>CM067170.1:47363153-47365653 GCA_034093135.1 Erigeron breviscapus | reverse complement strand
CACACTCATAGCAAAGAAAAATAAAGCATAGAAATGTATGCTTTGAACACATATCATATCTAAAAATGATCAATTTCCTCACATATTTGGTGTTTTGGGGTTGTAGGTGTGCTAGTCATGTTATCAATCCAGAGAGGATCGCCCTATTAATTATTTGAGATTACATTTCTCGGTTCAAAGTTTGTACCATAAGGAATTAGCTCAATTACTTACTAAATATTGTTAAACCTATGTTGCAAAAAGTAATCAAACTATGAGGACAAACATCACAAAAGTTCAAAATTACCCGGTATTTCCTATTTACTAATAGAAGGTCAAACCAATGAAGCAAGGTAAATATTCTTCAATAGATGTTCTTTTTATCATTTCTTCAATAGAAAGTTTATAATTGGATGCATTTGAGTAGTTAGTTCACAAATTTATAGTGTTGGGTAATTTCATCAGTGAAGCATCCAAATCCAGCTTCTATGAACTTATTTGATCATGTGCCAACTACTTGGATCAGGAACCAAATTGCACAAGGCAAGGTGAGTAAAAATTCAGTTTGTTCTCTATCAATCTATCGATATATGTTTTCTTTCTATTATATATCGATTGTCTTTTGTACTTAGTCATCAGTTCAGGCCTTCCCAGAACCTTCTTCACCAGGTACCTTTTACACTTTGATTGATAATATCATTAGTATTAGGCAGTGTTTGGATCACCATGTAAAATCACCATATAAAATGATAGAGCACCATATGTATTTTACAGTCCTTTCATACTTGGAAACCGGCTTCATCTATAATGGCTTCGCCCTTAACAGCCTTAAGACCACAACAACCTATTACTAATGATTTCACTTTTCAAAGTCCCCTGCCAAAAACCCCACAGGGTTGGCCTTCCCAGAACCCACAAGTGCATCCACTGGAAAACTTTGGACAAGCTCAGCAAAATCATCCATTCATGGGATTCCGACCACAAAACTTGGCTCCTATGAATCAGCAATTCTGTGACAATGGCCCATATTCTTGGGGCGGGCTGGTAGGTTCTAACCTATTTGTACATCAACACGTGCATGATCCATTTTCCCAGGCTGCTTTGCCTAAGCCTAACCTTCAAAATTCAAGAAAACAAGATAGTGATCCCGAGTATGATGACTTGATGGCATCTGTTATGCTTGCTCTATGGTAAATTATATCATTTTAGGCTATTTTCCAACTTATGCATGTTTTTTCGTCTTTAAAGGTGAGATTTCAGGTTTGGCTCAGTAGTTCTTTATAATAATGGCATTCGTTTCTGAATATTTATCTGTGCAGAATGTGCCCCCTAGCTTTTTTCTCCGAAGAAGTTATTCCTGTGCTGTTAGTCTTTCTTACCATAATGTTTCTTTTTTTGTCGTGGCTTTTAATTTCCTTTGATATGATCTTTGAGGATTGCAGAACTAAATATGATAATATGCATTACTGTGAAACATTCCACCAACCAGTTGGAGAGAATGTCGATTTTGTGAGAAGGTAATATTAGATCCTATGATTTCTTAAACTCTCTATATTACCAGGGATGATGAGATGGGTGGGTTGGGTAACAGGTCAAACCGGTTCGTGTTGGAACGGTTGCACCGGGTTTACTCGCGAGAACTTTTATCTTCCTATTTAATTTTTAAATCATATAATGAGTGCCGTTAGTTATGATGAATACTATGTAAAGATTTGGTTAAAATGCTCTTTAGAAGGTTGTATGCGTAATAGCAGCCTTTTTTGCATCTTCAGGTTGTTTTTTGTCCTTTATCACTACCCGCCAGTTAGATTTTTGGTTGAGTTTAATTGGAAATCTGGTGTGACTGCTATAGATTGGTCTAATGGTGCTATCAATTTGCAAATTTGTCTGTTTTGTAGGGTATGGAATTAGCGCTAAAGAAGCTTAAACATTAGTCTTCCATTCATGAGGAGATATTTTATCTTTGTGACAGGTTTTTTTGAGTTCTATTAAGTGTCAACCAAGAGCAATGTAATTGGCTACGATAGTGATACTCTTAGTCGACCTATGGTTAATGATTAATGAACTTATATCGAATATACCTTTTTTTATGTAGATGGAGAACATGTCGTATGTATATGCATAATTGTGATTATGAATTACGAGATGATCAGATTTAGTCCATCTATGATTGCTCCAGGAGCGGTGTATGCAACCCCTTCCACATTACACAAGACTCAAGTGTGGTAAGAGACTTTGGAAATGCCTTTAACTGAGCACTTTGTGGTTCTATGAGAAGGTATAAGCATAGCTTTTTCATTCAATTTTGTTTAATAATAACAACAAATAGTGCATATATTGTAACTTAAGGGTGCCTCACTTATTTAAGTATCTATAGCATTCTTGAAGTGACATATAAGTGGTGATCACATGGTCTTATAAGAAATGCTATATTGAGAAATTTGAAGTTTGGAAATCCCAAAATTGGAAGTTTATACAAAGGAGTCAAAACGAAAATTGTCAGTTTTAGTTGGACAGGACG
>CM067170.1:47268153-47358153 GCA_034093135.1 Erigeron breviscapus | reverse complement strand
GAAATACATCAAGCACCGAGATTTTGCAGATACTTCTACAAGTGGTTGAAACAAGGCATACGGTTCTTTATATCTGGCTGTAACATCATCCCCACCGAGTTTTTGCATCACATATCCAGTAAGTGCTTCAAGCACCGATAACTACCCTGAAGAAAGTATCATCAACACTCTCCTAGGGACCGAGTTCTCGAAAGGGCCTCTTACTGGTCAAGTAAAGGACAAGTGGATTCTGATGTCCCAGAAACTCTGATTTATAATTTGAGTTCTAATTTGTGTGTTATTACAGAGATTAATATTTCACCGTTTCAAGGTTTGTTCTTTTTCTCACCCCCAGCTCCAAATAACACTTTTGATGTGTTAATTTTGATCACCGTTTCAAGCTTACCCATCTTGCCACCTTTATACTCTTTAGTTCTCTTTCTCATGGCCAAAACTCATAATGACCAATATATGTGTACCCAGCCATGTTTCAACTCGTGTTTCCAATCTATTCAGCGCGATTTTTGCGATTCAGAATGGGACATCCAAAGTCTTTTAAAGACATAGATTGTGATTTTTTGGACTCTCAACAAAGTGCAGATGACAGTTTGTTTGGACGTATACTTCACAAACTTTCCCAATGCTTCAGGTGAGTATTGGCATGCTATTTTCACATTTTTGTGTACTTGTAACCTTGTTAAAGTAACTTGATTTAAAGGGCTTGTGACAACAGGAGAACCGTTTACAGAAGTTCAAGCTGCCCGAGCCTGCACTTTGCGTTGGTGGTTTTTTGCAAATTGAGTTGCTAGGTCGGGTCCAGAAACAACGAACTGATGCCAAATACTATATATGGTCAGTTCTGGTACTTTCTTTAACTACTTGATGCATTTTTTCTGTATCATGACTAAATGAGTTACACATGCTATTAGCCTATTAGTCATTTGTCTCATATATCCTTTGACATAGGGATATTCCATGGACCAATCTACATATAGTTACTAGTGTACTTTATCATCATGGGAACAGCGAAACACACATTTTTAGTTTGAAAATGGGACAATGTTTCTTCACTTCTGAGTCTTTAAACCTAATGACATGTATCTCATCTCCTGGAAGTTGTACCTTACTTTAGAATCAGCTATTTTGCCTTTGAAAAGACATGCTTGCGAATAATAGGAATTATAATGTAAAATGTGTCCTCCGGTAACCTTTGTTACGAGTTGATATAGGCTGATGCATTTGTAAGTCTTTTGGCCACCCAAGTCCAAACTTCACACATGTATTTGCTCATGTGATAATAGTCCAAAGTTCAACCAAACTTAGCAATACCTCTGTGTGCATTAGTTCTACTAGAACTGACAAAATGGACGGGTTGGATACAGGTTATACGAGTTGATATAGGCTGACTTGAGACACTGTTTGGCCAAAACTATTATCTCTACTACTTTATAAAGCATTTACCTTTTTTTTTCTCAAAAAAGTACTTAATTTACCTAATTTACCCGTCTTTTTAACTAACCAAAACTATATAAACATTGAATTACCAGATCTACCCCTAACAATTTCCACTATATCCTTACGTTTTTTGTTCGATGCTCCCACTTCTCAATCTCTCTCCCTCCGATCAATTGCGACCACCACCAACCAGTAACCACCGGCAGCCCTCCCCTCCACCTTTCTTGCTCCGGCGCCATCCATCGATGCCGCCGCAGCTGCCATGGACGCCGCCGCCATCCATCGATTTACTTCTGCTTTCACTGTGAATTCGACGGTTAGTTTATTAGATACGTTCTTGCTCCGGTTTAGGGATTGTGTTTGTTGAAGTAATTGTGATATTTTGATTTTCTGAATTCTGATTTTATGTTGTTTCTGGAAATCGGAAGTATATGTATCTATATCTGTACTTAATTGTGTGTGTGTTTTAGTTATTGTGGAATTTTATGTTCTGAATTCAGATTTTATGCTGTCACGGTTAATTGGACGTCGTTTTGTTCAATTTGATTATGTGTGTTAATCATTTTTTGTTCAATATCTAATGAATTTGATGTTTTCGAGAATGTGAATTTATGATGTTACTACAGATCCGACGTCGTTTTTGTCATTATAGATATAAGTGTCAAGTGTGTGAATTAGTGTGTGTAAGTGCGTATTCTCAATTGAGATTTTGTGACGTCATTTTAGTTTAATCAAGTAACCAAAACTTGAATTAATAGTTTGTATCAATTTATATTGTATAGGAAAGTATATGTTGCTGATGTTAAGTTAGAGAGATCAATGGAGTTAAGGTTAATTAATGGTGTTGCTTATAAGAGTTCTTGGTTTGGAAATTGGGGATATAAGTTTGGGAATGGAAGTTTTGGTGTTACAGAGGATAAATACAGGGGAGCTGTGTTATTTCTAGCGCAATTAGATCTCGATAAGGTTATTGGTGACTTTAAAAACACTAGCTGTGGAAGGAAATTGGGAGAAATGGTCAATAAGTATCGTGAACTAAGTGAAACCAGACTTACTTCCATGAGTGAGCTGTTACAGTTTTTGATCGAGTTTAAGCTTATTGGGAAAACTGAGAGAAGAAGTTTAGTACAAGCAAGAAAGTTATTTAAGTGTGAAGATAGTCCATTTGATGAAGGCAGTCAAGATCCAGAGTGTTTGAAAGATTTTTTGAGCTCACTTATTAGATCAAAGTGTGTATCCATAGACCAGTGACATGGATATGTTTTTTTTTTTGGAACGGCTATTTACATGGATATGACTTTAGATATATTTTTTTTTTTTTTTTTTTTTTTTTTTTTTTTTTTTTTTTTTTTTTTTTTTTTTTTTTTTTTTTTTTTTTTTTTTTTTTTTTTTTTTTTTTTTTTTTTTTTTTTTTTTTTTTTTTTTTTTTTTTTTTTTTTTTTTTTTTTTTTTTTTTTTTTTTTTTTTTTTTTTTTTTTTTTTTTTTTTTTTTTTTTTTTTTTTTTTTTTTTTTTTTTTTTTTTTTTTTTTTTTTTTTTTTTTTTTTTTTTTTTTTTTTTTTTTTTTTTTTTTTTTTTTTTTTTTTTTTTTTTTTTTTTTTTTTTTTTTTTTTTTTTTTTTTTTTTTTTTTTTTTTTTTTTTTTTTTTTTTTTTTTTTTTTTTTTTTTTTTTTTTTTTTTTTTTTTTTTTTTTTTTTTTTTTTTTTTTTTTTTTTTTTTTTTTTTTTTTTTTTTTTTTTTTTTTTTTTTTTTTTTTTTTTTTTTTTTTTTTTTTTTTTTTTTTTTTTTTTTTTTTTTTTTTTTTTTTTTTTTTTTTTTTTTTTTTTTTTTTTTTTTTTTTTTTTTTTTTTTTTTTTTTTTTTTTTTTTTTTTTTTTTTTTTTTTTTTTTTTTTTTTTTTTTTTTTTTTTTTTTTTTTTTTTTTTTTTTTTTTTTTTTTTTTTTTTTTTTTTTTTTTTTTTTTTTTTTTTTTTTTTTTTTTTTTTTTTTTTTTTTTTTTTTTTTTTTTTTTTTTTTTTTTTTTTTTTTTTTTTTTTTTTTTTTTTTTTTTTTTTTTTTTTTTTTTTTTTTTTTTTTTTTTTTTTTTTTTTTTTTTTTTTTTTTTTTTTTTTTTTTTTTTTTTTTTTTTTTTTTTTTTTTTTTTTTTTTTTTTTTTTTTTTTTTTTTTTTTTTTTTTTTTTTTTTTTTTTTTTTTTTTTTTTTTTTTTTTTTTTTTTTTTTTTTTTTTTTTTTTTTTTTTTTTTTTTTTTTTTTTTTTTTTTTTTTTTTTTTTTTTTTTTTTTTTTTTTTTTTTTTTTTTTTTTTTTTTTTTTTTTTTTTTTTTTTTTTTTTTTTTTTTTTTTTTTTTTTTTTTTTTTTTTTTTTTTTTTTTTTTTTTTTTTTTTTTTTTTTTTTTTTTTTTTTTTTTTTTTTTTTTTTTTTTTTTTTTTTTTTTTTTTTTTTTTTTTTTTTTTTTTTTTTTTTTTTTTTTTTTTTTTTTTTTTTTTTTTTTTTTTTTTTTTTTTTTTTTTTTTTTTTTTTTTTTTTTTTTTTTTTTTTTTTTTTTTTTTTTTTTTTTTTTTTTTTTTTTTTTTTTTTTTTTTTTTTTTTTTTTTTTTTTTTTTTTTTTTTTTTTTTTTTTTTTTTTTTTTTTTTTTTTTTTTTTTTTTTTTTTTTTTTTTTTTTTTTTTTTTTTTTTTTTTTTTTTTTTTTTTTTTTTTTTTTTTTTTTTTTTTTTTTTTTTTTTTTTTTTTTTTTTTTTTTTTTTTTTTTTTTTTTTTTTTTTTTTTTTTTTTTTTTTTTTTTTTTTTTTTTTTTTTTTTTTTTTTTTTTTTTTTTTTTTTTTTTTTTTTTTTTTTTTTTTTTTTTTTTTTTTTTTTTTTTTTTTTTTTTTTTTTTTTTTTTTTTTTTTTTTTTTTTTTTTTTTTTTTTTTTTTTTTTTTTTTTTTTTTTTTTTTTTTTTTTTTTTTTTATTTTTTTTTTTTTTTTTTTTTTTTTTTTTTTTTTTTTTTTTTTTTTTTTTTTTTTTTTTTTTTTTTTTTTTTTTTTTTTTTTTTATTGCTATGTCAGGAGAACCAGGTTGCGTTTCTTTTTCATATAACACGTAAACCTTTGATATTTTGCTGAGATACTTTGGTCAAAATACCATGTGAACCTTGTGGACCTTTGATATTTTGCTAATTCTTCCTCTTTTTCATATAACACGTGAACCTTTTTAGATGCATTTTTTTGCCATTGTCATACACTCACTAATGTTTTGCAGCAGGACATACAATGATACACTTCGGTCAAAATACAACAACAAAATGGCTGGGAATCTCGGTGAAACTATGAGGCAGCCTGAAGGAATACGCATGATGAATATGGGCCAAGATAAACAAATGATGCAATTCCTAACACACTGGAGCATGATGCAATTTATATTGCCAGACAAGTACAAGAAGGCAGAGGAGGCGCCAACACCGGTGGATGAGGCGAGTGGTGATAAGGGGATTAGAGGGGGGAAATGAAGTATGGAGTGGTGCGGTTTAGTGGGGTAGCAAACGACAAGGTGGTAGCAGACAAGGTGGAGGCATAGAAGAAAAATCTGGAGAGAGAGGGGTTTAAAGTTGTGGGGGAGTATATGTTGGCAAGGTATAATCCGCCATGGACATTGCCACCATTTTGGACTAACGAAGTCATGATTCCCGTGGAATGAAACAAAATGAAAGAATTAAGTACTAGATAGATGGAGCATTTGACGGATGGTGTTGATGTAACTTTTGCAATGACGTGTGCTTTAGTGTGTTAGGAATGACTGGAGGCAGGGACGTTGTGGCACGATTCTACTCCACCAACTTGATCATCTCTGATTTACATTATTTGTAGTCTATTTTATACTTTCTTTCTTTAGTATTTTAGTGCTTTTGGGATTGTATTGATACTTTTTTTTTATGGTTTTTCAACAACTTTGTTATGATATTGTTGATGATTATGTTGTTTTTACATTTTAGTTTTTTATTTTGTTAATTTTTTTTTTTTTTTTTTTTTTTTTTTTTTTTTTTTTTTTTTTTTTTTTTTTTTTTTTTTTTTTTTTTTTTTTTTTTTTTTTTTTTTTTTTTTTTTTTTTTTTTTTTTTTTTTTTTTTTTTTTTTTTTTTTTTTTTTTTTTTTTTTTTTTTTTTTTTTTTTTTTTTTTTTTTTTTTTTTTTTTTTTTTTTTTTTTTTTTTTTTTTTTTTTTTTTTTTTTTTTTTTTTTTTTTTTTTTTTTTTTTTTTTTTTTTTTTTTTTTTTTTTTTTTTTTTTTTTTTTTTTTTTTTTTTTTTTTTTTTTTTTTTTTTTTTTTTTTTTTTTTTTTTTTTTTTTTTTTTTTTTTTTTTTTTTTTTTTTTTTTTTTCTTTCTTTCTTTTTTTTTTTTTTTTTTTTTTTTTTTTTTTTTTTTTTTTTTTTTTTTAATGGACTGATGTTAAACTTTCAAATCTTTGCTACAAAATTGTCATAGTTACCTAGAATCTGTTATTTTTTCCTGATACTAGACATTCAATTCTTTGCCTTAAAGGTGTTCTGTCTTCTGTTTGGTTCATAAGTTACTCGAAGACACATAACAAAGTTCATTTGCTTGATCCTTTTCTTATTGCATAACCAAGATGTAACGGAAGCCATTCAAAAGGTTGCTGCAACATATGATTGCAATATGTGTAAGTTATACTTACTGATGTGTAAGTTGTGTAAGTATACAACTTACACATGTGTAAGATAAACAAAACCAGTTAATCGTGTAATATACAACTTACACATGTGTAAGTTATACAACTTACACATGTGTAAGTTATACAACTTACACATGTGTAAGTTATACAACTTACACATGTGTAAGTTGTGTAATATACAACTTACACATGTGTAAGTTATACAACTTACACATGTTAATTGTGTAATATACAACTTACACATGTGTAAGTTATACAACTTACACATGTGTAAGTTATACAACTTACACATGTGTAAGTTATACAACTTACACATGTGTAAGTTGTGTAAGTATACAACTTACACATGTGTAATGTGTAAGTTACAACTTACACATGTGTAATTGTGTAATATACAACTTACACATGTGTAATGTGTAATATACAACTTACACATGTGTAAGTTTGTAAGTATACAACTTACACATGTGTAAGTTATACTACTTACACATGTGTAAGTTGTGTAAGTATACAACTTACACATGTGTAAGATAAACAACTTACACATGTGTAAGTTGTGTAAGTATACAACTTACACATGTGTAATTTGTAAGTTACAACTTACACATGTGTAAGTTATACAACTTACACATGTGTAAGTTATACAACTTACACATGTGTAAGTTGTGTAATATACAACTTACACATGTGTAAGTTATACAACTTACACATGTGTAAGTTGTGTAATATACAACTTACACATGTGTAATTGTGTAAGTATACAACTTACACATGTGTAAGTTTGTAATATACAACTTACACATGTGTAAGTTATACTACTTACACATGTGTAAGTTGTGTAAGTATACAACTTACACATGTGTAAGTTGTGTAAGTATACAACTTACACATGTGTAATGTGTAATATACTACTTACACATGTGTAAGTTGTGTAAGTATACAACTTACACATGTGTAAGATAAACTACTTACACATGTGTAAGTTGTGTAAGTATACAACTTACACATGTGTAAGTTTGTAAGTATACAACTTACACATGTGTAAGTTATACTACTTACACATGTGTAAGTTGTGTAAGTATACAACTTACACATGTGTAAGATAAACAACTTACACATGTGTAAGTTATACAACTTACACATGTGTAAGTTGTGTAATATACAACTTACACATGTGTAAGTTATACAACTTACACATGTGTAAGTTGTGTAATATACAACTTACACATGTGTAATGTGTAAGTTACAACTTACACATGTGTAATTGTGTAAGTATACAACTTACACATGTGTAAGTTATACAACTTACACATGTGTAAGTTATACAACTTACACATGTGTAAGTTATACAACTTACACATGTGTAAGTTATACAACTTACACATGTGTAATTGTGTAATATACAACTTACACATGTGTAATTGTGTAAGTATACAACTTACACATGTGTAATGTGTAATATACAACTTACACATGTGTAAGTTTGTAAGTATACAACTTACACATGTGTAAGTTATACTACTTACACATGTGTAAGTTGTGTAAGTATACAACTTACACATGTGTAAGTAGTAAAAGCAAAATAATGATCAATATAACTTCTATTCTCACCATTGATCTCAAGACCAAACGCATACTTACATATACTAACTACCCCTAACAACATAACATAAAACAGTCGTAAGCAAACTCCATGGTTATAATTTTTCTGAGCCTTATCTTTATTTCATCTTATAAATCATCATGCTTCTAACGTTCTTAAGCCTTCCTTGGTCTTTTAGCAATGATCATCCCCTCTTCTTTTTCTGCACTGTCTATAACAAATAAATCAAACATTTAACAATTTTATTATAATAATTTCTAAAAAATGTATCAACCAATTTGTTGTTAGGTGTTGACAACATTTTAGTATGTGATGGGGAATCAAATGATCTACTTAGATACCTTCTCGACTGTTTTTTGTCTTGATGCATCTTGGTTTTTTGTCTCTAATTCAAACTTTTTGGGGTTGGCAGTCTTGCATTCAGCTTCTTCCTGGCCCTGGAATGAAGGTTGACTATTAGGTGTGTTTGGTTATGTGTGCCAGTATGTATTATGGTTTACGGAATAATGAGAGTCGACAAGATGAAATGTGGGATATGGAATAATATCAATCAATATCAAGACACCCAACCCAATGCTATTAACTAAATTAATGATCCATGAAATCGCAATAATCAAAAAATCACTTTTAAACACAATGGCATAAGGTAAGGAATCTTGGTGTCACTTCTGCATCTTACTTTTCTTTGTCAAAGTACATAGTCAAAAATTTATTAGATTTTCATTGAAAAAATACATATAATAGGTAGATAATATATACATGTAAAACTAAACTCATACAACCAACACCTAAGTAAAAAGTTATACGACTCGCACTCAAGTAAATAAGTAAAAATCTGCACTTTTGGGTAATGATTAATTCTACGATTACAAATCTTTCTGATTAATTATGATTACAAACCTTTTGTTTTCAGGAAGAGCAGTTTGTTGCACGAATGGTGACCAGTCTCCTAGCATATGAACGCAGGGTTGTTGTGAATATAACACTCATTTTGTTTTACACCTAGTAGCACCACAAACGGCAAGTTTCAAAACCAGAGTTTCCTTTCTGTATATGTGTAGCTGGTGTTGTTGAGCAAACTTTCTCAAGACTGCCTGCAAAAGAACACAATTACATGAGATAACATAAGGTGGAAATAGGATATTTGAATGATAACATGCGTTTGATTGTCAAAGGGTATACCAGCATATGGGAGCTGAAGGTGTGCGTTTCAAACTTCTTTAAGTAATGGGGAAGCTTTTTGTAGTGACAATGCTCATAGTTGTTGCAATGACGTGGTGGTTTGACATGGAAGGATATGCCGTAACGGTTGAAAAGTTCAAAAGTGTAATCGAAGCCGTGGTCAGCAGTGCTACCTTCGTTCGTAAAAAGTAGCCAGCATCCATGGTTAATGCCATTCTCGAAGGTGAAGGCAGTGGCAGTCCACTTTAGTCCAATAAACCCAGATGCAACTCCCCCCTCGTCTCCCTCAAGGCGTTCATCGCTCTCTCTACGTGGAATATAATATTCGACAACCGTAGCATCGTGATGTTGTCCCAAAATTCTTATGTCCAGTGTTCTTCTCCCTTTCATTACAATTAAAAGAAATCGGCTTGGTAATTCCTGCAATACAATATCATATAAAAGGGATGAGGCTATACATAAATTAGTTAGCAACTTGATGAACAGCAAGCTAGTAGGCAGAGACATACTTGCTTGTGATATGATAACTTAGTTGTTTGAACCAAGCATGAACTGTATTATTGGTTATTGTATTTAATTATTGAATGTACTGGCAGAAGAACAATCTGCAGTAGATCGTAGGAGGATTTAGTATGACCAAAATGGGGGTGAATAAAAATTGGCCATGAATTAACTGTGAACATTTTGATACATTTTTATAATATATGATTCGTTTTTTTGAAAATCAAACAGTAAATTGTTTGGGCTGAATTGTTTAAAGAATACAAAATGGTAACCTACAATCTACTGAATTGTTCACATGTACACCAAATTAAACCAAATTCAGATTATGGATTTGAAGAATGTGCTAAAGCAATCCTTTTTTCATTCAGACAATTCATCGAACAGTTTGTGTGCTATTATTATATCAACTTAAATTATGAAGAATTAAGCCGAAATTTTTTTATCCAAATAGAAACACAAGCAACAAATCAACACAAGCAAAAAATAACAATCTCAATCCTACATTCATCAAGCAAACAAGTTTCCCACTCAAATCAACAACCAAAACCGAATCAATACGATATTCGGCTGAAAAAAATGGCAAAGATTTTACTAAATTGGAAGAACAAGAAGTGAAAAATGGTGGATAATCAGGTTTTCAAGTACTCACCATCTAGTTTCCATGGAAGTTTCAATACAGTCAACATAGTCAAATGAAATGAAGGGAATTTGAACAGAACGATAGATCCAACATCATCTTCAACAATCTCTCCTTCTTCCATATCATAATCCCGCTGTGAGTTAACAACCGTTGAAGGAGGCGGTGAAAATCAATCAATGGTCTGTGTGGCGGTGGATTGGAAGTCTGTGTGTGTGTGTATGTGTTCATGCGTGAGAATCGTTTTAGGGAAGGAGAAGACTGACATAATTTCCCGGGCTAAAGAAAAGGACCAGAATACCCTTATAGTGTTGTCGCTTAAAAAATCTGAGCCGCTCAAATTTTCTGATCGGACGGCTAGGAATTGGACCCCTGGACTTTTTTTAGGAGGTGGACTCATTTTATCTTTTCCCTATATATATATATATTGATAAGGTTCAATTGAGAACCATTCACATATGAACATAGATAATATTAAGTATAATTTGATCTGTTCATATGTGAATGAATATGTTCACATATACCTATCACATATGAACATCAAGTTATAATATAGGTTCTCATGGTTCTTCCAATTTAAATGGTTCTCACATGAACCTTTACTATATATATATATATAAAATATATATATATATATATATATATATATATATATATATATATCTATATATATACTATATATATATATATATATATATATATATATATATATATATATATATATATTTCTATATATATATATATATATATATATATATATATATATATATATATATATATATATATATATATATATATATATATATATATATATATATATATATATATATATATATATATATATATATATATATATATATATATATATATAATTGGACTCAAAATAAGCTGGACTCATTTTATATTTTCCCTATATATATATATTCGTGATATCACATATTATTATCATCGTCTACTTTTTGGCGGCACATATATTGGCGAGGAGACGAACAATTAAAAGCAGCAAGTTCGAGCATAGGTAAACTTGCAAAGATCAAACTCAACAACTAACTTTTCCACCACCTTCGCATAGGTAAACTTGCAAAGATCAATCACCAAATTCTTCACCTTTGTAAAAATTGACTATCACATTTGACGAGAGAAGCTCAAAAACTCCAGCTTCCATCAACATAGTGTCTTGATATAGCGATAATATTGTCACAGAAATATACGAGTGCATAAACTAACTGACAGGCTCCATGTATCAAATGTTGCGTCACAATTTTTCTGAAATTGATAAGTTCGGAGGATGGCTATAGTATTTAACCACGTTTCCTACACTGGTGTTGATGCATGTTGATGTGACAACAGCAACTTAGATTTGATTATGTCTTATTCATTTATATGTAATTAATAGATTATGAACTTTGTGTTTTAGTAATGATTGATTACATATTTAGGTGTTATATATGTTTATATATGATGTTTGTTATGTATGATATACAAGAACAAACGTAATATATGTTAGGTTCCTTATATGTTAAGTAATTGGAAAATAACAAACGGATTACAGCTAACGAAGATAAACTTCGTTATGCTCAAACGAAGATTATCTTCGTTTGATGGGCTGGGCTGCTAAGTTCGTAAGAACAAAGCCCAGCAAGCCCAATATTAAATATGAACATATATAAACGATTGGAAAACCTAATTAAGGAACCAGTCGATAAAACACACACAATTACTGCTTCTAAGTTCGTTTGTAATCACTACAAAACGAAAATAGATCAATTAAGGCTGATTACAATCTTGTTAATTAGCAATAATATAGATAACTAATCAAACAGTTATCTCGTGAGGATTCCGCACTCACGACATAACCATAGACGATCTCGAGAGCGATCCAGAGCTATCGAGGGACTCACAAGTGGTATCAGAGCCATTCGATATCTTACACATGTGTAAGTCGTGGTGGCGGTGGTCGCCGTCGCCGGAAAATCATGGTGGTGGTCGGAGATGATGGTGGTGGTGGTAGGAGGTGGTTGGAATTTGAGGAGATGGAAGAAAATCAATGGACTCAAATTGGACTCAAAATAAGCTGGACTCATTTTATCTTTTCCCTATATATATATATATATATATATATATATATATATATATATATATATGTTTATAAATTATATATGACTAAATAAATATATATATATATATAACCGTATATAAATATGTATATATATATATATATATATATATATATATATATATATATATATATATATATATATATATATATATATATATATATATATATATATATATATATATATATATATATATATATATATATATATATATATATATATATATATATATATATATATATATATATATATATATATATATATATATATATATATATATATATATATATATATATATATATATATATATATATATATATATATATATATATATATATATATATATATATATATATATATATATATATATATATATATATATATATATATATATATATATATATATATATATATATATATATATATATATATATATATATATATATATATATATATATATATATATATATATATATATATATATATATATATATATATATATATATATATATATATATATATATATATATATATATATATATATATATATATATATATATATATATATATATATATATATATATATATATATATATATATATATATATATATATATATATATATATATATATATATATATATATATATATATATATATATATATATATATATATATATATATATATATATATATATATATATATATATATATATATATATATATATATATATATATATATATATATATATATATATATATATATATATATATATATATATATATATATATATATATATATATATATATATATATATATATATATATATATATATATATATATATATATATATATATATATATATATATATATATATATATATATATATATATATATATATATATATATATATATATATATATATATATATATATATATATATATATATATATATATATATATATATATATATATATATATATATATATATATATATATATATATATATATATATATATATATATATATATATATATATATATATATATATATATATATATATATATATATATATATATATATATATATATATATATATATATATATATATATATATATATATATATATATATATATATATATATATATATATATATATATATATATATATATATATATATATATATATATATATATATATATATATATATATATATATATATATATATATATATATATATATATATATATATATATATATATATATATATATATATATATATATATATATATATATATATATATATATATATATATATATATATATATATATATATATATATATATATATATATATATATATATATATATATATATATATATATATATATATATATATATATATATATATATATATATATATATATATATATATATATATATATATATATATATATATATATATATATATATATATATATATATATATATATATATATATATATATATATATATATATATATATATATATATATATATATATATATATATATATATATATATATATATATATATATATATATATATATATATATATATATATATATATATATATATATATATATATATATATATATATATATATATATATATATATATATATATATATATATATATATATATATATATATATATATATATATATATATATATATATATATATATATATATATATATATATATATATATATATATATATATATATATATATATATATATATATATATATATATATATATATATATATATATATATATATATATATATATATATATATATATATATATATACTATTACAGACCAATAATCATCAAAGAGATGATTATATTACAAAATATATATATCGATATGATATAAATATGAACATATATAAACGATTGGAAAACCTAATTAAGGAACCAGTCGATTAAAAACACACACAATTACTGCTTCTAAGTTCGTTTGTAATCACTACAAAACGAAAATAGATCAATTAAGGCTGATTACAATCTTGTTAATTAGCAATAATATAGATAACTAATCAAACAGTTATCTCGTGAGGATTCCGCACTCACGACATAACCATAGACGATCTCGAGAGCGATCCAGAGCTATCGAGGGACTCACAAGTGGTATCAGAGCCATTCGATATCTTATCGAAGGTTTCAGATCGTCTGTTTGATTCTTCATTTTCTGTGAAACTCGAAAAACCCAAACTGACTGTTAAGTTCGTTCTCCTCAACGAACTTAGCCAAACGAATTTAATCTTAAGTTCGTTCCTTGGCTTTTGAACTTCCTACGAAGTTATTCATCAAACGAAGTTATCTTCATTTTCGTTTTGAATCCTTTTCAAACGAATTTAACTTATCTTCGTTCAAATCTTGTCTACGAATTTAGGCCATCTTCGTTTGAACTCTCTTTACGAAGTTAATTTTATCTTCGTTTGGTTACACCTTACGAACTTAGAATTCCTTACGAACTTAGTTTATCTTCGTTTGTAGTTCTATCTTCGTTCCATCTTATCTTCGTTCCAATTATCTTCGTTCCTTAAGGTTTTTGCTATATTAGCTCATGGCTTCCACATCGTCTGTCAACAGTGCTGTTGCACAATATCTGAATTCTCTGGTTTATCATGATCATCTAGTCGGAAGGACTAATTCTCCACCGAAGTTAGTTTCATTAGCTGACTTTTGGGCGTGGAGAGGTCGATTCGAGGATTTTATTCAAAGAGAAGACTTGAATATGTGGATTATGATTACTGAAGGATATGAGTGGCCTACTCTTACAGTCAATGGCGTTACTTCGACATACAAGATGGCAGAATTAAAAGGAGAAGAAAAGACTGCATATGCAATCGAAGTAAAGGCTCTTTCTACTCTTCGGATGTGCATTCCACAAGAGTTAGTGCATCTGTTTCCCAAACAAGAATACAAAACTTCAAAGCAGCTGTTCGATGCTATTGAAGCACATTGTGAAGGAGATCCACTACTGAAGAAAAACAGAATGAAAATGCTTAAGAAACAATTTGACTGTTTCAACGCTACCAAGAACGAACAAGTTGAAGATCTTATTCTGAGATATCAACATCTGCTTGCCGAGTTAGCGTATTTTGATCTTAAGTATTCTCCAAGTGAAATTGTGGATAAATTCTTGGATGGTTTACCGAAGGCCTATAAAGAGTTTTGTCATGGACTACAAGAAAGAGATGATTATGCATCCTTGCGTATAGATGGAGTCATATCTACTCTTAGGAACAGAGTGATGAAAGAAAAAGCAAAGGATCTCCAAGATAATTACACTCAAGATCCTTCTCTATATCATGCCACCATGAAGAACCCAACAGCTGATGTAAATGCATTCTTTTCGGGAGTTGGTAGTTCTGGTACAACAGAGAATACTGATGGAGATGATTTTGTTGGTTTCATTGCTTCGGATGCTGGGAACAAAGGTAAGAAGACTGCTGAAGGTGTAAAGGCTGGAAGTTTAAAGTTCGGCAACATTACATCTTCTGCTGCTGGTTACAAGTCCATGCCAATGGATATGAAATCAGCTGAGGGTCGGATGAATGTCTTTGCTGCAATGTGTGCTGCTCATGAAGCGTTTGTTGCAGGAAGAATCACAGATCCTGCACTCATAGATGAAGATTATGACCAAATTGATCCAGATGATGTTGAAGAGATGGACCTAAAATGGCAATTGGCTATGATCACAAGAAGAGTGCAGAAATTCATGAAAAGGACAGGACGACCTCTTACTGGAGGCACTCAAGGCTTTGACAAGTCAAAGGTTAAGTGTTACAACTGTGATGGATTTGGACACTTCGCTAGAGAGTGTCAACGACCAAAGAGGGATGTCAATACTACTCCTACGCGACAAGACAGAAGTGGTAATCGTCCATATAATCAGAATGCAAATAGAGCACTTGTGTTGACTGAAGATACTGCTGCTAATGACAAGGCCATCGTAGCTGTTCAATCTGATGGTTCTTATGTCTGGAATCTTCCACAGGACGAGGCCAATAATGCTTATTTGGCTGAAATTATTGATGATATGGCTCATATTGTGGACTCTCCTGATGACTTTCTTGACACCACAGTTTACCATAATGATGAGCATTTGTATGAAAATGCTCAAAGTTCGAAAGTGGAAAGTTATGCTGAGGGTGTTTATGATACTGATTCCGAATCTGAAGATGAGTTCGAAGATGATAAGAACCAAGAGGAAGTAAAAGCTACTGCAGAGGTAAAAGCTACTGAAGTTAATGAAGATTCTGCTGCTGAAAAGGTCGAGAAGACAATTGAAGAGCAGATGAAAGATTTTGAGATTCCTGAAGGGATGACTGTAGATGACTTTGTTGCCTACATGGCCGATTGTAAAGAAGCTGACCAACAGGTATCTTATTCCTTACATACTATTGTTCATGTTTGTAAAATTGTGAATAAAATGTATGATGAAATTGAATCGAAAAATAATCAAATTAGGAATTTAGAATCTGTTGTTAATGCTGCACAATCAGAGAGAGATAGGCTAATTAAAAAGGATTTAACTGTCAATGATAAAGAAAGATTTTTCAAGGAAAAGATTAAGTCCTTAGAGTCTGATCTAAGTGCAATGAAGGACAAAGTCAAACAGTCAGTAGCTGTAGAAAGAGTAGGTGGTGAAGCTTACTCGTTGTTAGCAAAGAAGTGTGCCACTATTGAAAAAGAACTAGCTGATGCTAAGATAGAGATTTTGGATTTAAATGCTAAATTAGATTCTGCTAGGCATTCTGAACTGTTAATGCATATGAACAAATTTGAGGATTCTTCCACTAAGAGTCTAGACCCAGTTAAGATCTCTTATAAAGATGTTCCTCCACCTTTCAACAACAATTATACCTCCGTTGAACCCAACATTCCTGAAGTTTTACTTCAATCTAGTACTGAAGCTAGTAAACCAAAAGACTCAATTCCAGAAGTCAAGCTGTCTAAGGAAACAAAAGAGTCTGTAGGAGGTTCTTCTCAACCTAAAAAGGAACAGAAATTGAAAGGTATTGTTCAGAATAAGTCTAATTCTTTTGGTCAGAAAGATAGTGTTACACACTTTACTCTTCACAAGAGTCATAGGGTATACACTGAGTTAGAATTCCCTTTAGAATCTATTGACCCTAAAAGAATTGATAAAGTCTGGGATGTGACTGTTGAGGACATGAAGAAATTAAGTCAGTCACGTCTCACTCCTTTGGCTAGGCAGACTAAACCTAGAAAATCTGAGGATAGATCAGCTGTTGATGAAATAGCTACTAGGACTTTGAAGCAAATCCTTATGCCTGTACTTAAGAAGTCTCAAATAGGTAAGGATGAGATAGATGATGCTAGAAAGTCTAGGAATTCACCAATTAAACGTGACTTTGATGATACTAGAAAAACAAGTAAGACAGTGGACACTAGGACTAAAATTGATTCTGTAGGTACCGATAAAAAGGTAGATACAAAGAAAAAGGTCAAGGTCCTTTCTTGTTTTGCGTGTCATGAAAAAGGTCATGTTTACAGTGTTTGTCCTAATAGACCTCGGAGATCAGGTTCTCCTTCAAAGGCTTCAACCTCGGAAGGAAAAAGAGGGTTGGGTAATGATAAAAAGGTTGATGAGTCAAAAGTTGCATCTTCTTCAAAAACTTTTACTATACCTCAACGAAGAGAATCTTCACCAAAAGGTTTTACAGGAAATGTTCATAGGAATTCAACTCAGAAAAGGAGGCATTCATCTTGAAGCCGGGTTTTGTTATTCCTGAAGAATGGATTATGCTCAGAGCTCCTAGGAAGAGAGACATCTATGGTTTAGTTTTAGGTGTTGATAATCCAAAGGAGCCCCTTTGTTTGTTGAGCAAGGCCAATGAGTCGGAATCTCTCCTATGGCATCGAAGAATGGGACATATCAACTTTCGGAAGATGAATGAACTTGTCAGTCTTGAATTAGTTGAAGGTGTTCCGGTAAAGAAATTTGGGATGGAAGATAAATGTGTACCTTGTTTGAAAGGGAAACAACATAAGAATCCCCATAAATCAAAGGTGCAAAATTCTATATCCAAACCATTTGAGTTACTTCATATGGATCTCTTTGGTCCTGTGAACATCAGAAGCATTGGAGGGATGTATTATTGTTTGGTGATCACTGATGATTACTCAAGATTCTCATGGGTATTCTTTTTGAAGACCAAGGATGAGACTGCTGCTCGATTTATGGATTTCATTAAACAAGTCGAGAATGTCCATGAGATTAAAGTTAAGAGAATCAGGAGTGACAATGGCACTGAGTTCAAGAATCATACGATTACTGCATTTTGCTTGACAAAAGGAATTCAACATCAATTCAGTGCACCTTATGAGCCACAACAGAATGGAGTAGCTGAAAGGAAGAACAGGACATTGATAGAAACAGCCAGGACGATGCTTGCTGATTCAGGGCTTCCTATTACTTTCTGGGGAGAGGCGGTGAATACAGCTTGCCACATTTTGAATCGGGTTTTAACAGTTAAACGGTTTAAGAAGACTTGTTATGAGCTGTTGCACAACAAAAAGCCCAATTTGCAGAATGTTGAGCCGTTTGGTGTTCCGTGTACTTTTCTGAAAGTTCTTCCTCAAGGGAAATTTGATGCTAAATCTGAGGAGGGATTCTTTTTAGGTTATGTGCCAAGTACACCGATTCGGCGTGTGTACAATCAGAAAACTGGCAAAGTCGATTTTGGTACAAATGTCGTAATTGTCAGTCATAAACCTGCTGTGCACATTGGTCCTGCTAATAACTTTGATTATGATGGTGTTTTCACTTCTTTTCGTGGTCCTGTTTCTTTTACAGGTGTTCCGATTGTGGAAGATGTAGTTACACTACATGATCCAATTGATGGTGGGCCGGTTCCAGTTTCCACTCCTGCTTCCTCTCCATTCGTTGAGCCTGCTTCCAAATCTGGTGAATCAAGTGGGACAAAAGAAGCAGACTCTACTTTAGATACTGCTCCTAAAAATCTTACTGATCCTTTACATATACCGCTACCTGATGATCCCTTCTATGATACTGATGACACGGAAGGTGAAAATCAGGAAGAGCCTAAAACTCCAGAACATCATGTGCAGACAAACTTGGGAAGTGATCTTACGGTCGATAAGGTTCCTCAGACAAGAGTCAACAAGGATCATCCAGTAGAGCAAATTATTGGTGATGCCTCTGCCTCTACTCTCACGAGGAATCAGCATAAGAAAATGTCAAGTATGTTTGCTGAGGTTAAGGATACTGGGGCGATTACTTGGTACTTGTACTATTGCTTCATCTCTCAGGTTGAGCCTAAGAATGTTGGTATGGCTCTTAAAGATCCGTCATGGGTTGAGGCGATGCAAGAAGAATTGGCTCAGTTTCGGAAGCTTGATGTATGGAAGTTAGTTGACTTACCTCATGGTGAATCTCCTTTATCTACGCGATGGGTTTTCCGTTGTAAAAAGGATGACAAAGGTGTTGTCACTCGCAATAAGGCTCGGTTGGTAGTTAGAGGATTTGAGCAACAAGAAGGTTTTGATTACGATGAGACCTTTGCACCTGTAGCTAGACTAGAAGCTATTCGTTTATTTCGTTTTTTTTTTTTTTTTTTTTTTTTTTTTTTTTTTTTTTTTTTTTTTTTTTTTTTTTTTTTTTTTTTTTTTTTTTTTTTTTTTTTTTTTTTTTTTTTTTTTTTTTTTTTTTTTTTTTTTTTTTTTTTTTTTTTTTTTTTTTTTTTTTTTTTTTTTTTTTTTTTTTTTTTTTTTTTTTTTTTTTTTTTTTTTTTTTTTTTTTTTTTTTTTTTTTTTTTTTTTTTTTTTTTTTTTTTTTTTTTTTTTTTTTTTTTTTTTTTTTTTTTTTTTTTTTTTTTTTTTTTTTTTTTTTTTTTTTTTTTTTTTTTTTTTTTTTTTTTTTTTTTTTTTTTTTTTTTTTTTTTTTTTTTTTTTTTTTTTTTTTTTTTTTTTTTTTTTTTTTTTTTTTTTTTTTTTTTTTTTTTTTTTTTTTTTTTTTTTTTTTTTTTTTTTTTTTTTTTTTTTTTTTTTTTTTTTTTTTTTTTTTTTTTTTTTTTTTTTTTTTTTTTTTTTTTTTTTTTTTTTTTTTTTTTTTTTTTTTTTTTTTTTTTTTTTTTTTTTTTTTTTTTTTTTTTTTTTTTTTTTTTTTTTTTTTTTTTTTTTTTTTTTTTTTTTTTTTTTTTTTTTTTTTTTTTTTTTTTTTTTTTTTTTTTTTTTTTTTTTTTTTTTTTTTTTTTTTTTTTTTTTTTTTTTTTTTTTTTTTTTTTTTTTTTTTTTTTTTTTTTTTTTTTTTTTTTTTTTTTTTTTTTTTTTTTTTTTTTTTTTTTTTTTTTTTTTTTTTTTTTTTTTTTTTTTTTTTTTTTTTTTTTTTTTTTTTTTTTTTTTTTTTTTTTTTTTTTTTTTTTTTTTTTTTTTTTTTTTTTTTTTTTTTTTTTTTTTTTTTTTTTTTTTTTTTTTTTTTTTTTTTTTTTTTTTTTTTTTTTTTTTTTTTTTTTTTTTTTTTTTTTTTTTTTTTTTTTTTTTTTTTTTTTTTTTTTTTTTTTTTTTTTTTTTTTTTTTTTTTTTTTTTTTTTTTTTTTTTTTTTTTTTTTTTTTTTTTTTTTTTTTTTTTTTTTTTTTTTTTTTTTTTTTTTTTTTTTTTTTTTTTTTTTTTTTTTTTTTTTTTTTTTTTTTTTTTTTTTTTTTTTTTTTTTTTTTTTTTTTTTTTTTTTTTTTTTTTTTTTTTTTTTTTTTTTTTTTTTTTTTTTTTTTTTTTTTTTTTTTTTTTTTTTTTTTTTTTTTTTTTTTTTTTTTTTTTTTTTTTTTTTTTTTTTTTTTTTTTTTTTTTTTTTTTTTTTTTTTTTTTTTTTTTTTTTTTTTTTTTTTTTTTTTTTTTTTTTTTTTTTTTTTTTTTTTTTTTTTTTTTTTTTTTTTTTTTTTTTTTTTTTTTTTTTTTTTTTTTTTTTTTTTTTTTTTTTTTTTTTTTTTTTTTTTTTTTTCCATTTGAGTTACTTCATATGGATCTCTTTGGTCCTGTGAACATCAGAAGCATTGGAGGGATGTATTATTGTTTGGTGATCACTGATGATTACTCAAGATTCTCATGGGTATTCTTTTTGAAGACCAAGGATGAGACTGCTGCTCGATTTATGGATTTCATTAAACAAGTCGAGAATGTCCATGAGATTAAAGTTAAGAGAATCAGGAGTGACAATGGCACTGAGTTCAAGAATCATACGATTACTGCATTTTGCTTGACAAAAGGAATTCAACATCAATTCAGTGCACCTTATGAGCCACAACAGAATGGAGTAGCTGAAAGGAAGAACAGGACATTGATAGAAACAGCCAGGACGATGCTTGCTGATTCAGGGCTTCCTATTACTTTCTGGGGAGAGGCAGTGAATACAGCTTGCCACATTTTGAATCGGGTTTTAACAGTTAAACGGTTTAAGAAGACTTGTTATGAGCTGTTGCACAACAAAAAGCCCAATTTGCAGAATGTTGAGCCGTTTGGTGTTCCGTGTACTTTTCTGAAAGTTCTTCCTCAAGGGAAATTTGATGCTAAATCTGAGGAGGGATTCTTTTTAGGTTATGTGCCAAGTACACCGATTCGGCGTGTGTACAATCAGAAAACTGGCAAAGTCGATTTTGGTACAAATGTCGTAATTGTCAGTCATAAACCTGCTGTGCACATTGGTCCTGCTAATAACTTTGATTATGATGGTGTTTTCACTTCTTTTCGTGGTCCTGTTTCTTTTACAGGTGTTCCGATTGTGGAAGATGTAGTTACACTACATGATCCAATTGATGGTGGGCCGGTTCCAGTTTCCACTCCTGCTTCCTCTCCATTCGTTGAGCCTGCTTCCAAATCTGGTGAATCAAGTGGGACAAAAGAAGCAGACTCTACTTTAGATACTGCTCCTAAAAATCTTACTGATCCTTTACATATACCGCTACCTGATGATCCGTTCTATGATACTGATGACACGGAAGGTGAAAATCAGGAAGAGCCTAAAACTCCAGAACATCATGTGCAGACAAACTTGGGAAGTGATCTTACGGTCGATAAGGTTCCTCAGACAAGAGTCAACAAGGATCATCCAGTAGAGCAAATTATTGGTGATGCCTCTGCCTCTACTCTCACGAGGAATCAGCATAAGAAAATGTCAAGTATGTTTGCTGAGGTTAAGGATACTGGGGCGATTACTTGGTACTTGTACTATTGCTTCATCTCTCAGGTTGAGCCTAAGAATGTTGGTATGGCTCTTAAAGATCCGTCATGGGTTGAGGCGATGCAAGAAGAATTGGCTCAGTTTCGGAAGCTTGATGTATGGAAGTTAGTTGACTTACCTCATGGTGAATCTCCTTTATCTACGCGATGGGTTTTCCGTTGTAAAAAGGATGACAAAGGTGTTGTCACTCGCAATAAGGCTCGGTTGGTAGTTAGAGGATTTGAGCAACAAGAAGGTTTTGATTACGATGAGACGTTTGCACCTGTAGCTAGACTAGAAGCTATTCGTTTATTTCTGGCATTTGCTAGTTATCAAGGTATAAAGGTGTATCAACTCGACGTAAAGAGTGCCTTTTTGTATGGCGAAATTAGAGAAGAAGTGTACGTAGATCAACCTCAGGGGTTTGAGGATCCAGATTTTCCCAATAGAGTATATCGTCTTGATAAGGCTCTATATGGTTTACATCAGGCTCCTCGATCATGGTATGAAAAACTGTCTACTCATTTGCATGAAAATGGTTTTACTCGAGGTTCTATTGACAGCACGTTGTTCATCAAATGGAAAGGGAAGGACTACTTGCTTGTACAGGTTTACGTTGATGATATCATTTTTGGTTCATCTGATAAGAACATGTGCAAGGAGTTTGAGCAGAGCATGAAGGCTAAGTTCGAAATGAGTGCTATGGGGGAATTAACTTTCTTCCTTGGATTACAGGTGGATCAACTGAAGGATGGGTTCTTTATTCATCAGAGCAAGTATGTTCAGGATCTTCTCACAAGGTTTCGAATGACCGATGCTAAAGATGCAATTACTCCCATTCAGACTAATCATGGGCTGTGTCCTGATAAGGTTAATGATCCAGAAGTCGATGCAACTCAATATCGGGCTATTATTGGTTCCTTGATGTATCTGACGGCTTCACGTCCAGACATTACCTTTGCTGTTTGCATGTGTGCTAGATATCAGGCTAATCCGAAAGAGTCACATATGAAAGCTGCGAAAAGGATTCTTCGTTATGTGAAGGCCAAGCCTCGTCTAGGGCTTTGGTATCCCATGCATGGTTCCTTTGAATTCAAAGCTTATACTGATTCGGATTATGGTGGCTGCAGTTCGGATAGGAAATCAACGTCAGGTGGATGTCAACTTTTAGGGGGGAGAATTATATCGTGGCAGTGCAAAAAGCAGACATCTGTTGCACAGTCTACCTGTGAAGCAGAGTACATAGCTGCTGGTCAATGCTGTTCTCAGGTACTTTGGATTACAGGTGGATCAACTGAAGGATGGGTTCTTTATTCATCAGAGCAAGTATGTTCAGGATCTTCTCACAAGGTTTCGAATGACCGATGCTAAAGATGCAATTACTCCCATTCAGACTAATCATGGGCTGTGTCCTGATAAGGTTAATGATCCAGAAGTCGATGCAACTCAATATCGGGCTATTATTGGTTCCTTGATGTATCTGACGGCTTCACGTCCAGACATTACCTTTGCTGTTTGCATGTGTGCTAGATATCAGGCTAATCCGAAAGAGTCACATATGAAAGCTGCGAAAAGGATTCTTCGTTATGTGAAGGCCAAGCCTCGTCTAGGGCTTTGGTATCCCATGCATGGTTCCTTTGAATTCAAAGCTTATACTGATTCGGATTATGGTGGCTGCAGTTCGGATAGGAAATCAACGTCAGGTGGATGTCAACTTTTAGGGGGGAGAATTATATCGTGGCAGTGCAAAAAGCAGACATCTGTTGCACAGTCTACCTGTGAAGCAGAGTACATAGCTGCTGGTCAATGCTGTTCTCAGGTACTTTGGATACAGCAACAATTGCGCGACTATGGTATGGATATCTCTGACTCTCCTATTTGTATTGATAATAAGTCTGCCATAGATATTACCAAGAATCCGAAAAACTTTAAAGTCACCAAGCACATTGATATAAAGCATCATTTTTTGCGTGACTGTTTTGAGAAAAAGCTTATTCATTTAGAAAAGGTTGTTACTGATGATAACCTTGCTGATCTTTATACTAAAGCTTTTGATAGACCTCGTCATGAGTTGTTATATCAACTCAATGGTATGAAGAATGCCGAGTAGTTTCTCTCAAAGAACTTAAAATTTTTTCGAGTCTTTGTAGTTTAAGTCGTACATAGATAGAGTCATTAAAATACAAAAAGAGTTGTTTTAGTATAAGTTTGTATATATCTAGTGTCTGAAAATCCAAAAACATCAGAAAAATTGGAAAATCCAAAAAATATAAATGAAAATCCAAAAACATCAGAAAAATTGGAAAATCCAAAAATATAATAAATGAAGTAAGGTCACTGCACTAAATGATTAGACGTGACGATACTTTAGCTTTTAAGCCTGTTTAATCGTAATATAAATGCTTAGTTCAGTGATACCATTATATGATGTATCGATAGGCACAAAGTACCAAGGTTTCCTTATAATCTGAACTTAATTTATACAATGTTCTTATGGGAAACGTATTCAGATATATGGCTGAGAATGCTTGTTCTTAAATTAGACAAGTCCTTTAAATCTTATGAAAGATCTTGCATTGTAATTATGTATATTTGGTCTTTATAAAGAAGGTCTCGGGTACATATATGTGTATGTATTGCTTTTTCGGATGTATATTTGTGACAAGATATGCAAATATCAAAATAAATCAGTTGAAAGTATGAAGCTAATGTGGCCTTTGAGATTCGAACAAGTAAGTCCTTGGGGTGTCTTTGTATACCTAGCCTACCTAAAGTTTCCAACTTGGGATAGGTTGTCAGAAAGTTCGCTACACGGGTCTCATAGAAAGTCACGGGTTTTCATAAGTGCTTTAAAGTTAAATTAATGTCACAAATATGCAAGTACTTGGCATTATGCAATGTTAAGTATATTTCCGTACGTGAGTCAAGTTATGTCGCTTTCCGCGTGAGGAATCACCGACCTGTCACCGCTGACTTGATTCTTAAAGACTTTCTCACTTTAATCACCAAATGTCTTAATTTTAGTGCTTGTTTCGATTGTGAGAGTGTATCTGAATATGGGGCACATAAGTTCGCAAACTAAAATTGTGGCATGAGTA
The DNA here is from genome assembly GCA_034093135.1 of Erigeron breviscapus. Taxonomy (NCBI): domain Eukaryota; kingdom Viridiplantae; phylum Streptophyta; class Magnoliopsida; order Asterales; family Asteraceae; genus Erigeron; species Erigeron breviscapus. Next base: position 47,332,666 of record CM067170.1, on the reverse strand, counting down.
ACTTACTAGGTTACATGGTGACTGTCCTTGGCTCAAGTAATACGAAAGTGCCACAAACCAAAAAGGAGACTGGAAGTACCGAGTGTTTAAGAGGACAAACATATTGGTAATCGTTTTTGGATCACTGTTCATAACTAATAATAAGAGAATTATTTCTCACCCACAGGCTTATGTAATTGCTAAACTGATCTAGTCAGCAGTAACCAAGCATCATGTAAATAATGAATAAATGATGAATAAATTCAAGTTAATTAGTGTATAGCTTAGTTTATTATTCTGTTATTTTTATTCTGAGTTATTTTTCTTTTTATTGAGTCAAAATAGTATTTTCATAAGTTCTTATTGCACGAGAGATTCTATTTGAAATTCTGAGTATATGTTTTACCGAATTCATTAATGAGAATTCTTTATGAGGTTGTGTGGTTTGTTTAAAAAGAAGATTTTCTGATATGGACATTAATTTGTTTAAGTTTAGAAAATGATCTTTCAAGTGTTATGTGAAAAGTCACAGTGTTTGAAATTTCACAATTTTAAGTTGTTACAAGTTACGAATTTAATTAATAACTTGGTGACATTTTAGGGTTTGACAATGAAATGACCTTCCTTGATCTTTTGTTAGATTCATTGTTATTTCGTATTTGTTAACCTTAATTTTGTATGTTTTTAGCTTGAATTTTCTGCATTACTATGTTTTGTTCTCAATGCGTTAATGAGTTATTTGCCAAGTGTGCAGTATTCAGGTTAAGAAGATAAAGTTGAAGTGCTGTTTTCTGCAAGTACATTGTTATTCATACGGATGATATCGTAGAAATATGATCCTTGGTGTGTAATGACAATGTTGTGATGCAACAATAAGCACGTGAAGAAAGGATACATGAATCTGTCTTTGAAGTATTTATTTACTTTAGATTTCATGTAATTCAGTGAAAATAATCAATGTGATACTTGTTATTTTGATTTTTGTTGAAAGAAGTATTTCAGGTATCCAATCTAGTATTGTCATTCACATCTCCTAAACTTTTAATTCTAGTTTTTGCCCAATTTATACATGAACTCGTTCGGTTTTTGAAGTATAATTTGAATTTTAGGGTTTAATTTCGTTCTTGATTTTAAATCCATTGGATTCTTAATTTGTTTACAAAATCGAGTTGGGTTATGTTCTTTTTAAGTGTTATGATTGTTTTGTAACTTATTTCGGGCAAAACAAGGGTTAATCAATGTTTCTGAAATCGAATTATTTGAACTTGGAACCACAGCCTGTTCAGAATGACAACGAACTTAGATGGTGTTAAACGAACTTAGACCTTTTCCTTCAAACGAACTTAGTAGTTCTAGTGACAAACGAATTTATTTATGCTTCAAAAGCTATCTTCGTTCAGTCATAACTAACGAATTTAAACTCTATCTTCGTTCAGTCATAACTAACGAATTTAAAATCTATCTTCGTTCAGTCATAACTAACGAATTTAAAATCTATCTTCGTTCAGTCATAACTAACGAATTTAAAATCTATCTTCGTTCAGTCATAACTAACGAATTTAAAATCTATCTTCGTTCAGTCATAACTAACGAATTTAAAATCTATCTTCGTTCAGTCATAACTAACGAATTTAAAATCTATCTTCGTTCAGTCATAACTAACGAATTTAAAATCTATCTTCGTTCAGTCATAACTAACGAATTTAAAATCTATCTTCGTTCAGTCATAACTAACGAATTTAAAATCTATCTTCGTTCAGTCATAACTAACGAATTTAAAATCTATCTTCGTTCAGTCATAACTAACGAATTTAAAATCTATCTTCGTTCAGTCATAACTAACGAATTTAAAATCTATCTTCGTTCAGTCATAACTAACGAATTTAAAATCTATCTTCGTTCAGTCATAACTAACGAATTTAAAATCTATCTTCGTTCAGTCATAACTAACGAATTTAAAATCTATCTTCGTTCAGTCATAACTAACGAATTTAAAATCTATCTTCGTTCAGTCATAACTAACGAATTTAAAATCTATCTTCGTTCAGTCATAACTAACGAATTTAAAATCTATCTTCGTTCAGTCATAACTAACGAATTTAAAATCTATCTTCGTTCAGTCATAACTAACGAATTTAAAATCTATCTTCGTTCAGTCATAACTAACGAATTTAAAATCTATCTTCGTTCAGTCATAACTAACGAATTTAAAATCTATCTTCGTTCAGTCATAACTAACGAATTTAAAATCTATCTTCGTTCAGTCATAACTAACGAATTTAAAATCTATCTTCGTTCAGTCATAACTAACGAATTTAAAATCTATCTTCGTTCAGTCATAACTAACGAATTTAAAATCTATCTTCGTTCAGTCATAACTAACGAATTTAAAATCTATCTTCGTTCAGTCATAACTAACGAATTTAAAATCTATCTTCGTTCAGTCATAACTAACGAATTTAAAATCTATCTTCGTTCAGTCATAACTAACGAATTTAAAATCTATCTTCGTTCAGTCATAACTAACGAATTTAAAATCTATCTTCGTTCAGTCATAACTAACGAATTTAAAATCTATCTTCGTTCAGTCATAACTAACGAATTTAAAATCTATCTTCGTTCAGTCATAACTAACGAATTTAAAATCTATCTTCGTTCAGTCATAACTAACGAATTTAAAATCTATCTTCGTTCAGTCATAACTAACGAATTTAAAATCTATCTTCGTTCAGTCATAACTAACGAATTTAAAATCTATCTTCGTTCAGTCATAACTAACGAATTTAAAATCTATCTTCGTTCAGTCATAACTAACGAATTTAAAATCTATCTTCGTTCAGTCATAACTAACGAATTTAAAATCTATCTTCGTTCAGTCATAACTAACGAATTTAAAATCTATCTTCGTTCAGTCATAACTAACGAATTTAAAATCTATCTTCGTTCAGTCATAACTAACGAATTTAAAATCTATCTTCGTTCAGTCATAACTAACGAATTTAAAATCTATCTTCGTTCAGTCATAACTAACGAATTTAAAATCTATCTTCGTTCAGTCATAACTAACGAATTTAAAATCTATCTTCGTTCAGTCATAACTAACGAATTTAATGACTATCTTCGTTCCATTTTGTTTTACGAATGCTAAGTTCGTTTCTCTTATTTTCGACTGACCCTTTACCCGACCCATTTTGACCCATTTTGACCCATCCATATATATATCCAACTTTAATTCGTTTGTTATCTTTTTATTATCAAACGACTTTAAGCAGCTTAACCATTTTGACCCATTTTGACCCATTTTGACCCATTTTGACCCATTTTGACCCATTTTGACCCATTTTGACCCATTTTGACCCATTTTGACCCATTTTGACCCATTTTGACCCATTTTGACCCATTTTGACCCATTTTGACCCATTTTGACCCATTTTGACCCATTTTGACCCATTTTGACCCATTTTGACCCATTTTGACCCATTTTGACCCATTTTGACCCATTTTGACCCATTTTGACCCATTTTGACCCATTTTGACCCATTTTGACCCATTTTGACCCATTTTGACCCATTTTGACCCATTTTGACCCATTTTGACCCATTTTGACCCATTTTGACCCATTTTGACCCATTTTGACCCATTTTGACCCATTTTGACCCATTTTGACCCATTTTGACCCATTTTGACCCATTTTGACCCATTTTGACCCATTTTGACCCATTTTGACCCATTTTGACCCATTTTGACCCATTTTGACCCATTTTGACCCATTTTGACCCATTTTGACCCATTTTGACCCATTTTGACCCATTTTGACCCATTTTGACCCATTTTGACCCATTTTGACCCATTTTGACCCATTTTGACCCATTTTGACCCATTTTGACCCATTTTGACCCATTTTGACCCATTTTGACCCATTTTGACCCATTTTGACCCATTTTGACCCATTTTGACCCATTTTGACCCATTTTGACCCATTTTGACCCATTTTGACCCATTTTGACCCATTTTGACCCATTTTGACCCATTTTGACCCATTTTGACCCATTTTGACCCATTTTGACCCATTTTGACCCATTTTGACCCATTTTGACCCATTTTGACCCATTTTGACCCATTTTGACCCATTTTGACCCATTTTGACCCATTTTGACCCATTTTGACCCATTTTGACCCATTTTGACCCATTTTGACCCATTTTGACCCATTTTGACCCATTTTGACCCATTTTGACCCATTTTGACCCATTTTGACCCATTTTGACCCATTTTGACCCATTTTGACCCATTTTGACCCATTTTGACCCATTTTGACCCATTTTGACCCATTTTGACCCATTTTGACCCATTTTGACCCATTTTGACCCATTTTGACCCATTTTGACCCATTTTGACCCATTTTGACCCATTTTGACCCATTTTGACCCATTTTGACCCATTTTGACCCATTTTGACCCATTTTGACCCATTTTGACCCATTTTGACCCATTTTGACCCATTTTGACCCATTTTGACCCATTTTGCTTCAAAAGCTATCTTCGTTCATTGTTACCAACGAACTTAACATCTATTTTCGTTTAATGTTATCCAACGAATTTAAGTCTATCTTCGTTCAGTCATAACTAACGAATTTAATCTATCTTCGTTCAGTCATAACTAACGAATTTAAAATCTATCTTCGTTCAGTCATAACTAACGAATTTAAAATCTATCTTCGTTCAGTCATAACTAACGAATTTAAAATCTATCTTCGTTCAGTCATAACTAACGAATTTAATGACTATCTTCGTTCAGTCATAACTAACGAATTTAAAATCTATCTTCGTTCAGTCATAACTAACGAATTTAAACTCTATCTTCGTTCAGTCATAACTAACGAATTTAAAATCTATCTTCGTTCAGTCATAACTAACGAATTTAATGACTATCTTCGTTCAGTCATAACTAACGAATTTAATGACTATCTTCGTTCAGTCATAACTAACGAATTTAAAATCTATCTTCGTTCAGTCATAACTAACGAATTTAAACTCTATCTTCGTTCAGTCATAACTAACGAATTTAAAATCTATCTTCGTTCAGTCATAACTAACGAATTTAAAATCTATCTTCGTTCAGTCATAACTAACGAATTTAAACTCTATCTTCGTTCAGTCATAACTAACGAATTTAAAATCTATCTTCGTTCAGTCATAACTAACGAATTTAAACTCTATCTTCGTTCAGTCATAACTAACGAATTTAAAATCTATCTTCGTTCAGTCATAACTAACGAATTTAATGACTATCTTCGTTCAGTCATAACTAACGAATTTAATGACTATCTTCGTTCAGTCATAACTAACGAATTTAAAATCTATCTTCGTTCAGTCATAACTAACGAATTTAAACTCTATCTTCGTTCAGTCATAACTAACGAATTTAAAATCTATCTTCGTTCAGTCATAACTAACGAATTTAAAATCTATCTTCGTTCAGTCATAACTAACGAATTTAATGACTATCTTCGTTCAGTCATAACTAACGAATTTAAGTCTATCTTCGTTCAGTCATAACTAACGAATTTAAAATCTATCTTCGTTCAGTCACAACTAACGAATTTAAAATCTATCTTCGTTCAGTCATAACTAACGAATTTAATGACTATCTTCGTTCAGTCATAACTAACGAATTTAATGACTATCTTCGTTCAGTCATAACTAACGAATTTAAAATCTATCTTCGTTCAGTCATAACTAACGAATTTAAAATCTATCTTCGTTCAGTCATAACTAACGAATTTAAAATCTATCTTCGTTCAGTCATAACTAACGAATTTAATGACTATCTTCGTTCAATCTTAATGACTATCTTCAATCAGTTCAGATACAGCGATGACGCAGATGAAGTTCAGATGACAGTTCAGATGACAGTTCAGATGACAGTTCAGATGAAGTTCAGATGACAGTTCAGATGACAGTTCAGATGACAGTTCAGATGAAGTTCAGATGACAGTTCAGATGAAGTTCAGATGACAGTTCAGATGACAGTTCAGATGACAGTTCAGATGAAGTTCAGATGACAGTTCAGATGACAGTTCAGATGACAGTTCAGATGACAGTTCAGATGACAGTTCAGATGAAGTTCAGATGACAGTTCAGATGAAGTTCAGATGACAGTTCAGATGACAGTTCAGATGACAGTTCAGATGAAGTTCAGATGACAGTTCAGATGACAGTTCAGATGACAGTTCAGATGAAGTTCAGATGACAGTTCAGATGACAGTTCAGATGACAGTTCAGATGAAGTTCAGATGACAGTTCAGATGAAGTTCAGATGACAGTTCAGATGACAGTTCAGATGACAGTTCAGATGAAGTTCAGATGACAGTTAAGATGAAGTTCAGATGACAGTTCAGATGACAGTTCAGATGACAGTTCAGATGAAGTTCAGATGACAGTTAAGATGAAGTTCAGATGACAGTTCAGATGACAGTTCAGATGACAGTTCAGATGAAGTTCAGATGACAGTTCAGATGAAGTTCAGATGACAGTTCAGATGAAGTTCAGATGACAGTTCAGATGACAGTTCAGATGACAGTTCAGATGAAGTTCAGATGACAGTTCAGATGAAGTTCAGATGACAGTTCAGATGACAGTTCAGATGACAGTTCAGATGAAGTTCAGATGACAGTTCAGATGAAGTTCAGATGACAGTTCAGATGACAGTTCAGATGACAGTTCAGATGAAGTTCAGATGACAGTTCAGATGACAGTTCAGATGAAGTTCAGATGACAGTTCAGATGAAGTTCAGATGACAGTTCAGATGACAGTTCAGATGACAGTTCAGATGAAGTTCAGATGACAGTTCAGATGACAGTTCAGATGAAGTTCAGATGACAGTTCAGATGACAGTTCAGATGACAGTTCAGATGAAGTTCAGATGACAGTTCAGATGAAGTTCAGATGACAGTTCAGATGACAGTTCAGATGACAGTTCAGATGAAGTTCAGATGACAGTTCAGATGACAGTTCAGATGAAGTTCAGATGACATGTTCAAGATGAAGTTCAGATGACAGTTCAGATGACAGTTCAGATGACAGTTCAGATGAAGTTCAGATGACAGTTCAGATGAAGTTCAGATGACAGTTCAGATGACAGTTCAGATGACAGTTCAGATGAAGTTCAGATGACAGTTCAGATGAAGTTCAGATGACAGTTCAGATGACAGTTCAGATGACAGTTCAGATGAAGTTCAGATGACAGTTCAGATGACAGTTCAGATGACAGTTCAGATGACAGTTCGATGACAGCTTCAGATGATACAGATGATACGGAATTACTCTTTGATGGAGATGAGCTTGAGGAAGGTGAGATTATTCCTGAACCGGATCTAAACATGTTCAAGAAACCTTATGGTTTTGATGATGTTTGGGACTCAATTCCTGAAGAGCCATCAGTGGTAGAAAGAGATGTGTTAGAAGTGAAGAGAAAAGAAGTAAAGGAAAGAATGCTACAAGCTCCATTTAGTAGCAATACTAAAGTTTTAAACTTTGTAGTATATGCTAAGGTTCAAGATGCATTGGTTCCTTTTCCTTATGAGATTAATTTGACAAGACCATTTGATCCAAATGAGTTTCCAGTGCCTCTCAGAGATGATGATCCATCACAGGTGATTGATAGAATTGTACCTGGTCAGAGAGTTGGTGAATTTATAGTCACTAGGGATACTCTGAGACCTTCTGTGTATTGGACTCATATCTCGGACAAAGATGCTGCAAAATACAAGACAATTATCTGGAGTTGGTTTTATGATGAAGAACTGAAGCTGTTCGTTCTCAAAAGACCAGATGGTTGTCAGTATTTGGCATGGAGTGAGAGACATTTCAGAAGTTTGTGTGAAGAAGACTTACATGAACTAGGAAATAACAGGATTATCAATCCAAGTGATTATGGTCTTGCAGATGTGGTTAGTAAGAATCTTCATGAAGATTTCAAGTTGAGGTCGAATATGAAAAACTCTGAAAAACCAAATTTTCATATTGAACCAAGACGAAAGAAGAAGGTGGTGAAGCCAGATAAAAGTGTTGAGTATATTCAACGTGATATCAAATGTATGATCAAGGTCCCTGCCAAGAAATGGGCACAAGATGTCTTGGATAAACTGGATAATTGGGAGATTGATCGCATTTCTGGTGAAGCCAAAATGTATGCAGATTCAGAGAAGAAGATTTTGTTGAGAAGAGTTTATGATCCAATGCAGTTGGTGAACTTCTCAAGGAATGATCAGAGAAAGTTATACGATACGGAATGTTCGTTCTTGCCGTTTTGGAAGGATGAAGAAAGTCGATATCGTAAAATTCTGAAGGTCTGCTTACATGAGAACATTCACGCAAATAGCAAGCGATTGTTATTTGATGGATGACAAGATTTTTGAAGACTAAAGAAATCCAAGATGCTGCTGTCAAAGGGGAGTTTGTTGATGCATGTTGATGTGACAACAGCAACTTAGATTTGATTATGTCTTATTCATTTATATGTAATTAATAGATTATGAACTTTGTGTTTTAGTAATGATTGATTACATGTTTTGGTGTTTTATATATGTTTATATATGATGGTTGTTATGTATGATATACAAGAACAAACGTAATATATGTTAGGTTCCTTATATGTTAAGTAATTGGAAAATAACAAACGGATTACAGCTAACGAAGATAAACTTCGTTATGCTCAAACGAAGATTATCTTCGTTCTAAGGGCTGGGCTGCTAAGTTCGTAAGAACAAAGCCCAGCAGGCCCAATATCAATTATAAACGTATATAAGCGATTGGAAAACCTAAATTGAGTTTAACCAGTCGATTAACACACACACCAATCATCTAAGTTCGTTGGCAATCATTAGCAAACGAATATAGAGTAATTAAGGCTGATTACAATCTTGTTAATTAGCAATAATATAGATAACTAATCAAACAGTTATCTCGTGAGGATTCCGCACTCACGACATAACCATAGACGATCTCGAGAGCGATCCAGAGCTATCGAGGGACTCACAACTGTCATTTTGAAAAAAATAATCGACACATTTTACATATCTTTTTCCTTTTAGGCCATTTCCAAATGTCAAAATTCAATGGACCGAAAAGAACGTTTATTCAAATCCAACTCAGCCTGTAATGTGCTATTCCCAACTTCAAATTATCAATATCATATACATTGCTAATCTTCCTAAACTTTTGTGTTTCAAGACTAACCGATTGCCTTTCAACCGCTCTTGGTTCTAAGTGTGCAACACCATCTTTGCTTCTACATCTTTTAATATCCTTCTCAATACCCAACAACCCAATGTTGTTTCCCATTTCCCCTAGTAATTCTTTTGGTGCCATAACAAAGAATCACATGGTTCACAGTATTCTTCAACAATGTCATTATGTTTGAGAAACTTTTGCAATGGTATTTTATAGAACAACTTATATGCACTAACCCTAGTTACATATTTCATTTCAGATATAATATCACAACCCAGTACAGTAACATCATCATCAACATTCACATCTTGCTTTACAAACCCCCCTTCATTTTCAAACATACCCTTATCATTTTCATACACATTAGCTTCGTGAAGGTCAATTTCATGTTCATGTATTGCATTTATTATAATCCCAACTCCAAATTTTTCACTGACTCGAACCCGAATTCCATCACTACCTCTTTTAGGCATTTCATCAAACATCTTATGTGCATTAACCACATTTTCAGATTTCATTCCAGTTTTATTAACATAAGCCACTAAATCTTTAACATCCTTATTCATGAAAGAAAGTTCAATTTCTTGGGTAGTATCTGTCATCCCATGTCATATCAATCAGACAATAAACATAGTTATATTAACGTTTTCTGAAAAGGAAATAACAGATAAGAACAAAATAAAATAACGGCTACATTGATGATAAAAACGGCTAAATATGAAATAGAATGTTTTCAGAGTGTGTATTTGATCGATGTCGTTGGACCGATCAAAAATATAAACTAAATACCTATAACTAGTATGGGTAAGTCGAGTATCGTATCCTCAGAGAATCATGGGAAAGTGTTAAACAATTTACAAAGTTAAGTAAACTAGACATAAACTTAAAATTGATTGATTGATTGATTTGATTAACAACTAAAATTGATTATGAACTTAACAAAATAATTCAATTAAATAAAAAGTAGACCATTCTCATGCTCCCAATTATGCTTTCAAATATGTAACCTAACTTATATTCGTTGGAAATCACATAGACATGATTCGTTATAATGTTTGGATTGAATGAACTCAAGAACTAAATTAATCGGTTGTGATGATTCACGATAACGAAAACCGGGGAATTGACACAACTAGATTTTCAATTCATTAAAGTAAAATTACAAATTCATGAGATATTCATTCAATAATCAATGACCAATTAACAAGTTAAAACCAAATGATAGATGAATTTCATTCAAAGTCATAAACAAGTAATCATTCAAACATTAGATGTAAAAGACTAATGAGGAATTAAACATCTAATCCAACATGAATATGAGAAAGGTTGAACATAAATGGCTTACATAATTGTTCACATGAGAATGATCAAAAGAAAACCTAGCCTATCATCTTCATCATTGAATCTTCAATTTGAATTGTCATCTTCATGAATTGGTGATTTGATGATGATATTGGGGTCTTCTCTATGTTAGGAACTGCTATTGTGAGTGAAAAATATGAAGGATAACTTCCAATTTCGAATTGTGAATGAGATATAACTGAAAGTTAATTAAAAACAAAAATTTCGGAATTCTGCCCAGTAGCCCAGCGTAAGGTACGGCCCATCTGGGCGTAGCTTACGCCCCTTGATGTTTTGCCTGGCGTAGCTTACGCCCAAGGCTGGCGTAGGTTACGCCCCTTGTTCTTCAGATTTTCCAGATTTTCTTCTTTGGCTCTCTTGACTTGTTTCTTGACTCGATTATTCCCGTTTCATCACCTAGAGCCTGAAATCACTCAACAAACATAAAAACGCCCTACTCGTCTATTAACAAGCACAAAACAATCCAATTTTACCCATTAAAATCATGTACTTTAGGCGTTTATCACATTCCCCAACTTAACTCTTTTTCGTCCCGAAAAAAGGCATTCATCATGTGACAAGTCAATTTACAATCTCATAATACTTTCTATTACCAAAGAAACACCATATAAGAGTTATATCAATTATACATACTTGTAAAACTCAACTCTCAAGCAATCTTCAAAGTACACTTGGGCAAAACTAAGTAATGCAAACCAAATCACATAACACAACCAACTCATGAGACTTACAACTATCAAAAGATTTACGACTAGCAAATAGAAATATATAAATGTGCAATTAAACCTAATAAACCTCAAGTTTGCCACAATACATGCATCACACTCTCACAATGTGCACTCCCCTCGGTTCATATCTTGAGTGAATTAGCAAAAGATGTGCTAATATATGTATATGAAGCTCTCAACCCATTATTGCACACTAAAAGTCATAGGCTAGTACACAAATCGAACCAAGACCTCATAACACCAAATTATCACTTCGGTATTCATACAAGATTGATGGAAATATGGAATGAAACACGGTAATGATTCTCATTTGGGTGATTTACTAGAAGGATTTTGGAACATTTCATTTTGGTTCTTTTTGATCAACTTACATGGATAATTGAATTGATTTTCATTTATGACCATATACTTTGACTTTTTCAACCGGATATTGCAATTTTGACTTTGACTTTGTTCTTTCTTTCAATTCATCATCATAAACAACACAACTTTGAACAATTAACGGATTTTATGACGAGGTGAGATGGAATATGGAGTGGATTGTATGATTGTTTTATGATTTTAAGCACATAATCCGGGTTAGAGGTCTCGACACGGTAAGTGCACTAGTTCTAACCTAATGTACAATAATGGGTTCACACAATATAGTAATCACGAGAAATCATGCTACGCTAACAATCTAAATCAATCGTCGACGAGGCATTTTTCTCTCATGAAATTGAAGGATATAACAGATATATAAGTGTGATACATGCATTATGACTCACAATTGGCATATTACCCTTATTTGCACATTTCTATGTTTTTACTTGCTAGCAACTCTATCAAGACGCTCATAAGTCAACCATGTCATGCAATCTAGCCTACACTACCTAGCCCCACTTACATGTACAAATCCAATCACAAGAAAATCTCATTTTACAAACATGTATAGCCAATATAACTCGAATATTTTGCCCCTAAGGGTCAATTCCATACTACAAGAAAGTAAATCAACATCTAAACTAGAAACATAATTGAAATTAACAAGAAATTGAAATCTACCTACGAATTGAAAATGCAAAAACACAAAAACAAACACATAGTCACACAAGAAGAACAGAAAGATAAATAGAAGGTACCAATCACTGCCGTGGACCTTGCGGTCCAAAGATCGACTCCATTAAGCCCGATATAGAGATTGGGCCTCAAATGGATCAGAGGCTGCCAGTGGAGTACCCGAGGTATCCTCAACTCGACCGACACAAGAATGTCTGGGAAACCACTCAGAATCGTGGCTCTGAGGATAAGCTGGATGGGATGTAGGAACATACGGCTGCCTGTAATCATATGAAGGAGGAGTCTCCACATAGTCAAGTCCCGCAATGTGGTCCTGGTGATGGCGTACTCGCTCTGAGTACTCAAACTGCCTCCTCACATTCTGCTCATGAGCATATGCCATACCTAACTCATAACTCCTCCGCTGCACACCCTGCTGAGCAGTCATATCCCACATATTCCTCTCATAGGATGTCCACTGATTATAATCGCTAGGCTGCTCATAACCAAAACTCGGCCTAGTACCTCCTATCCCAGCACCTAACAAACCATCTCTCCTTCCTTCAGCACCCCCTCTAGCTGCACTAGACTCACCTCTCTGATTAGCACCCATTTGTTCTAACTGTGCTATCGCCTCTTCCCTAGTAACCCCCTGCTTAGGAGCTATCAAATAACCAAAAGTTTTCAAATCCTTAAGGAGTTTGAATTGTGGATGATCCTGAAACTCCCACTCATTCCCTTTCAACAACCTATTCATGGTATAAGGAGTATGATCCAAAAACTGCAAATTGATATCCTTTGGAACTACCTTGTTCATTTGAAGTAGGTGGGAGATGAGTTTAGGGTGAGGAATGATGAGCTTGTTCCTTTTATTCCTTGCCTCCCAAATGTTAAACATTATAATTTGTCTAAATGATAAGGCTAGGTTTCCCGTGACCAAAGCATATAACACAATAACATCATGGTGCCTAACCATGCTCTTATCACTAGTTCGGGGGCACACATTCCAACTCAAAATTGACATAACTAACCGGGGCAGTGGTTTCAACAAAGCACGCTCTAACCTAAAGGTTGTACTTATATTGTCTCGTGGGACAACAAAAACCTCAGCAAGCATATCAAGCCAATTAGTAGGTGTTTCCGCCCCCGTTAAATACTTTTCCTCTAAATAATCAAAAGCCCTCCCCGAAGTAGCACCCGTATCAAACTTGGCGATTTTATCTAAGGTAGCATTGTTACCTTTTTCCCATTTACCGTGCCAGTTAACTTACTAGTCACAGGGGGGTTAGTACCGGAAGTCAATTCTAGAGTACTCAACCAATCAATGATACCATTCAAGTAAACCTCAGAATTATCATTATTACTCCAAACTAACGCTTGTTTCCATCCCATTTTTTCAAAGGCTTCAACCATCCCAAACCCCCTGAATTCCGACAAGACAAGTGTTCTTTCACCCAACAATTGATCAATAAGATTTTTGGCCTCAGTCATCTTTTCTTTAAACAAGATTGATTGCCACTCAAGGGGTAAAGTATGTAAAGGTATACCTTGTCTCCATTCGGGTTTTTCGACTTCAACCTCCATCTCTTCACTTGTCTGTGGTGAGTTTTCTTCTTTTTCTGATTCATCTTGAACCATTGGCCTTTTCTTCTTGTTTGGTTGTTGACTTGATGAAGTATCACCTTTCTTGCTTAGACTCTTTATAAATTTTCCTGCTGCTTTCTTCATCCTATTATCAACAAACTAACAAAAAGTAACAACTTTAGCAATGATTAGTGAATTAAAGCAAAATTAAGAAGAAATCAAAAAAATTCGAATTGAATGCTCACTTGAATCTCGAAAACTAGGCCGAAATTGGACAAACAATTATAGGGGTTTTGTAGCCCTTGAATAGTTATGCAATTTAGCCTCAAGAATTATTGAAATTGATGGAGAATTGAAGGAGTTATGGAGAAATTAAGGTTAGGGTTTTATGAAATTATTTGGGGAAGAAAAAGAAGTCAAGAGGGAGAAGTGCAGATATGTGCAAATTAATGTGGGTGAATCGATATAAGTGGCTGATATTAAAAGATTTTTCAATTTTTGATTTTATTAAAAATAAATAAAAAATCGAGTCTGGCTCAGCCGTAACCTACGCCGACGAGGACCGTAAGGTACGCCAGGTCTGTTTTCACCTACCGTAACGTACGCCTATGGACACCGTAACCTACGCTAGGTCAAAACCCTAGGTCACTTGTTTATCAGGGGCCGTAACCTACGCCTTGGGAGACCGTAACTTACGCTGGCTCAGACATAACGGGCGTAACCTACGCCAGGGTGAGCCGTACCTTACGCCTATCTGGATATGTCACTTTTGGCGTCTGGTGGGCCGTAAGCAGAAGGAAATGGGCGTAAGCTCTAATTGGACTTTCCAGGGACCGTAACCTACGCCCTTAGGGCCGTAGCTTACGCCGACTCTTTTTTTTTTTTAACTCCAGCCACAAAACTTGTTTGAAAACCAAATTGCAATTATAAAATAGAACTCCCTTCCCCAACTTAATGGTACATTGTCCCTAATGTACACCATAAACTAGAGATAAGTTAAACGACTCGATTAATTGCAAAAACGTTTTCTTTCTCACCCAAACCGACCTTCCCCAACTTAATTCTCAAGCATAGGTGCTGAGAATTATCCAACTTGTGTGATAATGCGATAAAATTACCAAAAACAACTAACAAAGATCACGAAAAGAAAACATACCGAATTGAAGCTATAAAACAAACAAACAAACAACGGGTTGCCTCCCGTTTAGCGCTAAGTTTATTGTCCTCAGCCCGACATTACCTCGATTTGATTCATGCAACCTCATAAGATGGTGGACTTGATATGAAGTTCACCATTTCCTTTGTAGCTTCATTGATGTCGCTTGCATCCAAATAAGGCTTCAAACGGTGTCCATTGACCATTTGCTTAACTCCATCCTTCGGATCCTCAATCTCAATCTCTCCAAAATTCCCAACTCTTGTAATGACATATGGACCCATCCATTTGCTTTTGAGCTTTCCGGGAAAGAACTTGAGCCTTGAATTGTAAAGCCACACTTTTTGGCCAACTTCAAACACCTTTTTCTTCAACTTGGCATCATGAACCGCTTTCATCTTGTCCTTGTAGGTCGATGCGCATTCATATGCCTCATTTCTCAACTCTTCCAACTCACATAGCTGCAATTTTCTCTCTTTACCTGCATTCTCAAAATCCATATTAACGGCCTTAACGGCCCACAATGCCCTATGTGCCAATTCTATTGGAAGATGACAACCCTTTCCATAAACCAACCGGTAAGGAGTAGTGCCAATAGGTGTTTTGAAAGTGGTACGGTAAGCCCATAAAGCATCATTAAGTTTGGTTGACCAATCTTTTCGGTCGGGCCTTACCGTCTTTTGCAAAATTTCCTTGATTTGCCTATTAGACACTTCTACTTGCCCACTTGTTTGTGGGTGATATGGGGTAGCAATCCGGTGGTTTATGCCATACCGTTTAAGAAGTTTGCCAAACTGAAAATTTTTGAAATGGGATCCCCCATCGCTTATGATCACACGAGGGATTCCAAATCTTGAGAAAATGTTACTTTGCACAAACTTGCACACAACGGTATGGTCATTGGTCCTAGTGGCAATGGCTTCTACCCATTTTGAAACATAATCTACGGCCACTAGAATGTAATAATTACCAAAGGAATTAGGGAAGGGACCCATAAAGTCAATGCCCCAAACATCAAAAATATTAACAACTAAAATGGGTTGCATGGGCATTTCATTCCTCTTGGTAATACTACCTAGTTGTTGACATCTCACACATTTCTTAACAAATTCAGCGGCATCTTTAAAGATACTAGGCCAAAACAAACCACAATTTAAAACTTTGTAACCTGTCTTTTGACCGCTGAAATGACCTCCACATGCAAATGAGTGTGCATGCGTCAACACCTCTTGAATCTCCTCTTCCGGAACACATCTTCTCACCAATTGATCCGGGCCAACTTTGAACAAGTCCGGCTCATCCCAAATGTATTGCTTTGCTTGTGCCAAGAATTGTTGCTTCTTTCTTTTGGCCCAATGCTCCGGTAGCTTACCTGCGGACAGAAAATTGACAATGTTTGCATACCAAGGAACAATAGAAACGGTTAGTAATTGCTCATCCGGAAAGGTCTCATTGATCTCCTTGGTTGAACCATCATCCATAGCTTGAATTCTTGACAAGTGGTCCGCCACCACGTTCTCACTTCCTTTCTTGTCTCGGATCTCCAAATCAAACTCTTGTAGTAGCAACACCCATCGAATTAGCCTTGGCTTTGCATCCTTCTTTTCCATCAAATGCTTGACCGTGCTATGATCTGTGTACACTATAACCTTGCTACCACAAATATAAGAACGAAACTTGTCAAGTGCATAAACAACCGCAAGCAATTCTTTTTCGGTGGTGGTATAATTCAGTTGGGCATCCGATAAAGTTTTGCTTGCATAATAAATCACAACGGGTTTCTTGTCTACCCGTTGTCCCAAAACAGCCCCAATTGCAAAGTCACTTGCATCACACATAATTTCAAAAGGCATGGACCAATTAGGTGATTGCAAAATGGGGGCTTCAACCAACTTTTCTTTCAAGGTTTCAAAAGCTTTTAGACACTCATTATCAAACACAAATGGCACATCTTTCAACAACAAATTACACAATGGTTTGGTAATGACACTAAATCCTTTTATGAACCTTCTATAAAATCCGGCATGTCCAAGAAAAGAACGGACACCCTTAACATTGGTTGAGGGGGTAAAGTAGAAATGACTTTGATTTTGGCCCGGTCAACTTCCATGCCTTTACTTGAAATCACATGACCCAAAACCGTCCCCTCTTGAACCATAAAGTGGCTCTTTTCCCAACTTAAAACCAAATTTGTCTCAACACATCTTTTCAAAACCTTAGTTAACTCATTGAGACAATTATCAAAAGTTTGGCCAAAAATGGAAAAATCATCCATAAAGATTTCTAGGGAATCACCGACCATATCCGAGAAGATACTCATCATGCACCTTTGGAAGGTGGCGGGAGCATTACATAACCCGAATGGCATTCGCCTAAAGGCAAAAGTCCCATATGGGCATGTGAATGTGGTCTTGTGTTGATCATCGGGATGGATAGCAATTTGATTATACCCCGAATAACCATCTAGAAAACAATAAAACTTCTGACCTGCAAGCTTTTCGATGATTTGATCAATGAATGGCAATGGGAAATGATCCTTGGAAGTAGCGGTGTTCAACTTTCGGTAGTCAATGCACACCCTCCACCCGGTGATGGGTCGGGTAGCTATTTGCTCACCACTATCTCCTTTCACCACTTGAATTCCAGCTTTCTTAGGTACCGTTTGTGTTGGACTTACCCATGTGCTATCCGAAATTGGGTAAATAATTCCAGCATCCAACCACTTTAGCACCTCCTTTTTCACCACTTCACGCATATGAGGATTCAATCTCCTTTGAGCATCACGTGAAGGTTTTGCTTCAGAATCGGTGATGATTTTGTGCATCACAATTGATGGACTAATGCCTTTCAAGTCGGCAATTGTCCATCCAATGGCCGCCTTGTATTCCTTGAGCACCTTAAGTAATGCTCTTTCTTGCATTTCTTCCAAATTTGATGCAATGATCACCGACAAAGTTTCATCTCCCAAAAATGCATACTTCAAATGAGATGGGAGCTCTTTCAACTCTACTTGTGGTGGACTTTCACTGGATGGCTTAAGATGGGTATCAATATGATCCGGTAGACTTTCCACTAAATGAGTCCATGGTGGTCTACCTTCTTGAATGGCCATGATTTCCCAATCTTTCTCCTCCTTTTTCAATGCTTCACTATGCTCCATGATTAACCTGTCAACCAAAGCACAAGTCTCCCGTGTGTCTTCCTCATTTTCATGAGGAATGCACTCATCAATGACGTCCGCCATAAAGCATTCGTCACTAACTACGGGGTTAGGAACACTAGCAAAAACATTTAACCTCAATTTACGGTTGCCAAAAGTCATTTCAACCGTACCCCTCCTACAATCAATTAATGCATTAGCGGTGGCCAAAAAGGGTCTACCCATGATGACATTGGGCTGCCTAACATTACCGCTTGGTGCAAAATCAAGTACCAAAAAGTCTACGGGGTAATAAAAGTCCTCCACTTTAACAATGACATCTTGGACAATTCCTCTTGGAAGTTTTAGTGACAAATCAGCCATCACCAAGGTGGTGTCGACTTTTTCTAAGGGTCCAAAATTCCTTAGAAGTCGGGGATGCTGTGACAACTCGTAATTTATTAACAACGGGTTAGTCCTAATCTCGATCATTTATATAATTTCATCTAATTTAGAGATTATGACGTAGAAATTATTAGTTAATTGAACATTTGATATAGTTCAATTAGACGTATCCTTATGACGTAGACTATTAGCTATTTAGACGGAATGCCGAGTCTTAAAATAACTTTAAATGAGATATTTAAAGGTTATGAATTTTGCACAGTATTAGACTGTCTAAACTTAATATTTCTAAAGTTTAGTTTAATTAAATTTTATTGTCTTGTCTTAACTAAAATGAGACGAGGGAAAATACCTCTACTTTACATTTTGACTTTTAGGTCAAACGGTATTTAATCGTAAGCATTTTACCAAATTAAGGGTATTGGAAATATCCCAATTAAGGCCACATGGGCCGGTTTCCTTACTTGTGGTTAGTAATTAAACAACAAACATTTTCCCTCCTTCCTTCTTTCTTTTGATCGACCAACACCACACACAACACACACACATCACACAAAACACACATACATCAATCAGAATCTCTCAATCTCTTCTATCTTCTTATTCTAAATTGGTTTTGCAAGGGAAGAAATCATTTGGAGATTTTAAGGGTTTATTATCATTATCAAACTTCATCATCACCATCTTCATCTTAGTCAATTATCTTCAAGAACATCAATTTTTGGTAAGTCTAAATCATCCCTTTTGCGTCTATTTATGTTTACTTACTCTTTTCTAGTCATTTCGAGTTTCTACATGGCCTAAAACGACTTAAAAATGGAATTAGGGTTTAAATAGGGTTTTGGTTTGATTTGATCGTTTCGGAAGATTCGATGATGTTATGGATGAAATTATGGGTTGGGTTATGTGTATTTATGGTTAATGATGTTTGGTTAGGCTTCAAATTGAGTTACAAACTCTTACGAGTCGTTTTGATTTGTTTTGGGTCGAGTTTGAAGGGTTTTGGGTTTGGTTTCCTGCATTTTTGAACTGCTGGTGCAGACAGCAGGACAGGGCCACTGCGGCGCAGTGGCTTAGCCCTAGCCCACTGCGGCGCAGTGCCTAGGCTCTGGTCTGGGTTCGATTTAGCCCACTGCGGCGCAGTGAGCATGGTTCTGGCTCACTGCGGCGCAGTGTATAGGTTCTGTGAAATTACGCGTGTCGATTTTTAAACATTAATAACTTTTAATCCGAAAGTCCAAATAAGTTATTTACTTTTGGTTGGTAAAATGAAAGTTTGAAACACATTCTCGGTTATGGCATTCTAGGGTCTATAGCTAAGTAGTTGTACGTAGGATACCCGTCGTCAAGGGATTTGATCCTCATTTTGGTAATGATATCATAGGTTTTGGATAACCAGGAGAATTGACTGTGGATCTTCTCGAGCTACATTATACCTTTTAGCACTTAGATCGCTAAGGTGAGTTTATGGCGCCCTTTTCCTTTTACTTTGGGCCTGAAAAGCATGTACTGTTGTATACACTATTTGTTAAATAAATGATTGTTTTGTGAGTATGCCATGTGATTTGGATACTTAGATCATTTGACTTAAATTTGCCATGTTGACGGCTGTCGAAAATGTGTATACGTGTCATTTATTAAATGTTGGGTAAAATGACGTTGAATTGCCGTGTGATGGCTGATTAAGATGTTTCTTTGTGTTTGACAAACTAAAATGTTTCCCCCTATTGGTTAAATTGTCGGATGTTGTATTCTGACTGTCTTGGTTAAATTGTCGGATGTTGTATTCTGACTGTCTTGGTTAAATTGTCGGATGTTGTATTCTGACTGTCTTGGCTAAGGTCCGCACCCATTTAGAACGAAAACCTGTGCGAGGCATATTGACTGATACTGTCGGATGTTGTATTCTGACTGTCTTGGTTAAATTGTCGGATGTTGTATTCTGACTGTCTTGGTTAAATTGTCGGATGTTGTATTCTGACTGTCTTGGTTAAATTGTCGGATGTTGTATTCTGACTGTCTTGGTTAAATTGTCGGATGTTGTATTCTGACTGTCTTGGTTAAATTGTCGGATGTTGTATTCTGACTGTCTTGGTTAAATTGTCGGATGTTGTATTCTGACTGTCTTGGTTAAATTGTCGGATGTTGTATTCTGACTGTCTTGGTTAAATTGTCGGATGTTGTATTCTGACTGTCTTGGTTAAATTGTCGGATGTTGTATTCTGACTGTCTTGGTTAAATTGTCGGATGTTGTATTCTGACTGTCTTGGTTAAATTGTCGGATGTTGTATTCTGACTGTCTTGGTTAAATTGTCGGATGTTGTATTCTGACTGTCTTGGTTAAATTGTCGGATGTTGTATTCTGACTGTCTTGGTTAAATTGTCGGATGTTGTATTCTGACTGTCTTGGTTAAATTGTCGGATGTTGTATTCTGACTGTCTTGGTTAAATTGTCGGATGTTGTATTCTGACTGTCTTGGTTAAATTGTCGGATGTTGTATTCTGACTGTCTTGGTTAAATTGTCGGATGTTGTATTCTGACTGTCTTGGCTAAGGTCCGCACCCATTTAGAACGGAAACCTGTGCGAGGCATATTGGACTTAAACTGTCGGATGTTGTATTCTGACTGTCTTGGTTAAATTGTCGGATGTTGTATTCTGACTGTCTTGGTTAAATTGTCGGATGTTGTATTCTGACTGTCTTGGTTAAATTGTCGGATGTTGTATTCTGACTGTCTTGGTTAAATTGTCGGATGTTGTATTCTGACTGTCTTGGTTAAATTGTCGGATGTTGTATTCTGACTGTCTTGGTTAAATTGTCGGATGTTGTATTCTGACTGTCTTGGTTAAATTGTCGGATGTTGTATTCTGACTGTCTTGGTTAAATTGTCGGATGTTGTATTCTGACTGTCTTGGTTAAATTGTCGGATGTTGTATTCTGACTGTCTTGGTTAAATTGTCGGATGTTGTATTCTGACTGTCTTGGTTAAATTGTCGGATGTTGTATTCTGACTGTCTTGGTTAAATTGTCGGATGTTGTATTCTGACTGTCTTGGTTAAATTGTCGGATGTTGTATTCTGACTGTCTTGGTTAAATTGTCGGATGTTGTATTCTGACTGTCTTGGTTAAATTGTCGGATGTTGTATTCTGACTGTCTTGGTTAAATTGTCGGATGTTGTATTCTGACTGTCTTGGTTAAATTGTCGGATGTTGTATTCTGACTGTCTTGGTTAAATTGTCGGATGTTGTATTCTGACTGTCTTGGTTAAATTGTCGGATGTTGTATTCTGACTGTCTTGGTTAAATTGTCGGATGTTGTATTCTGACTGTCTTGGTTAAATTGTCGGATGTTGTATTCTGACTGTCTTGGTTAAATTGTCGGATGTTGTATTCTGACTGTCTTGGTTAAATTGTCGGATGTTGTATTCTGACTGTCTTGGTTAAATTGTCGGATGTTGTATTCTGACTGTCTTGGTTAAATTGTCGGATGTTGTATTCTGACTGTCTTGGTTAAATTGTCGGATGTTGTATTCTGACTGTCTTGGTTAAATTGTCGGATGTTGTATTCTGACTGTCTTGGTTAAATTGTCGGATGTTGTATTCTGACTGTCTTGGTTAAATTGTCGGATGTTGTATTCTGACTGTCTTGGTTAAATTGTCGGATGTTGTATTCTGACTGTCTTGGTTAAATTGTCGGATGTTGTATTCTGACTGTCTTGGTTAAATTGTCGGATGTTGTATTCTGACTGTCTTGGTTAAATTGTCGGATGTTGTATTAAACTTGTATTTGGATTAATGGATGTAATCTCTATTTACCTTCTGATTAGTACGCAATTACTTGTTAACCCTGTATTTCCGCTACAACGGGGTGTGACAAAAATTGGTATCAGAGACAAGGTTATAGTGAATACGGAGTTATTCCTCGTGAATAACTCAATCTATAGCCATGGTCGCTTCAAATAAGAAATCTAAGTCTTTAAGGTTTAGGATAGTTATCTCGAGAGTTATACTATTTGTCAATAATTAGACCTAACCCGATCAACTACGTCCCGATTATGTAAAATAGTATAAGGCTCGAAATAAATATCTTAAATTGTGTATATACGTGTTAGTTGAATTATATTCACAACATACTGTAAATGTGGTGGGAAGGCTGCGGGTGACCCTATACATAAGCATTGAAGGTATGTTAGGAATAGAAACTCAACTCGTATGTGTATACATAAGGTTTATATACGTGATAGTTTGGATTATATTAACAACATATTGAAAATGTGGTGGGAAGGCTGCGGGTGACCCTATATATAAGCATTGGAGATATGTTGCTAATAGAAACCCAAATCGAATGTGTAGAATCTAGACAAAGATCTCTTTGAAACTCTTGTTGCGTACTGTCTCATTCAATTGATTCGAATTGTCTTATCCATCAGACTTATATGAATTCTTTGACTATCCTTTCAGAATAGTCATGTCGGACGGAGTTAGCTCTAATGCTGTTGTACCTAGTACACCTCCAGTTCCAGTTGTGGCAAACTCCATTCCTTGTGTTCCTGACTCATATGAAGAGGAACCTATGGAGGAATCGGGTAATGAATCTCGCCCTATCAATTTGATATCATCATCCAGCGAATCTGGAGGAGAACATGTGTCTATCCATGTTCAATCATCTGTAACACTGGTATCTCCATATCAGAGGAGGACTACCGAGGGAGTTCGTATACCTTATGCTCCTAGAGACCCTTATGCTCCTGGTCCTTCTGCACCAGTTCAGGGCAACTGTGGACTTGGTCTTTCATTCTTTCAGGGAGATCCGTATGCTGTGGGTCCCTCCAGAGTGCCTGTCTACAATCCAAGTGCCGTTATGCCAGTTGCATCTGCAGCTGATAGGTCGGAATATTATTGCCGACAATTGTCAAGGATGAACAATTCCCTCATCCGCACTAGAGAGAAAATAGAGAATCAAGCTCAGGCGTTGACTGAAGCTTATCATCAGGCGGCTGAGGCTATGACTGTTGCTAGGGAAGGGAAGGAAGCTATTGGGAGGATGATCTGGATACTGTCAGTCGTGGTGGTCTTGGTGGTGGCGTTGCTTGTGGTAGTTCTTTTCAGGATGTAATCAGTAGTTGTAGTGGTAACGTATTGTAAGCCTTAGAACATTTGACAACTCATACTTCTGTATTTGAGTTGTAATCTTTTTGGTGGATGTATTTCCCACGTATTTTGGATAGTATTGTTCTGACTGTGTAATGTATCATCGTGGATGTTGTTCCCACATGATTTGGGTTGTGGATGTAGTTTTCCCACAAGATTTTGGAAATGTACAAGTCAGACTATGTAAAAAGTTTTAAGTATAAATGAAATATGATCGTTCTTTGGCTTACCTACTTGTTCAGGCTACATTACTTGCTCATTTCAATTCTAGAAATGTAGTGAACTATATTTCTTGTCTTGTTTAGTTAATGAGTTCAAGTAAGTCGATAATTTGCGACATGTGTTTAATGCCCTCTTATATCTTGAAAAGCTACATTATGTGTTATTCTTATGAGAAAACCTCTAAATTTCATCTTGTTCATATCAAGGATAGATGGCTCCCAAGACGAAAAGTAAGATCCCGAAAAAGGCTCCAGTTAAGAAAGCTGCTCCAAGGAGAGTTACTCGATCAACTCCTTTGAATACAGCTGAACAGGAAGAACCTGTGATCCAGCAAGAACCAGAAACTGCTACTGCAAATGTGAACACTGGTCTTGGATCTACCCCACATGCTGACGGGGAAAATAATATGGCAGCATTTGTGACACAACAACTGTTGGCCGCCATGCCTACTTTAGTTGCTCAGATCACGGCAAGCATGAACGCCAATAATAATCATCATACTGATAATAGTAACAACGTTGAACCTAATGCCGAACGAGTTATTCCTCGAGTTCATCTGCACGGGAGTGACTTTAAGACCTTCACTTATTGTAAGCCAAAGGAGTTTCATGGCACCGAGGGTCCAGTTGGACTAATAAATTGGCTAGAAAGCATAGAGGCGGTGCTTCACATCAGCCGTTGTGCCGAAGAGAACAAGGTGGAATATGCTGCCTCTCAATTTCAGAAACACGCCTTGTCATGGTGGAACGAGCAGATAAGGACTCGTGGTCGAGAGCCAGCTAATAGCATACCTTGGTTGGACTTTAAAAGAATGCTGACGGAAAAGTACTGTCCTCGAGAGGAAGTACAGAAAATGGAAGGTGAATTCTGGAATCATACTATGGTTGGATTGGACAACGAGAAATACACTACTCGTTTTCATGAGCTGACAAGACTTGTTCCTCGTATGGTGGATACGGAGGAGAAGTTAGTTGAAAGATACTGTTATGGCTTGTCACCTGACATCCGAAGGTTGGTAGCCGCTTTTAACCCTTTGACTCTTCAAGCGGCAGTTAGTGCGACCAATCGGATGGTGATAGATTTAAAAAGAACCGCTGGTTCTTCTGTTGGAACTGAGGTGGTCAAGCGAAGAAATGATCAAGCCTCTGGTAGTGGTTTTGGCAATGGTGGGAACAGCAAGAGGTTTAAAGCTGCTAGAAACTTTGTAGTAGTCCCACAAGATATCAAGAGGTACCCCGACGCAGACACAAGATGCAACAAGTGTGGTCTCCATCACTTGGGAAATTGTCCTACTTGCCACCGTTGTAAAAGAACGGGACATCAGGCAAAGTTCTGTAGGGAAAAGATACCAAATCAGTGCTACAAGTGTGGAAGCGAGAATCATATGCGACCCGCGTGTCCACGACTTAATCAAGCCCCGAACAATAATGCTATAGTTCCAGTGAGGAACAATGCGGGGAACAATCAAGCCAGGAATCAAGGAGGCCAAGGTAGAGGCCGAGTTTTTGCTTTGGATGCTGCTGATGCACGACGAGATCCCAACGTTGTGATAGGTACATTCATACTCAATAATCATTATGTTTTTGTATTATTCGACTCTGGTGCTGATAAAAGTTTCATATCCTTAGAATTTAAGTCTCGATTTGGTATAGTAGCTATCCCTATGAAAGACACTTATATTGTCGAATATGCAAATGGTCAAAAGTATATTGCTAGAGATCATTTAGTAGATTGCAGTTTGGTATTAGCCGGTAAGACTTTTAAAATTGACCTAATTCCTATAGAACTAAGTAGTTTTGATGTGATTGTTGGTATGGACTGGTTATCTAAAGTTAGAGCTAATATAAGTTGTTATGAGAAGATTGTTAGAATACCTCTGCAGAATAACGAAACCCTAGAAGTGCAAGGAGACAAGGCGGGAAAGAAATTGATCTTAGTATCGGCAATAAAAGCTAATAAATATTTACAAAAAGAACACCCTGCTTTCTTAGCATTAGTAGTAGAAAGGAAACCAAAGGTTAAAGAAATGCAAGACATTCCAGTAGTTAGAGATTTTCCGGAGGTGTTTCCTGAAGATTTGGCGGGACTCCCACCTAACAGACCAGTTGAGTTTGGAATAGAGTTGGTTCCTGGAGCTGCACCCGTGGCCAAGGCACCCTATCGCCTTGCGCCGTCAGAAATGCAAGAATTGTCCGAGCAACTTCAAGAGTTGTTAGCTAAAGGACTAATTCGTCCAAGTTCATCACCGTGGGGAGCTCCAATCCTATTTGTGAAGAAGAAAGACGGCTCTATGCGTATGTGTATTGATTACAGAGAACTGAACAAGTTGACTGTCAAGAACAGGTACCCTTACCTCGTATTGACGACTTGTTTGACCAATTGGAAGGTGCATCACACTTTTCCAAGATTGATCTCAGATCTGGGTATCATCAACTCAGAGTCAGAGAGACGGACATTCCTAAAACAGCCTTCAGAACTCGTTACGGACATTATGAGTTTTTGGTTATGCCGTTTGGCTTAACCAATGCACCTGCTGTGTTTATGGACTTAATGAATCGAGTGTGTCGGCCGTATCTTGACAAGTTTGTCATTGTATTCATTGACGACATACTGATATACTCAAGGAATAAAGACGAACATGAAGGTCATCTGAGAACCATTCTGCAACTGCTCAAAGATCAAAAGTTGTACGCAAAATTCTCAAAATGTGAATTCTGGATTAGGGAAGTACACTTCTTGGGTCATGTAGTGAATGCGGATGGGATCCACGTAGATCCATCTAAGATTGAAGCAATAAAGAAGTGGGAAGCCCCTAAGACTCCGACAGAAATCCGCCAGTTTCTTGGATTGGCTGGATATTATAGGAGATTTATCGAGAACTTCTCAAAGATTGCTCAACCTTTGACGTTGTTAACTCAAAAGGCCAAGGAATTTATTTGGCAGGATGCCCAGGAAGAAGCATTTCAAACGTTGAAAGACAAGCTATGTAATGCTCCTATTTTAGCGTTACCGAATGGAATTGAAAATTTCGTGGTATACTGTGACGCATCACATCAGGGAATGGGATGTGTACTTATGCAGGAGGGTAAGGTCATTGCTTACGCTTCCAGACAACTCAAAATCCACGAAAGGAATTACACAACCCACGATCTTGAACTCGGAGCGGTTGTTTTTGCCTTAAAGATTTGGAGGCACTATTTGTACGGTACAAAGTGTACGGTATTCACAGATCACAAAAGTCTTCAGCATATCTTCGATCAGAAAATGCTGAATATGAGACAAAGGCGATGGTAGAATTACTCAGTGACTATGATTGTGAACTCAAATATCATCCCGGTAAAGCAAATGTTGTTGCTGACGCGCTGAGTAGAAAAGATAGAATTTCACTATCTGTCATAACAAGAGCAAGTTCTTACCTTGGCTCATCATTAAGGGATAGAGTTTTAGATGATCAGAATGAGGCCATACAACCAGGGCGTATCGAGAAGGAAGCATTATGGAATGCCGAACGGTTATTTGAATTGGATGGCGATGGGATCCGACATGTCAAGGGCAGAGTGTGGATTCCCAAGTATAATGGACTTAGAGAACTCTTGATGAACGAGAGTCATCGATCTAAGTATTCAATCCATCCTGGTGCTGACAAAATGTACCATGGGTTAAAGGATTTTTATTGGTGGCCTGGTATGAAAAGAGATATCGCCACGCATGTTTCAAAGTGTTTAAATTGTTCAATGGTTAAGGCAGAGCACCAAAAGCCTTCTGGGCTGCTCCAGCAACCCCAAATTCCTGACTGGAAATGGGAATAGATTACTATGGACTTCATTACGAAGTTACCTCGAACCTTGAAGGGTTATGATACTATTTGGGTCATTGTTGACCGATTGACGAAGTCTGCACACTTCATTCCCATACGGGAGAATTGGAAAATAAAGAAATTGTCTCAAATATATATTGAGAAGATCGTGTCACTTCATGGCGTTCCTGTGTCTATTATCTCGGATCGTGATGGTCGTTTTACTTCTCAATCATGGAGATATTTTCAAGACGCTTTGGGCACTCAGTTGAAATTGAGTACGGCTTACCATCCACAGACGGACGGGCAAAGTGAGCGTACCATTCAGACGTTAGAAGACATGCTTCGGGCATGTGTTATCGATTTCAAAGGTGGCTGGGATACCTTTTTGCCGTTAGCTGAATTTTCATATAATAACAGCTATCACACAAGCATAAAGTGTACGCCTTTTGAAGCTTTGTATGGGCGGAAATGTAGATCGCCTGTTTGTTGGCTTGATGCTGGTGAGCGTCGTTTGTACAAGTATGGACTAGTTCAGAAAACCACTGATCAAATTGTTGAAATTAGGGCACGGCTGAAGGCGGCTCAAGATCGCCAAAAGAGCTATGCCGATCGTAGAAGGAAACCCCTTGAGTTTCAAGTGGGTGATAAAGTTATGTTGAAAGTGTCACCTTGGAAAGGCACTGCACGCTTTGGCGTGAGAGGAAAACTTAGTCCCCGTTATATCGGACCGTTCGAAATTGTTCGAAGGATTGGTTCCGTGGCTTATAAGCTCAATTTACCCCAGGAGCTTGAACATGTTCATCCCACATTTCATATATCGAATCTAAAGAAATGTTTAACTGATGAAACATTGGTTGTACATGTGGAAGAGTTGCAAGTGAATGACTCTCTTCAATTTGTAGAGGAGCCTGTTGAAATTTTAGACCAACAGCTCAAACAGCTTAGGCGAAGTCGTATCAAGTTGGTCAAAGTTCGATGGAACTCAAAACACGGACCAGACTTGACTTGGGAACGTGAGGACTATATGAGGGATAAGTATCCTCATCTTTTTACTAAGCAAGACTTGATTTCGGGACGAAATCCTTAGAAGTCGGGGATGCTGTGACAACTCGTAATTTATTAACAACGGGTTAGTCCTAATCTCGATCATTTATATAATTTCGTCTAATTTAGAGATTATGACGTAGAAATTATTAGTTAATTGAACATTTGATATGGTTCAATTAGACGTATCCTTATGACGTAGACTATTAGCTATTTAGACGGAATGCCGAGTCTTAAAATAACTTTAAATGAGATATTTAAAGGTTATGAATTTTGCACAGTATTAGACTGTCTAAACTTAATATTTCTAAAGTTTAGTTTAATTAAATTTTATTGTCTTGTCTTAACTAAAATGAGACGAGGGAAAATACCTCTACTTTACATTTTGACTTTTAGGTCAAACGGTATTTAATCGTAAGCATTTTACCAAATTAAGGGTATTGGAAATATCCCAATTAAGGCCACATGGGCCGGTTTCCTTACTTGTGGTTAGTAATTAAACAACAAACATTTTCCCTCCTTCCTTCTTTCTTTTGATCGACCAACACCACACACAACACACACACATCACACAAAACACACATACATCAATCAGAATCTCTCAATCTCTTCTATCTTCTTATTCTAAATTGGTTTTGCAAGGGAAGAAATCATTTGGAGATTTTAAGGGTTTATTATCATTATCAAACTTCATCATCACCATCTTCATCTTAGTCAATTATCTTCAAGAACATCAATTTTTGGTAAGTCTAAATCATCCCTTTTGCGTCTATTTATGTTTACTTACTCTTTTCTAGTCATTTCGAGTTTCTACATGGCCTAAAACGACTTAAAAATGGAATTAGGGTTTAAATAGGGTTTTGGTTTGATTTGATCGTTTCGGAAGATTCGATGATGTTATGGATTAAATTATGGGTTGGGTTATGTGTATTTATGGTTAATGATGTTTGGTTAGGCTTCAAATTGAGTTACAAACTCTTACGAGTCGTTTTGATTTGTTTTGGGTCGAGTTTGAAGGGTTTTGGGTTTGATTTGATCGTTTCGAAAGATTCGATGATGTTATGGATTAAATTATGGGTTGGGTTATGTGTATTTATGGTTAATGATGTTTGGTTAGGCTTCAAATTGAGTTACAAACTCTTACGAGTCGTTTTGATTTGTTTTGGGTCGAGTTTGAAGGGTTTTGGGTTTGATTTGATCGTTTCGAAAGATTCGATGATGTTATGGATTAAATTATGGGTTGGGTTATGTGTATTTATGGTTAATGATGTTTGGTTAGGCTTCAAATTGAGTTACAAACTCTTACGAGTCGTTTTGATTTGTTTTGGGTCGAGTTTGAAGGGTTTTGGTTTGATTTGATCGTTTCGAAAGATTCGATGATGTTATGGATTAAATTATGGGTTGGGTTATGTGTATTTATGGTTAATGATGTTTGGTTAGGCTTCAAATTGAGTTACAAACTCTTACGAGTCGTTTTGATTTGTTTTGGGTCGAGTTTGAAGGGTTTTGGTTTGATTTGATCGTTTCGAAAGATTCGATGATGTTATGGATTAAATTATGGGTTGGGTTATGTGTATTTATGGTTAATGATGTTTGGTTAGGCTTCAAATTGAGTTACAAACTCTTACGAGTCGTTTTGATTTGTTTTGGGTCGAGTTTGAAGGGTTTTGGTTTGATTTGATCGTTTCGAAAGATTCGATGATGTTATGGATTAAATTATGGGTTGGGTTATGTGTATTTATGGTTAATGATGTTTGGTTAGGCTTCAAATTGAGTTACAAACTCTTACGAGTCGTTTTGATTTGTTTTGGGTCGAGTTTGAAGGGTTTATTATCATTATCAAACTTCATCATCACCATCTTCATCTTAGTCAATTATCTTCAAGAACATCAATTTTTGGTAAGTCTAAATCATCCCTTTTGCGTCTATTTATGTTTACTTACCCCCCCCCCCCGCCCCCCCCCCCCCCCCCCCCCCCCCACCCCCCCCCCCCCCCCCCCCCCCCCACCCCCCCCCCCCCCCCCCCCCCCCCCCCCCCCCCCCCCCCCCCACCCCCCCCCCCCCCCCCCCCCCCCCCCCCCCCCCCCCCCACCCCCCCCCCCCCCCCCCCGCCCCCCCCCCCCCCCCCCCCCACCCCCCCCCCCCCCCCCCCCCCCCCCCCCCCCCCCCCACCTTTTAGCACCTTAGATCGCTAAGGTGAGTTTATGGCGCCCTTTTCCTTTTACTTTGGGCCTGAAAAGCATGTACTGTTGTATACACTATTTGTTAAATAAATGATTGTTTTGTGAGTATGCCATGTGATTTGGATACTTAGATCATTTGACTTAAATTTGCCATGTTGACGGCTGTCGAAAATGTGTATACGTGTCATTTATTAAATGTTGGGTAAAATGACGTTGAATTGCCGTGTGATGGCTGATTAAGATGTTTCTTTGTGTTTGACAAACTAAAATGTTTCCCCCTATTGGTTAAATTGTCGGATGTTGTATTCTGACTGTCTTGGTTAAATTGTCGGATGTTGTATTCTGACTGTCTTGGTTAAATTGTCGGATGTTGTATTCTGACTGTCTTGGCTAAGGTCCGCACCCATTTAGAACGGAAACCTGTGCGAGGCATATTGGCTGATACTGTCGGATGTTGTATTCTGACTGTCTTGGTTAAATTGTCGGATGTTGTATTCTGACTGTCTTGGTTAAATTGTCGGATGTTGTATTCTGACTGTCTTGGTTAAATTGTCGGATGTTGTATTCTGACTGTCTTGGTTAAATTGTCGGATGTTGTATTCTGACTGTCTTGGTTAAATTGTCGGATGTTGTATTCTGACTGTCTTGGTTAAATTGTCGGATGTTGTATTCTGACTGTCTTGGTTAAATTGTCGGATGTTGTATTCTGACTGTCTTGGTTAAATTGTCGGATGTTGTATTCTGACTGTCTTGGTTAAATTGTCGGATGTTGTATTCTGACTGTCTTGGTTAAATTGTCGGATGTTGTATTCTGACTGTCTTGGTTAAATTGTCGGATGTTGTATTCTGACTGTCTTGGTTAAATTGTCGGATGTTGTATTCTGACTGTCTTGGTTAAATTGTCGGATGTTGTATTCTGACTGTCTTGGTTAAATTGTCGGATGTTGTATTCTGACTGTCTTGGTTAAATTGTCGGATGTTGTATTCTGACTGTCTTGGTTAAATTGTCGGATGTTGTATTCTGACTGTCTTGGTTAAATTGTCGGATGTTGTATTCTGACTGTCTTGGTTAAATTGTCGGATGTTGTATTCTGACTGTCTTGGTTAAATTGTCGGATGTTGTATTCTGACTGTCTTGGTTAAATTGTCGGATGTTGTATTCTGACTGTCTTGGTTAAATTGTCGGATGTTGTATTCTGACTGTCTTGGTTAAATTGTCGGATGTTGTATTCTGACTGTCTTGGTTAAATTGTCGGATGTTGTATTCTGACTGTCTTGGTTAAATTGTCGGATGTTGTATTCTGACTGTCTTGGTTAAATTGTCGGATGTTGTATTCTGACTGTCTTGGTTAAATTGTCGGATGTTGTATTCTGACTGTCTTGGTTAAATTGTCGGATGTTGTATTCTGACTGTCTTGGTTAAATTGTCGGATGTTGTATTCTGACTGTCTTGGTTAAATTGTCGGATGTTGTATTCTGACTGTCTTGGTTAAATTGTCGGATGTTGTATTCTGACTGTCTTGGTTAAATTGTCGGATGTTGTATTCTGACTGTCTTGGTTAAATTGTCGGATGTTGTATTCTGACTGTCTTGGTTAAATTGTCGGATGTTGTATTCTGACTGTCTTGGTTAAATTGTCGGATGTTGTATTCTGACTGTCTTGGTTAAATTGTCGGATGTTGTATTCTGACTGTCTTGGTTAAATTGTCGGATGTTGTATTCTGACTGTCTTGGTTAAATTGTCGGATGTTGTATTCTGACTGTCTTGGTTAAATTGTCGGATGTTGTATTCTGACTGTCTTGGTTAAATTGTCGGATGTTGTATTCTGACTGTCTTGGTTAAATTGTCGGATGTTGTATTCTGACTGTCTTGGTTAAATTGTCGGATGTTGTATTCTGACTGTCTTGGTTAAATTGTCGGATGTTGTATTCTGACTGTCTTGGTTAAATTGTCGGATGTTGTATTCTGACTGTCTTGGTTAAATTGTCGGATGTTGTATTCTGACTGTCTTGGTTAAATTGTCGGATGTTGTATTCTGACTGTCTTGGTTAAATTGTCGGATGTTGTATTCTGACTGTCTTGGTTAAATTGTCGGATGTTGTATTCTGACTGTCTTGGTTAAATTGTCGGATGTTGTATTCTGACTGTCTTGGTTAAATTGTCGGATGTTGTATTCTGACTGTCTTGGTTAAATTGTCGGATGTTGTATTCTGACTGTCTTGGTTAAATTGTCGGATGTTGTATTCTGACTGTCTTGGTTAAATTGTCGGATGTTGTATTCTGACTGTCTTGGTTAAATTGTCGGATGTTGTATTCTGACTGTCTTGGTTAAATTGTCGGATGTTGTATTCTGACTGTCTTGGTTAAATTGTCGGATGTTGTATTCTGACTGTCTTGGTTAAATTGTCGGATGTTGTATTCTGACTGTCTTGGTTAAATTGTCGGATGTTGTATTCTGACTGTCTTGGTTAAATTGTCGGATGTTGTATTCTGACTGTCTTGGTTAAATTGTCGGATGTTGTATTCTGACTGTCTTGGTTAAATTGTCGGATGTTGTATTCTGACTGTCTTGGTTAAATTGTCGGATGTTGTATTCTGACTGTCTTGGTTAAATTGTCGGATGTTGTATTCTGACTGTCTTGGTTAAATTGTCGGATGTTGTATTCTGACTGTCTTGGTTAAATTGTCGGATGTTGTATTCTGACTGTCTTGGTTAAATTGTCGGATGTTGTATTCTGACTGTCTTGGTTAAATTGTCGGATGTTGTATTCTGACTGTCTTGGTTAAATTGTCGGATGTTGTATTCTGACTGTCTTGGTTGAATTCCGGTGGGTTGGATGATTGGTGGTGGAGTTCCGGTAGGTGGAATGTTTCTTTGTGAGTTACCGGGGTCACTCATGGTTGCACGGTGAAGTACTCGGTTTCTCCTAGCTGTTTTCTCAATTTCCGGATCAAACAACAAAGGTGATTTCTTCTTTGAATACCTCGTATGCATAAACAACCTGTAATCTACACAAGTAACACACCTCGGGTAACACTGAACTACAAAAATTAAAAGGAAATAAACAACTACTAACTAAAACTAAACTAATTCTTTTTGTATTTTTCTGAAAATTTTAAGTAAACTAATTTAAAATCAAATGTTAACACTTTGCACACCGATTCCCCGGCAACGACGCCAAAATTTGATCGATGTCGTTGGACCGATCAAAAATATAAACTAAATACCTATAACTAGTATGGGTAAGTCGAGTATCGTATCCTCAGAGAATCATGGGAAAGTGTTAAACAATTTACAAAGTTAAGTAAACTAGACATAAACTTAAAATTGATTGATTGATTGATTGATTTGATTAACAACTAAAATTGATTATGAACTTAACAAAATAATTCAATTAAATAAAAAGTAGACCATTCTCATGCTCCCAATTATGCTTTCAAATATGTAACCTAACTTATATTCGTTGGAAATCACATAGACATGATTCGTTATAATGTTTGGATTGAATGAACTCAAGAACTAAATTAATCGGTTGTGATGATTCACGATAACGAAAACCGGGGAATTGACACAACTAGATTTTCAATTCATTAAAGTAAAATTACAAATTCATGAGAGATCATTCAATAATCAATGACCAATTAACAAGTTAAAACCAAATGATAGATGAATTTCATTCAAAGTCATAAACAAGTAATCATTCAAACAATCCAAACAACATTAGATGTAAAAGACTAATGAGGAATTAAACATCTAATCCAACATGAATATGAGAAAGGTTGAACATAAATGGCTTACATAATTGTTCACATGAGAATGATCAAAAGAAAACCTAGCCTATCATCTTCATCATTGAATCTTCAATTTGAATTGTCATCTTCATGAATGGGTGATTTGATGATGATATTGGGGTCTTCTCTATGTTAGGAACTGCTGTAGTGAGTGAAAAATATGAAGGATTGTTGAGTCCCAATATTAATTGTAAATTTAATGATGACAAATCTGACCTATAAACACTTAGTAATCTTTTGGTTCTTATACTCTGATCTGGGTCAGACTAAGCTGACACAGCTTACGATCTGTCTCTGACCCAGATCACGCTTCATTCTTGTAATTGTAATATCTTATGGAAGCAAGTGTTATTCAAGCTGCATCAACAATGTATTAGCATTCAGTCCAAGTAGAAGAGGAGGATTGAAGATAGAAGACCAAGATGTTAGTGGAAGACAGCTTGGGATTAGCAGTCAGCTTGGAAACACTTAGGCAGATTGGTGCCTTGACAAACGGCTCAATCTGTGTCTGACAATCAAGTGAAGATAACAACCTGGATTGAAGATAGAAGACCAAGATGTTAGTGGAAGACAGCTTGGGATTAGCAGTCAGCTTGGAAACACTTAGGCAGATTGGTGCCTTGACAAACGGCTCAATCTGTGTCTGACAATCAAGTGAAGATAACAACCTGGATTGAAGATAGAAGACCAAGATGTTAGTGGAAGACAACTTGGGATTAGCAGTCAGCTTGGAAACACTTAGGCAGATTGGTGCCTTGACAAACGGCTCAATCTGTGTCTGACAATTAAAGTGAAGATAACATGGATTGAAGATAGAAGACCAAGATGTTAGTGGAAGACAACTTGGGATTAGCAGTCAGCTTGGAAACACTTAGGCAGATTGGTGCCTTGACAAACGGCTCAATCTGTGTCTGACAATTAAAGTGAAGATAACAATTTGGATTGAAGATAGAAGACCAAGATGTTAGTGGAAGACAACTTGGGATTAGCAGTCAGCTTGGAAACACTTAGGCAGATTGGTGCCTTGACAAACGGCTCAATCTGTGTCTGACAATTAAAGTGAAGATAACAATGGATTGAAGATAGAAGACCAAGATGTTAGTGGAAGACAACTTGGGATTAGCAGTCAGCTTGGAAACACTTAGGCAGATTGGTGCCTTGACAAACGGCTCAATCTGTGTCTGACAATCAAGTGAAGATAACAACCTGGATTGAAGATAGAAGACCAAGATGTTAGTGGAAGACAGCTTGGGATTAGCAGTCAGCTTGGAAACACTTAGGCAGATTGGTGCCTTGACAAACGGCTCAATCTGTGTCTGACAATCAAGTGAAGATAACAACCTGGATTGAAGATAGAAGACCAAGATGTTAGTGGAAGACAACTTGGGATTAGCAGTCAGCTTGGAAACACTTAGGCAGATTGGTGCCTTGACAAACGGCTCAATCTGTGTCTGACAATTAAAGTGAAGATAACAATTTGGATTGAAGATAGAAGACCAAGATGTTAGTGGAAGACAACTTGGGATTAGCAGTCAGCTTGGAAACACTTAGGCAGATTGGTGCCTTGACAAACGGCTCAATCTGTGTCTGACAATTAAAGTGAAGATAACATGGATTGAAGATAGAAGACCAAGATGTTAGTGGAAGACAACTTGGGATTAGCAGTCAGCTTGGAAACACTTAGGCAGATTGGTGCCTTGACAAACGGCTCAATCTGTGTCTGACAATTAAAGTGAAGATAACAATTTGGATTGAAGATAGAAGACCAAGATGTTAGTGGAAGACAACTTGGGATTAGCAGTCAGCTTGGAAACACTTAGGCAGATTGGTGCCTTGACAAACGGCTCAATCTGTGTCTGACAATCAAGTGAAGATAACAACCTGGATTGAAGATAGAAGACCAAGATGTTAGTGGAAGACAGCTTGGGATTAGCAGTCAGCTTGGAAACACTTAGGCAGATTGGTGCCTTGACAAACGGCTCAATCTGTGTCTGACAATCAAGTGAAGATAACAACCTGGATTGAAGATAGAAGACCAAGATGTTAGTGGAAGACAACTTGGGATTAGCAGTCAGCTTGGAAACACTTAGGCAGATTGGTGCCTTGACAAACGGCTCAATCTGTGTCTGACAATTAAAGTGAAGATAACAATTTGGATTGAAGATAGAAGACCAAGATGTTAGTGGAAGACAACTTGGGATTAGCAGTCAGCTTGGAAACACTTAGGCAGATTGGTGCCTTGACAAACGGCTCAATCTGTGTCTGACAATTAAAGTGAAGATAACAATGGATTGAAGATAGAAGACCAAGATGTTAGTGGAAGACAACTTGGGATTAGCAGTCAGCTTGGAAACACTTAGGCAGATTGGTGCCTTGACAAACGGCTCAATCTGTGTCTGACAATTAAAGTGAAGATAACATAGGATTGAAGATAGAAGACCAAGATGTTAGTGGAAGACAGCTTGGGATTAGCAGTCAGCTTGGAAACACTTAGGCAGATTGGTGCCTTGAATTCTTTATCTGAATCTTAAAACGTTTTGTGTTTAAAAGTTTGTAAAGATTGTGGAAAGTTGTATTCACCCCCCTCTACAACTGTTCTGTGTTCAATATACTTTGGTATATTGATACACCGTGGGACGTATCAATTGGTATCAGAGAGGTGGTTGAGAATTAACTTGACTTGATCCTTGTATATTTTCATTTATAGTAAAGCAATGTCATCTTATATTGATAATGGTTCTTCAACCTGACCACCCATGTTTGACAAAGATGATTTCAGTGGGTGGAAAGGTAGAATGTCTTTGTTCCTTGAATCCATCGATAACAATATGCCTGACATCCTTACGGATGGTCCTTATGTTCCTACACAAACCATTGTGGTAGAAGCTGTGGTCAGGGAAGGTCAACCAACCATTCCTGCCACAGTCAAATCTATAGTTAAGAACAAGGCAGATTGGGGGGATGAGGATAGGAGGTTGGCAAACTTGGATGTGAAGGCTAGAAATTTCATTGTCCAAGCTGTGCCCAAAGACCTTTACCATTCAATTAAAATGTGTTCAACAGCAAAGAAAATGTGGGGTACTTTGACTGTTATGTTTGAGGGTTGCTCTACCTCCATGGAATCCACAATTACCACATTGACCAGGAGGTATGAGAGATTTTTCTCTTTGAGAAATGAATCCTTAACTGACACTCATACCCGCTTTAATGCTTTGGTAAATGATTTAGCTGCTGTTGGAATTAACAAGAAAAATGAGGTTTTAAAGAGCAAATTTCTTGATTCATTACCACCCAAATGGAACAATTATATTTCATCTGTTAAATTAAGTTCTGTGTATCATGATCTTGATCTCCCTGGACTTTTTGGTTTACTTCATAACCAAGAATGTTCAGAGGCTGAAAAACTAATTGCTATGGGTGATTCTTATAGTCAGCCTGCTGCTGCACTTGTTGCTTCCATGACTGAACACCCTAGTTCAATTAGTAATGAGATCATTCCTTATGTTAATGATGATATTCCTGTGATGTCTAAACCTAACTCTGTTTGTGCTGAATCTGAGTGTGATGAATCTGATGGTGATGAACTAGCAAATGAGGTTGCTATGTTGGCTGAAAGGATCAGAAGGAGATCCTTTAACAAGTTTAAAGGAAAAGGAAGAGGTGGCCAAGCTGATAAGACCAATAAGCCATTTGATATGTCCAAAGTCACTTGTTACAAGTGTGGCAAGACTGGACATATGGCTGGTGATTGTAGATCCAAAGAAACTGCTCAAGCTGTGCCAGTCAAAGGTGGAAGAGGTGAAAAATATTCTAAGCTCAAGACTAAGTACAAAGCCTTGAAAGCACAAGTAGCTGAGCTGACTGAGAAGGTGAACAAGAATGAGAAGAGTCTGGTAGCCAAAGACTGGGCTGAAAGTGCCACATCATCTGATGATGAGCTGTACAAGGATGCCAAGTGTTTCATGGCTAAAGAAGCTACTCAAAGATTTGCTGAAGATCTGGCAAGAATACAACAGCAATCAGAGTCAGCTCACCAGGCATCCACCAGTCAGACTGCTCCACCTGAGGTAACTTCTTTTTCCAATCTGTCTGATAATGAGAAGCTATCCAGACTGAACAAACTTGGTGATGAGGTTTTGTTACAAAAACATTTTAATCAAGAACTTAAAAAGGAAATACATCTGTTGAAACTTGATAACAGCTCTAAGAGTCACATCATTGAAAAACTAGAATCTGAAGTTAAAGCTCAAAAAGCAATTAAACTCCATTTTGATTAAGGAAGCTAAAACTGCAGAAGAAAGGTTTTTAAAAGTCAAACAGATCACTGAAACATGGTGTGTCAGTTCTAAAAGAGTTGCAAAATGTGTAAATGAACAAATACCTCATCAGATCCAAGCTATCTTTGATGGTGATTATGATAGGGCCATAGCCATAGCTGAAGTATGTGCTATGGAGCCTTGTTATCAGCCTCCTTCACCACCCAAAGTCCAAACCAAACAGACTATTTCTAAACCAATTAAGTTGGTTCAGAAATCTGGTATTGGGTTTAAGGATCCTGAAACCATGGGTCAGACCATTGCTGAAGCTGTGTCTGAAGCTGATCAGGTTGTTGAGTTAAAACCTGAGGAAAGTCTTGACTTGTCCAAGCTGACCATTACCCAATCTGTGTCAGATTCAAAGAATAGAACAAACAAGAATAGTTCTAAGAGAAATAAAAGAAAGGTTAGAGATCACAGTGTTCCTAAGGAGAAAATTAAGCTTTTAAAGAGTAAGAAGTCTGGTTCTCTAGGAAGTGAGTCACTAGCAAAATCTGAGTCTGTTTCAAGTGACACCAAATCTGATTCTGAAAAGATGATCTTAAACTATGTTGAGTCCAGAACTGATAAGGTGTCTATGAAAACCAATTTTCTTAAGGATGTGTCTGATCCAAAAATTATTGATCAAAGAAAATTGAGAGCTGAATCTAAGAAAGCTGGAATAGGCAAAGGTTTTGTTAAGAAGGAAACTTTAAATGTTGCTAAAAAGAACTTTGAATCTGGTAAAGGACTGACCAAGCAACAATGGATTTCAAAAAGTGATAAGAGTCTGTGTTTAGTTCCCCAATCTGAGTCAGACCAGAAGGTCAGCTCTGGTGAACCCATCCTTGGATGGGTTCCCAAAATGAACTAATCTCTTATCATAATTGCAGGGCGGTCACAACGATAATACCTGGCACTTGGACAGTGGATGTTCCAAGCATATGACCGGATGTAAGTCCCTGCTATGTAGCTTTAGGATTCGCGCTGGTCCTAATGTTACTTTTGGAGATGATTCACAAGGAAAGACTGAAGGTTTTGGTATTCTTTCAAATGGTCCTCTTACTTTCAGAAGAGTCTCATATGTTAATGGTTTGAAGCACAATCTGATCAGTGTGAGTCAGTTGTGTGATGCTGGTTATGAGTGAGATTCAGGTCTGATAAGGGGATTGTTCTTGATTTAGAAGGCAATGTGGTTTTGATTGCAAAGAGGGATGAGTCTTTGTATTCTTTTGACATGAGAAATCCAAC
Organism: Erigeron breviscapus; assembly: GCA_034093135.1. Classification (NCBI taxonomy): domain Eukaryota; kingdom Viridiplantae; phylum Streptophyta; class Magnoliopsida; order Asterales; family Asteraceae; genus Erigeron; species Erigeron breviscapus. The sequence goes on along the minus strand of CM067170.1, from coordinate 47,292,304 downwards.
TGTCACAAGAGAAGTCTGCTTCATGTCAAAGTCTCAAGATGAGCTGAATTGGTTGTGGCATAAAAGGCTGTCTCATATGAATTTCAAAGACATCAACAAGCTGTGTAAGAAAGAGTTGGTCTCTGGGCTTCCAGTGATCAATTATGAGAAGGACAAGCTGTGTGGTGCTTGTGAGAAAGGCAAGCAACATAAAGCTAACTTTAAGTCTAAGACATGCTCAACCATTGAAAATTGTTTGGATCTGCTTCATATGGACTTATTTGGACCAATCAGTACTCCATCATTCACTGGAATGAGGTACTCTTTGGTAATTGTTGATGAGTATTCAAGATACACCTGGGTTTTCTTTCTAAGACACAAGAGTGAAGCTGCTGACAGCATTATTCATTTCATCAAGCAAGCTGAGGTTTTCTACAAAAGGCCTGTTAGGCAATTAAGAAGTGATAATGGTACTGAATTTAAGAATATCACTCTTAATTCATTCTGCAGTGAAAAGGGAATCTCACAAGTCTACTCAGCTGCCAGAACTCCTCAACAAAATGGTGTTGCAGAAAGAAGAAACAGAACTCTCATTGAAGCTGCCAGATCCATGATGGCTCAAAACAATGTTAAGTCTCATTTCTGGGCTGAAGCAGTACACACAGCTTGCTTTACCCAGAACAGATCCCTCATTGTGAAAAGACACCAGAAGACTGCATATGAACTTCTTAGGGGGAGAAAACTGAGATTGGTTTCCTAAGAATGTTTGGAAGTCCTTGCTACATTCTAAATCAGAAAGACCACCTTGGAAAGTTCGATGAGAAGTCAGATGAAGGTATCCTACTTGGATATGCAACAATGATGAAGGCCTACAGAGTGTACAACAAGAGAACTAAAACAATTGAGAACTCTGTTAATGTAAGCATTGATGAAGGTTGTTCTAAGCCAGACTGCTCTCCTCCTGAAGATGAAGACTTCAATTTTGAAGAACTGGCTGTACCTGAGAATGAGCCTCCAACAAATCCTCCAGTTGGAGCTAATAATGCTCAAACTCAGGGGAGCAACTCATTGAAGAAGAAGAAGAAGAAGAAGTTCCAATCTTTGAAGATGCACAAGCTGATCCTACTCCTACTGAAGTTATTGTTCAGAATCCATTAAATGACTCTCCAACTGGTTCAGACTCCTCCATTCCTGTCCAAGCTGATCAGCCTCTTCCTCAAGCTGATCATGCTGAACCATCTAATCTGAATCAGTCCATTGTCCCAGTTACAAGATGGACAAAGAGTCATCCAATCAACCAAATCATTGGTGATCCACTCTCTGGTGTGAAAACAAGAAGAAAGGCAACAGGCAACTTCTGCATGTTTGTCAATTTTGTGAGCAAGATGGAACCAACTGAGGTTGATGAAGCTCTGGAAGATCCCTCTTGGGTTAATGCAATGCAAGATGAGCTAACACAGTTTAAAAGAAATAAGGTTTGGGAACTTGTTCCAAGACCTCATCACAAGACTGTGATTGGAACCAAGTGGGTCTACAGAAACAAAATGGATGAAAGGGGAGTTGTGACCAGAAACAAAGCAAGATTGGTAGCTCTTGGTTACAGAAAAGAGGATGGAATTGATTATGATGAGACCTTTGCACCAGTGGCAAGATTAGAGGCAATCAGAATGTTCTTGGCCTTCTCTGCTCACAAGGGTTTCAAGGTTTATCAAATGGATGTGAAGAGTGCATTTCTTAATGGAAAGCTGGAAGAAGAAGTCTATGTTGAACAACCTCCAGGTTTTGAAAATTCAAAGTTTCCTGACCATGTGTTCAAGCTTGACAAGGCTCTTTATGGGTTGAAGCAAGCTCCAAGGGCATGGTATGATACTTTGTCTAAGTTCTTATTGGCTAATAAATTCAAAAGAGGTAATGTTGACAAGACTTTATTTGTGAGAAAGTATAATGGTGATATTCTGCTTGTACAAATATATGTAGATGATATAATATTTGGGTCTAGCAGTGAAAGACTTTGCAAAAAGTTTTCTGAATTAATGTCTAAAAAGTATGAAATGAGCATGATGGGAGAACTAAACTATTTTCTGGGTTTACAAGTTAAACAGACCAAAAATGGAATTTTCATAAACCAAGGAAAGTATGTTAAAGATCTCTTAAACAAATTTGGTTTTACTGATTGCTCACCTATGAAAACTCCTATGGGAACTGGTGATAAGCTGGATGAAGATAAAAATGGGAAATCTGTTGACATTACAGCTTATAGGGGTATGATAGGATCATTACTTTACTTGACTGCTAGTAGACCAGATATTATGTTTGCTACATGTCTTTGTGCAAGATATCAAGCTAGTCCTAAGGAATCTCATCTTAAGGCTGTGAAAAGAATCTTTAGATACCTTAAAGGTTGTCCCAATCTGGGTCTTTGGTATCCCAAAGACTCAGGATTTGATCTAATTGGCTATTCAGATTCTGACTTTGCAGGCTGTAAGATTGACAGAAAAAGTACTTCAGGAGCTTGTCAACTGCTTGGCAATAGACTTGTAAGCTGGTCCAGCAAGAAGCAGCATTCAGTTTCTATCTCCACTGCAGAAGCTGAATATGTTGCTGCAGGAAGTTGTTGCTCTCAAATTCTTTGGATGCAATATCAGCTTCAAGACTATGGTGTCACTGCAACAAAGACTCCAATCTTTTGTGACAGTACCAGTGCCATAGCAATCTCAAACAATCCTGTACTTCATTCAAGGACCAAGCACATTGATATAAGATATCATTTCATCAGGGATCATGTAATGAAAGAAGATGTTGAACTCCACTTCATTCCAACAGACAATCAGCTTGCTGACTTGTTCACAAAGCCATTGGATGAATCAAGGTTCAACTACCTCATAAGTAAGCTAGGTATGCTTAATTTGTAAAATGTAGTGAGCTAAGTAATAGCAAATCTGACCCCTTATAGTGTTACTAAAATTTTGAGGGTAAGCTGTGTCAGACCCAGACTACCCTTTCACACTTGGTGCTTTACTAGTGAAAGAGGGTAAGCTGAGTCTGACCCAGCTTCGTGGTTATTTTTGTTGTTAAATATCTCAGTGCGTTTTATTACTTTCATTATTTTATTTAGTTTACTTGTTGATCCTATTGGAGCGTGACACGTGTAGTGGTCCATACCGGTTACTGAAAAAGTACCACCACTACTGGTTGATCGTCCAATCAAAATCTTTCTCTCTCCAACTTTTTCAAATAAGATATTTTGGGTTTGAATAAAACATCAATTTAACCTAAATCCCAAATCACTTGTTCTTATTTTCCTAAAATCAATTTTTCTCTCTAATCTGATTACTGTTTTATTAAAATTAATTTCTTCTAAAATTTGTTTTCAAAATGGCATCATCATCTAATGATTCTCCATCGAGTTCTGAATCTGAAAGTCTTTTCCCAACTCCGATAAGCGCTAATAAGCTGTCTCCTTATGTGGTTGGAGATAAGGTAGTAGTGGTTCCTGCTGATCTTGATACTGGTAAAATCAAGATTGGTAGTCTGGTTTATGCTAATATTCATCCTCCTTCATGGGCAAAAGGATACGATGAGATAGTAGCCTTCTTGTGGTATCATCCTTTTGGCAAAGTGATGCTTGAGAAGCCAGACTGGGTGTTTCAAGATCTTTTGTGTGAATTCTGGGCGAGTTGTGTTGTAAAACCGAATAAGAAAGGAGATGCTGCAATCTATGGCTCAATCCTCAACGGTAAGAAAAAGGTATACATTTCTTATGAGAGGCTTAGGTCTGCTTTTGAGGTGTCATATATGCCTGATAATGAATATGATGTTGTTGTGTCTCATACTGAAGCCAAAAATGTTTTACAAGAAGTTGGATATACTGGTCCATTAGCTTCAGTAGTTAAAATGAAACATTTAACTGGTATTTGGAACTACTTATTGAGCACAATTTCGAAAACCTTACAAGTAAAGGCAGGCAGCTTTGATCAGCCTAATGTCCTAGAATTGCAGATTTTTCATGCAATGGTCACCATGACCAGAATAGATTTTGCTGCTTTAATCTTTAAAGACCTTGTTGATCGCGTTAATAAGAAGAGTCTTACCATACCTTATGGTAGGATTCTTGCTCTTATCATTGAAGCCATTCTTGACAATGATTTCAGTCTGGCAACTGGTCAGACTGTGGAATGCAAATCTATAAATAACAACATCTTCAATAGTCCTAAGGTATCTGTGCAGGGTCTGACCCGAGCAATGCAGATCTACCTTGATTTTTGCAGGAAAAGAGAAGAGGAACAAGAAGCACTAAGGGAAGCTGTCCCTTCTTCGACGCGATCTGGGTCTGATAACTCAATCTGCCAATCAGGGGGACCCAGGTACACATGCTTCTGAACCCTCAAACTCTTCTGAATCTGTTCAACATTCTACTCCTACAAAAGAGGGTGAAGGGTTGGCCAAAACATCAGCCTCCCTAGCCACACCTTCGTCCAATCGCTCAAAATCCGACTCTAAAAGACCCCTTGTTAAGGACTTAGTACCTCTCAAGGCCAAAAAGAAAAGATAGCTAAGGAACGTTCCAAAGTTGTCCCTGCCACCCAAGCTGACAAGCCGAAAACACCACGCCCATCTGCACTCTCCCAAAAGAGTGTAGACGAGTTAAAGGGAACACCCATTGCTACCCAACCCTCCAAACAGGGTGAAGGTATTGAAAGAAAGACCTCCTCCCAAGGTCATACTGTGTCAAAACCGAATTCGCCATCATCAGCCTCCCAAAAGGTTGATGATATCATTAAAGGGGTAACAGAGGATCTAGCCCAGATCCAAAGTGAGTCAGAGTCAATGCACATCATTCCTGAGGATGGTCAGCCTAAGGAGAGAAGTATCGAACGCATAGGTGACACTGCTTCTCCTCCCCAAGCTGATCAGACTCCTTCTATCTTACACTCTGAGTCTGCACAGGCTGCCAATGCCCCTTCTATGTCACAAGGAGGGGTACAGGCCTCAATTCTCCCTGAGGATACTTTGGTGCAACAACACACCTTTGTTGAAGGGCAATCAACTACACAAAACATTACACCTGCAGAGTCTGTGTCTGCATCTGTCCTTGGACAGAGGGATTCTGCAGGTTACTTGGTTGTCTTTAAGGCAGTCATGTCAGCCCCTTGTGCAGCAAAGGGAACCATTGATGGTCCTCTCGATGTCAATGAGAATATGATCACTATCTCCGGAAGTGATTCTTCATTCGATGATGAGTTTGCCCATCCATCCTCAAGGGATGCTCTGATGGAAGATGCCAGTGGAGGAGTTGATCAAAATCAAGATCAACACATTCCCACTGGCCCTCAGCCTGAATTAAACGTTAATCTTTCTCAGGCTGACCAACTCATCATCAATTCTGAAAGATCCACTCATGAGACTCACTCTCATGAGCAAATGTTCCAAGACTCCTTAAAACTCCACCCCCTTCTAAATATTCCCAATGACCCTGAAATTAAGGACTGCAGGCTGCTCTTTCCAGAGTCAGTGGCTTTTAAGCCAACTGCAAGTCCTTCCCAAGCTGCCACTATCTCATTTTCAGATGTGGTGGGTCAGCTCACTGAGTTCATTTCAACCTCTAAGGTTGAGAGCTCAAAGCTGATCGAATGCTTGGAAAAGATCCAAAAGGATCAGGATTTGACGGATAAGAAGGTGGATAAGCTGAGTCAAGATCAGACTGCATTGGAAGAATATGTTAAGAAAGCAGTTGACTTGATACAGCAAAACCAGAGCAAGCTGACAGAGTCTCTTGATAGTCTTACAAAGGCAGTCAATGAAGAGAATGAAAGAAACAAGAGCACTCTGGGTCAGATTGAAAATGCTGCAACCAAATTTACAAGGGATGTCACCATAGAACTTCGATCTGCAAATAAGTCACAAGCAGATTTCAAGAAAGAGCTGATTGAAGTGTCTAAGGGTGTCAAATCCAAGATAGAGCTCCTCCATGAGGATTATGTTGAGCTAAGAAGATCATGTGGTCTCACAAATATCAAAATTGACTTGATCAACAATACACTCCAAGGCTTTCTTGTAACTCCAGTGAGCTCTTCCCCTGCTGATGATGACAAAAAGGGGGAGAAGAATGCTAAGAAGAGGAGTGCTATGAGTGAAGCTGAAATAGAAAGACAAAAAGCTCAGGTTGATAGAGATATTGAAGATTATCTTAAAAGATTGAAAGTGAGACAGGATAAGGCTAGAGCTGAGGAGGCTCAAAAAGATAGAAGATTGGTTGTTCATGGTTCTAGGGTGGAAAGTGAGAAGGAAGATGTGGAAGAGATAAAAAGACCAGAATCTGAGTCTGGTGGTGAAACTGTTGGTAAATTGAATGAAGGAAATGAGAAGGAGAGTGATACTACCAAGGGGGAGACTGTTAATGTAATGGGAGATATAAGGAAGGATGTTGGTGTTGAAAAAGATATAAGGAAGGATGTTGGTGTTGAAAAAGATATAAGGAAGGATGTTGTAGTTGAAAAAGAAAAAGTAGTTGAAAAAGAAAAGAAGGTTGAAAAGAAAAGAAAGTTCTCCCAAGCTGACCCTGTACAATCTGTGCCAACTCAAGCTGACCCAGCTCCCAATGTACAAATTGATGAATCTTCATCTAGTGAAGACACAGCCACTCTGTCCCAGTTCATGATCAAGAAAAGAACAACTGAAGCTGGGTCAAGTGGTGTGAAGGTCTTAACTGAGAAAGAGAAGGATTGGGAGATTGCAACTGAAACTGCTTCACAGCTTGGGGTAACAGTTGAGGTGGCATATAAAATGATCAAGGAGGACAGACTAGAAAGAGAAAGAATTGTTGCAACTAAGTCTGATTCTGAAATTGCCAAGGCTGTTCAAGAACAATTGAATAAAGAAGATGAAGAAGATCTTGCAGCCATTGGTTCTAAAAAGAAAGTTGTGAGCAAAGGAAAAGGAAAGAAGAAAATGGTGGTTCATCCTACACCATCTCAGAAGGTTAAAGATGTGGTGCAGAGTGTGAAAGCCCATAATTGGTTCGATGCCTTGGAGAAAAGACAAGTCACTGAAAATATCCATTTTAGAAAGCATCCAGAACCAATCCTCCAAGTTCTACTAAAGAGGCGAAAAGGAAAGAACATTCCCAGCATAAGGTTTACAAGGAGAGGTTATGAAACCAACTGGGAAACCCATGATCTTGACAAACTGCTTGATCTAGGATACACAGAGTGGGTGGAACTACATGATATCATTACTGGTATGTCTGGAGTTCACAAAGAGACAGTCTTGGAAGCCATTGAGAAAAAGTTAGCTGCTGTTGTAAAGTACAAGATTGATATCTCTGGCCTTCCAAGACCAATTGCATATGATATGGATTATGAAGATGAGTCAGCTGAGCCACTGAAGAAGAAAAGAAGAAGGTATGAAAGGATTGACGCTCCTGGAGGTGACCATTCAGTTTTTCTCCAAAACTTGTCTCCTACAGAGTTGCTAGCACAATTATCTTCTGGTGCAATTGACAAGATTCTTGATAATCTTAATCTGTCTCTACCTGCTGGTGTTAAAGATGCAAGATGTGGGAAGTTCATCACTGAACCTGAGCATGGGATGTACTTTGTAGATGCTAGAGGAAATTTGGTGTTTCAAAGGACTGCTGAACTGAAACAGGTACCATCTATGCACCTATTTACCTTATACAGATTCTGTAGAAACTTTAGTGAAGAAGGTAATGGGTATGAGCAGTTCCTTATAGATGAAGGGTTAGATAGGCAACTAGATGTGAGAGTTGCTCCATCTTTTGAGGTTAAGCAAGAAGCTATTGAAATGCTTGGAGAATAGTGATGTAATTTGTAATATCTTTGATTTATTCTCTATATATGCAAAGGCAGTTGTACAAATCTAGTTTCTTGGTTAAAATTTCATATCAGATTGAAAAGAACCCAAAAGATTCAAAGGGTCACAAGCTGTTAGTCATGTTTTCATTTGATTCTTTGTAAGCTGATAGTTAGAAGTGTAGTTGGGTTTTGTCATCATCAAATAGGGGGAGATTGTTGAGTCCCAATGTTAATTGTAAATTTAATGATGACAAATCTGACCTATAAACACTTAGTAATCTTTTGGTTCTTATACTCTGATCTGGGTCAGACTAAGCTGACACAGCTTACGATCTGTCTCTGACCCAGATCACGCTTCATTCTTGTAATTGTAATATCTTATGGAAGCAAGTGTTATTCAAGCTGCATCAACAGTGTATTAGCATTCAGTCCAAGTCGAAGAGGAGGATTGAAGATAGAAGACCAAGATGTTAGTGGAAGACAGCTTGGGATTAGCAGTCAGCTTGGAAACACTTAGGCAGATTGGTGCCTTGACAAACGGCCCAATCTGTGTCTGACAATCAAAGTGAAGATAACAACCTGGATTGAAGATAAGGACAAATGACGTGACTAGGAAGAATCCTAGGATCCAGGTTGGTGGTTGTTTACATATGCGTGTCCATACTTCTATTGGTAGATGAAGAATGTGCGTCAGTACGTGGGGGACCACAAGTACCATGAAAGGCACGATTGATTATTCCTTCATCAACCACAGATTGAAGAACACGTAGCTGCAACGGACACCTAATGAATGAGCGCTTGTGCCTATAAAAGACTCATTCATGGATTGCATATGGGTGGCATTTTTCCTGAGAATCATTCTTCACACAAGTTTCTCTGCTCTTACACACAACTTAGTCTGTACGAGATCAGCTTGGGCTGATTCTCTTGAGCTGAAACTAATTGATTGTTGTTTGTCATTTCATAGGGTTGTTTAGATATCTATAGGCTATCTTTATTCCGCAACAACCCTGTAATTCTTTGTATAGATTATTTCTTAATAAAGGATTACATTTGAAAATAACAATCTGTGTTCAAGAATGTTTTACTGCTTTACTGTTTTAATGATTCCTGCACTTTACTTACTTACTTGATATTCTTTATCTGAATCTTAAAACGTTTTGTGTTTAAAAGTTTGTAAAGATTGTGGAAAGTTGTATTCACCCCCCTCTACAACTGTTCTGTGTTCAATATACTTTGGTATATTGATACACCGTGGGACGTATCAAGGATAACTTCCAATTTCGAATTGTGAATGAGATATAACTGAAAGTTAATTAAAAACAAAAATTTCGGAATTCTGCCCAGTAGCCCAGCGTAAGGTACGGCCCATCTGGGCGTAGCTTACGCCCCTTGATGTTTTGCCTGGCGTAGCTTACGCCCAAGGCTGGCGTAGGTTACGCCCCTTGTTCTTCAGATTTTCCAGATTTTCTTCTTTTCTTTTCTTTTATTTTTTTATATTATTGTTATTTTTTGAGTTAATTACATTTTTCGTCCCTGTGGTTTGTACCAACTTTCATGTATCATCCCTGAGTACACGAAATTACGTGTTTCATCCCTGAGTATGGAATTTCGTTAACATATTTGGTCCACGACCCAAACGTGTTTCATCCCTGGTACACAATTACGTGTATCATCCCTGAGTACACGAAATTACGTGTTTCATCCCTGAGTAAAATAGTTTCAAGAGTTAATTACATTTTTCGTCCCTGTACCGAACTTTCATGTATCATCCCTGAGTACACGAAATTACGTGTTTCATCCCTGAGTATGGAATTCCGTTAACATATTTGGTCCACGACCCAAACGGACGTTAAGTAGTGGGTCACGTGACAAGCACACTGAGGGTATAATAGTCATTTTCTTTTCATAGGACCAAAAGTGTAATAACTATCTATCAGTATCTCAAAGGACCAAAAGTGTAATTTACTATCTATATCATCATCTTCATCACATTATGTATTTTTATTCTCAAATTTTTTCTAACAAAATCCTTTTCCATACCACATTCATTTTTCATACAAAAATGAAACTACAGATCTATCAAATACAACTATATCTATATACCCACAAAATTATCGTCATAGAAACAAACCACATAGGTGATGTAGAAGGCCAGATGCGACGAAGAAGAAAACATCGACGATTTTCTCGATAGTCGGATCTGACGGTTGGAGTGATGGTGGTGGTCGGATCTGATGGCGGAATGATGGTGGTGGTCGGATCTTATGGAGGAGAGATGGCGGTGGTAGGATCTTGATACATGCCTTTGACTGCCCGTTTGCAAATATGGATCCCAACTAGATGAATCCATCAAAGACAATTCCTTTGCAGCCCCCTCCCTACTCGATTCAATCCCAGAAGCCAGATTGATTGATCCTTCATATGATTTGTATAAATTCTTATGCCCTCTTTCTCTCTCTCCTCCCTCTTTCTCTCTATATATATATATATATCCTATATGTATATATATATCTCTCATATCTATATCATAGATGTATATATATACACAAGAAACCGACCCGGATCTGAAAACAATAAACCCATGACTTTCGATCCGAGCCATGATTGAAGAAAATTCCCCTTTTTGACTATACAAGAAATATGTGGAGCTCAGCAATTAGATGATGATGAAAAAGCTTAGATGATGATCAAGAAGCTTGCCATGAATATATGTCACTCGCACGATCATATGTTTTGTTGGTTTAGAAAGTTAAATTAGTGTACTGCCATTTGTTTTGAATATCAAGATTTGATTTATTTTTCTTTTTGTATTATTATGGATATTTGACCAGAATATATATAATATAACATGCTTTCAATTTGTCTTTATATTTTATAATAATAATGATAATTATATAGAGTTGTTGTTGATGTGTTCTCCCCTTTTGCAAACTTGATTGTGTTTTCTTGTAATACATATAATGATTTTCGCTATATATAGTTGTGATTTAGGATTAATTTTTGGAATTTATTGTTGATTATTGTTGTGACAAGATAGAAGGAATTTAGGGTTTGATTATTGTTGATTACTTGATTTGTTAAGTCATTATTGGATTTTTTTTAAGGTGATGAATAAGAGAGAAGGAAGAATATGAGCAAGAGGGAAAAGGGAGAGGGTGAGAGAAAGAGAGAGAGTCAGAAACATAAAGAAAAGAGTTAATTACACTTTTAGTCCAGTAACTAACGAAATGACTAATTTACCCTCGGTGTGCAGGTCACGTGACAACCAATTTAACGTCTATTTGGGTCGTGGACCAAATATGTTAACGAAATTCCATACTCAGGGATGAAACACGTAATTTCGTGTACTCAGGGATGATACATGAAAGTTGGTATAAACCACAGGGACGAAATGTGTAATTAACTCTTTTTTTTCTGGAGAAAATCTCACAAATGGTCCCTGTCGTTTGTCATAATCGTATTTTGCCCCCTGTGTTTTTTTTTCCGTTGCAAATGGTCCCTGGATTTTACATTCTTATTGTCAGCGGTCCCTGACACTAACTTCCGTTACTTTGGACCGTTAAACCCCTCACGTGCATGCCACATGAGGGCATTTTGGTCTTTTTGACCCAGTTTCTTCTCTATCTTCTATCAATCATCATCTTCTTCATCATCAACAAAAACAACTTTTGACTTACATTAAGAAAAAAAATGGAGACCGAAGTAAAAAAATCATTAAATTGCTACAAATTTATAATAAATAATATATATAAATAAATATATTCATATATCATAGTACAAAGGTAATTATGTAGTGTTCTACTCACAGTATTGTTGGATTTAGATTGACTCCCATATGCATCCACCAAAATCTTCTAACCAGGTAATATGTTTTCAACTTTATTAATCTTGTAGTGTAAGCTCATTAATTACACTTAATTATCATGTATTGTAATTTACAAAGTTACATACTTTCTCTGTTGCTTCATCACAACAACCCAATTGTTTTTTACAGTTTAACGTTAACCCTAAAACTGCTAAATATGGGGTGAGGACTGAGGAGGTTTAAAAGTACTAATGAATATTGCAACTTATTTGTGTCTAAGGCCCATATTAATAAGGGTGTTCTTAAATCTCTTCCTCAGCTCTTCCTAAATGCCACGTCAGCTTCTTCCAATTTAAGAACTACCCCTAGCATTAAGACCTCTTCCTCACCTCTTCCTCATCTCTTCCTAAACTTTTTTTATTATATATTTTTTTAACCCAAATATTAAAAAAACTTTTATTTTATAAAATAACAACCAACATTACATTTAACAAACTAAAATACATAAGGTCCTAAAACATAATTAAAATACATTAAATTCATAAAAATTAAAATTAAACTACTACAATATTAAAAATTAAACATGCAAATAAAATTACTCCTCATATGAGCCTTTAGATCCTTGCTCGATAATCCAACTGGAATCGGTTTTGCTAAAAACTTCATCGCATCTCGAACCTCGGCCCGTGCTAACGCCTCAGATTGTTGTATAGCCAAGTTAGCAATACGAGCAGCCGCTTCCGACCCTGATGATCGTTCAGATGTCGCGTCGGATGAGCTTGACAACCGACGGTTATTTTCGTTGTTGTGAGACATGTTTGAATAGATAATAAAATGATTGAATGTAGTGTTTTTATTTGATAAGATGAAAGTTTGATAGATGAGAGTGTTTTGTTTTTGATTAATGGTTAGTGTAAAAGGTATATATATATATACATACAAAAGATATGTTACCGTTTGGATTTAATTTTTTTTGAAAGTTTACGTTTTTTTTTAATATTATATATATATATATATATATATATATATATATATATATATATATATATATATATATATATATATATATATATATATATATATATATATATATATATATATATATATATATATATATATATATATATATATATATATATATATATATATATATATATATATATATATATATATATATATATATATATATATATATATATATATATATATATATATATATATATATATATATATATATATATATATATATATATATATATATATATATATATATATATATATATATATATATATATATATATATATATATATATATATATATATATATATATATATATATATATATATATATATATATATATATATATATATATATATATATATATATATATATATATATATATATATATATATATATATATATATATATATATATATATATATATATATATATATATATATATATATATATATATATATATATATATATATATATATATATATATATATATATATATATATATATATATATATATATATATATATATATATATATATATATATATATATATATATATATATATATATATATATATATATATATATATATATATATATATATATATATATATATATATATATATATATATATATATATATATATATATATATATATATATATATATATATATATATATATATATATATATATATATATATATATATATATATATATATATATATATATATATATATATATATATATATATATATATATATATATATATATATATATATATATATATATATATATATATATATATATATATATATATATATATATATATATATATATATATATATATATATATATATATATATATATATATATATATATATATATATATATATATATATATATATATATATATATATATATATATATATATATATATATATATATATATATATATATATATATATATATATATATATATATATATATATATATATATATATATATATATATATATATATATATATATATATATATATATATATATATATATATATATATATATATATATATATATATATATATATATATATATATATATATATATATATATATATATATATATATATATATATATATATATATATATATATATATATATATATATATATATATATATATATATATATATATATATATATATATATATATATATATATATATATATATATATATATATATATATATATATATATATATATATATATATATATATATATATATATATATATATATATATATATATATATATATATATATATATATATATATATATATATATATATATATATATATATATATATATATATATATATATATATATATATATATATATATATATATATATATATATATATATATATATATATATATATATATATATATATATATATATATATATATATATATATATATATATATATATATATATATATATATATATATATATATATATATATATATATATATATATATATATATATATATATATATATATATATATATATATATATATATATATATATATATATATATATATATATATATATATATATATATATATATATATATATATATATATATATATATATATATATATATATATATATATATATATATATATATATATATATATATATATATATATATATATATATATATATATATATATATATATATATATATATATATATATATATATATATATATATATATATATATATATATATATATATATATATATATATATATATATATATATATATATATATATATATATATATATATATATATATATATATATATATATATATATATATATATATATATATATATATATATATATATATATATATATATATATATATATATATATATATATATATATATATATATATATATATATATATATATATATATATATATATATATATATATATATATATATATATATATATATATATATATATATATATATATATATATATATATATATATATATATATATATATATATATATATATATATATATATATATATATATATATATATATATATATATATATATATATATATATATATATATATATATATATATATATATATATATATATATATATATATATATATATATATATATATATATATATATATATATATATATATATATATATATATATATATATATATATATATATATATATATATATATATATATATATATATATATATATATATATATATATATATATATATATATATATATATATATATATATATATATATATATATATATATATATATATATATATATATATATATATATATATATATATATATATATATATATATATATATATATATATATATATATATATATATATATATATATATATATATATATATATATATATATATATATATATATATATATATATATATATATATATATATATATATATATATATATATATATATATATATATATATATATATATATATATATATATATATATATATATATATATATATATATATATATATATATATATATATATATATATATATATATATATATATATATATATATATATATATATATATATATATATATATATATATATATATATATATATATATATATATATATATATATATATATATATATATATATATATATATATATATATATATATATATATATATATATATATATATATATATATATATATATATATATATATATATATATATATATATATATATATATATATATATATATATATATATATATATATATATATATATATATATATATATATATATATATATATATATATATATATATATATATATATATATATATATATATATATATATATATATATATATATATATATATATATATATATATATATATATATATATATATATATATATATATATATATATATATATATATATATATATATATATATATATATATATATATATATATATATATATATATATATATATATATATATATATATATATATATATATATATATATATATATATATATATATATATATATATATATATATATATATATATATATATATATATATATATATATATATATATATATATATATATATATATATATATATATATATATATATATATATATATATATATATATATATATATATATATATATATATATATGATGATATATATATTTTATATATTGTATATATCAAATTTGATGTTAAAATAATATAAAAGTGAATAACAAACATGTGAGAGGTGATTAAGAGAATAAAATAAGCAAGAAAGTCATTGGTGAGTTGTTTGGACCCAAATACCTTCTGACAGAATCATTCTCCTGTCTTTGGACGGATAAACTGAACATGTGAGGGCCGTTTCAAGAAAAACTTTCAAAATAAAAGTTGTAGATAAAAGAGTTAAGATTAACTTCCAACTGGAATCACTCAAAATACTAAACCAAACCAAAGATATGATTTTTCTACCAAAAGTGGTCAAAACTGGATTTTTGTCTTAATGTTGAGTCAACTTTGACGATTTTTAATTTATTAACTAATAGGTTTCAGAAGTTTAAACTTGGTGTGAACTGAGTTCAAAGTGTCCCTAACGTAAAATAAAATTGGGAGATTTTTCTTAAATGTTCATCATCGAAATCGTTTATAAAATATTTCGGGTCGCATAGCAGCAAGCATTCTGACCAACTTTGGTTTTGTAATTTTTAGAGGTAGTAAACAATGTCTAAAAATTTAGCAAAAATCACATAAATATAGGACACATATATGTCTCTGTATAAAAATCACCAACGTCCAAATAATTCAACTTAACCAAAATGACTACTCAACATTTTATGAAAATAAGTGTTAAAACAGAAAATTCCAAGTAAAAGTTCTCCACAACAAAATAAGCTAAAAGTCACTAGATTGCAACTTTAATCAACTCCAACAATCTCGTAACAAAAAGTATCATAAACCTACTGAGAATATGTCAAATAAAAGTTATAAAACTTAACTTGGTTATTAAATGGCAAAGACAAGCCTACAAATCACTAATTCGGTTCATATAAGCACTAACCGAAAGCTTTAATTTGCACATATCACACCACCACCACTATCACGACTTAAGACACCAAATATAATGAACATTCTGTAAATAATGAAATAAGGATGAAAATCCATTTTGACGCATTTGAATTGCTCGAAAAATGAGGCTTAAATCACTATTTCGGTAAACGATTTATAAGCTTAGAATCCTCAAAATGAGCGAGACACAAGAGAGGTTGAATTGATATAATTTTTCCCATGATAAAAGTTACCTTAAAGGCCTGGGATTTTTAGCCAAAAAATTGTGTGGCGATTTCTAAGAATTTTTCTATTCCTCTTCCCTTTCCCTGCTCCTTCCCCGGTCCTCCCCTCCCTCCCTCCGTTCTATCCACTTCCTGGCCCTTGGTTCCCTCTCCCCCCCCTGCTGCCCGTGGCCGACCCCCTCCTGGGCTCCCCTCCTTTTCCTCAAGTCCCAGCCCACCTGTCCTCTCCCCTTGCCATCCTACGTCCACGTCCATCCATTATCAGTCTTTTTAATTACTAGCAAACCGTTTCATAAAGAACTAGAATCTCGCCCACTCCGCGAAGTTAACAACCTCAGCACTCCGACTATAACTCAACTAGAACGAGGTCGACATGTACAAAGGCAACTAGTGAGCCGTAAAGTACTTGTTTCAGGAAAGTTGAATTGACCTTACTAGATCATAAAGGAAGCATAATTAAATAAAGCACGAGAAGGAAAGAAAGAGGAGAAATAAGAAAGTATCCATAAATATTAATATTATGAAGTTACCAATGTCAAATATTATAATTAAGCAAAGCACACAATGAAAACCATGACAATCAAAGCCAGGTACGAAGGCGAACACTTAAACGACATGTAGACGGGAAAGTGACCCTTTTACACCAACACTCTCTACAACCAAAAAGATGCAAATATTAACAATATACTTGGATCCCAAAATTTATAACAACATAATGAAAGTGGCATTTCTTAGTGATGGCTTAAGATAGGAACTTACGTATATTAGTCCTATCGTAGGGATAGTCTTGGCTTGGAATGGGATTGAGGAATATGACGGATATATGATCAAGGAAGCGATAGATGGGAAGTACCCATTTTGGATAAGTGAATATAATATGCGGCATATCAAGGTGAGTCATAGCCTCCTTTCAAACTCTTTTATATGTTTTACTTGCGGGGTGAAAAACATGATTAATTAAAATGACTTTCTCTTATGAAATGATTCTTTGAAATAATGATAATGATATGGGAATTATATTGTATGTTCAAACGTGTTATATGTTATATGATGAGCTTGAGTACTGTCAAACGGTGGTCCCCTGTACACTACTATTAACTCATTGAGGCCTGTAGTTAGAGGGTTGCGCAACTAGGATTCATCCCCTCACTCACCAAGATGGCAGCGGGTTGACTGGCCGCCCTCATCTCCGGTCTGCCTAGGGGTGCTCTAATCTACTTTATATATTATTGGTCGTCTCCATGGCACGACCCATTTATTATTATTGCACGTGATTGACAGCATGTGCTTCTATTATCATATCTTCGGGACATATTATCATTATTATTATTTGGACGTAAAGGGTCTTAGTAGTGGCTCAAGAACAATCTCATCAAATTATGTCATGGTAGTCTTACCATTGACCAAGTGGTATTGATATTATTTATGGTTGGATATTATGGATTGAACATACGGTTTGGGTATTGGACCTTATATGGAATCTTGAAAGTTGTTGAAATTGGCGATATTGAAACATTGATGACCGAATGGTTTTGGTATGATGAATGATCATTCGATTGATATATTTTTCTCTCACGATAAATGTGACAAATGAAAACTTTATAATTTACCAGGGATTTCTCAACTATTTTGAAATGGATATGTAACGAGATTTACTTGCAAACCTATGCACTCACCAACTACGTTTTCGTAGTTGACACTTTTTCTTCATGCTTTTCAGGAGTTAGCATTAGCTTTGAGGAATTGTATGCATCATGACTGTTTGCATTGCACTTTGGAGTCAAAGATCAAACCTTGTGATGGGCAATGGAATCCGCCTTGATCATTGTAGTATATCATCTCATGTATTTGTTATTTGTTTCGTGGCCTCAATATCCAAGTATGGTAGACGTATTGTACTTGGGAATTGGTTCACATGCTTGTGCATTGTAAAATTATTTTTATCAATAAAGCTATGGTGAATGTTATCTATTATCCTTTGTTTTGAATACTCGACTTTCTGTACATCTCATCGTTCCGCCTTAGTTGGGGTGTTACAGCCACCATCTCCATCATCCCCACCAGCACCACCACCTATCCATCTCAACCATCAAAGAAGAAAAAAAAGATGGGTTGCCGCCGCAACTTGCCGGGATTGCCAGGCCTGACTACCGCACAATCGTTACCATTCTTCACTTGATATATTTAAAGATCCAAAAACCCAAATTAAAAAATCCCCCAATTTTCATCATCATCATCAACCGATCAACGTCTTCCTTTTCATTTTCTTATGATGTATGTTTTGCTTCTTATGTTTATTCTCTGTAACTACCAAACAACGGTGCCTTCTACTGGTGGCAGTGAGTTATTCCGGCCGGTGGGTTTTTGAGAGAATATTGGATTGGGTATCCTCTTGTACAATAATAGATAGAAACATAGAATGGATGAACAGATAGAAGTAGAGAATATGGTATAGAAATTATGTTTAGGAATTAGGAATGGTCGAACAGATAGAAACATTATGCTTTTGAGAGAATATCATGGGATCCCAGCTAATATCATGGGATCCCTAAGTACACGGGTCGAAACCCGGCCCGACCCGCGATCCGCAAAAGTATGAAAAATGGAACCGTGACCCGGCCCGTGAAGGTCCGGGTCGGGTTCGGGCGGGTCACACGAATGCACTAAAAACGTGACCCGTCCCGACCCGTTCAACCCGTGACCCGCGAATGCACAAAAAACGTGACCCGCGACCCGGCCCGTTAGTGTTTCGGGCCGGTCGGTTCGGTCCGGTTCCGGGTCGGGTCACGGGTTTCGGTCCAAATGCTCATTCCTAATCCCACCTGTACTAATTTATATATGGGGGAAGGAAATATAAGGCTGTTAGGCACTTAGGTGTTTGGTAGAGTAGAATGGAAAGGAGAGAAAGGGAATGGGAATTACTTCTCTAGTTTGGTTGCACTAGAGAATGGAAAGGGAAAGAGAGAAGTGGGAATGGTTTCCATTCTCTCCATTCTCTATAAATTGGAGAGAATGGTGAGAATGGAAATGGTTTTTTTTTATTTATTTTTTGTTGAAGTTTATGTCTTATTTATATATATTTCTTAAAGTATAAAATTATTAAGTTATGTATATTTTTTTGATATTTTTTAATTAATTTTGTTTATTTTTTTGTATTTCTCTTATGTTTATTCTCTGTTACTACCAAACAACTGAATATATTCTCTTTCCATATATTCATTCTCTTTCCCATTATTTTCATTCTCTATTACATTTCCATTCTCTATGATTTAATCCTACCAAAAACCCCTTACATACTACTTTTTAAACCATAAAAAACATGAGGGCCCAAACATTTATTCAAAATATTAAAAAATTCACCCAAGTTAGATACATAACAGTCCCATACTCACTTTTCCCTTAATATATTACTCGTATATAATACTAATAATATATTTCGTTATATATATAATAATATATTAAAATATATATATATATATATATATATATATATATATATATATATATATATATATATATATATATATATATATATATATATATATATATATATATATATATATATATATATATATATATATATATATATATATATATATATATATATATATATATATATATATATATATATATATATATATATATATATATATATATATATATATATATATATATATATATATATATATATATATATATATATATATATATATATATATATATATATATATATATATATATATATATATATATATATATATATATATATATATATATATATATATATATATATATATATATATATATATATATATATATATATATATATATATATATATATATATATATATATATATATATATATATATATATATATATATATATATATATATATATATATATATATATATATATATATATATATATATATATATATATATATATATATATATATATATATATATATATATATATATATATATATATATATATATATATATATATATATATATATATATATATATATATATATATATATATATATATATATATATATATATATATATATATATATATATATATATATATATATATATATATATATATATATATATATATATATATATATATATATATATATATATATATATATATATATATATATATATATATATATATATATATATATATATATATATATATATATATATATATATATATATATATATATATATATATATATATATATATATATATATATATATATATATATATATATATATATATATATATATATATATATATATATATATATATATATATATATATATATATATATATATATATATATATATATATATATATATATATATATATATATATATATATATATATATATATATATATATATATATATATATATATATATATATATATATATATATATATATATATATATATATATATATATATATATATATATATATATATATATATATATATATATATATATATATATATATATATATATATATATATATATATATATATATATATATATATATATATATATATATATATATATATATATATATATATATATATATATATATATATATATATATATATATATATATATATATATATATATATATATATATATATATATATATATATATATATATATATATATATATATATATATATATATATATATATATATATATATATACATTCTAGTTGTAAAACAAATTATATATATTTATTATATATATATATATATATATATTTTTATAATGAGTTTTGCCCACAAAGTGTTTGATGAAATGTCTAAACCAAAGTGTATGTACTAAATCAAATTTGATTATATACGTATTTACTGATTATACAGCCAATCATATGATATGAAATACAACAGATTCAAGCATAGAAGCAAATTTGATTATATATAGGTTTGTTGATATAATGTAACACCCATCATTTAAAAATAAGGATTTTCAAAAAATTTCGCCTAACGATGTCAAAGAAAGCGGAATAAACGTTTAAAAGTCCAAACCAATAAATTCTGTTTGGTTTATTCATTAAATGGTGTTACTAGCCATATTATTGAAACAAGTCTAAATGGAAATCCATCAGTTGCCCAACATGAAACAACTGATCACAAGTCAATACAATTCATAAACATCTTAACATAATTCAAAGGTCTAAAGGAGCAGCCACTATGGGTAAACTATGATCATCTTCAAGCAATCTACCCATGCCTCGCTCTTTATTCATCAACACACAAAGCTTGCTAAACCTGATGGAACAACACATTTCAAGAAACAAGTGTTAGCTAACGAATTAGCTAAGTAAGATAACACATGATTATAAAAATGTTTGTCCAATTAAAACTTAATAAAAGTTGTATATCATCATTAAGGCACATATCATCACAAAGCATCTCATATAGCCAAAGTAGGATCGTTCATCCTAGTTGTGCCTAATCATCTTTTCATCATCACATATAACATCATTACAGGTGTGACATAAGTCACGCATATCATATAAGGTGTAAGTTTGTGTTTAGGCGGTCATAAGACCTAACAGGGAACCTCACACCCGACTGGATGGATAAGCCTTGCGGCGCTCCATCAGTGTCGTTAAGGAATGGCAAGCCAATCCAGGAGTAATCCGTATGTTCAAGATAAATGGGGCGGGTCAGACCTCCCGTATTACTCTTCACATCTTTGACCATGTTGCAAGGAGCCACCCGAGCAACCACATCTACACACCCGCCGGGCAAGGGCAAGTACGGGTTAAGCTTAACACTTTCACATCTAAATTACGAGCTCGATTTCACATCTCATATAGTTTAGGTGTTTACACAACCTAAACAATTATCACATATACATCTTTACGTTTGGGCCCTTAAATGTGCACGTGTCATGGCAACTTAATAAGTCTAGTGAACTAGATGAACAAGTCATACAATCATGCACATTTCATTTTTCATCAACATATAATCACATTTCAATACATCTCAAGACATTACATAACATTTCATCTCATATCATTGGGACTGCATTTCAGGCCTCAATAGTCATTTACATAGCCCATATCACCTCCCATGTAACCCCGAATACCCTTAAGCAATCAAGATATAAATTGGGAAGTTATTATATGAAACCATGTTTTTGTTGAACCCTCGGCGTGTCAAAGTAGTGTATCTTACCTCGTAGAAGCGTACAACAAATGATAACGCAAGTTACCGAGCTTTGCAAGTATTCCCGACTACCTATAATCAACATAGGACCAATTAACGAGTATAACGAGACTAAACCGACCTACAGTCTATATACGTGCCGCATACCCTTTACTTACCATCATTCCAGGTAATAGTCTCATTTTGACTATTACCCGGGGAGTTGTCTCTTTTTGTCTACTTCGAGACTATTATCCCAGATAGGTAGCCTCTTTTTGACTATTCTCAACTTTTGTCCATTTCTAGACTATTACCCCAGGTAGTTAGTCTTTTTACGACTATTCTCAATTTTTGTCCATTTCTAGACTATTACCCCAGGTAGTTAGTCTCTTTTGGTCTATTTTTTCCAAAAACGGGTTTTACACCAGAAAAAGACTCTTTTAAAACCTAATTGATGATTTGACACCATCAATTGCTCCATGAACGAGTTGTTAACAAAATGGATCATTAGGTCACATTAAACAACCATTCCTAACATCAAAACTCGATCAATTAACCACAATTGATTACCAACAACCCAATCCATTCTACAAACCCTAAGACCTGAATTAAATCCATACATTTGATACATATGATCACAAATCGAAGGGAAGTCACATATATTACCTATAGATGATCACAATATTGAAAGATCTTGATCAAACTTCAATCAAACACCAAGAAATGGAGAGATTTGGATGGAGAATTGCTTTGAGAGGGAAAAGGGGCGGATATGGGGTTCTTTTTCACGTAATGTGCAGATGGGGGGAATTAGGGATGCCTAATTTTCACTTAACCCCTGGCCATAATCTCCTAATCTTGCACTTTAGGTCCCTACGCTTCTAAACGTTACTTTCTTAGCTTAACTTTCCTATCGGAAATACTTTATAACTTACCAAGCACTCGACTTCATATCTTT
>CM067170.1:47206546-47267153 GCA_034093135.1 Erigeron breviscapus | reverse complement strand
GAGGCCAAGGAAGGGGTCGTGGTGAAGTTCCTGAGCCAAATATGGCTGAGGTGATCGCTCAAACGATCGCCAATATCATGCCAACCATTATTGCTCAAGTCACGGCAAATCTTGGGCAAAATAATGGGCCTCAAAACAATGAAGCCCCAGAAAATGTAAATAATGAAAATGCTCAACCTCAGGCCGTGGAAAATGAGGAAGAGGAACCAGTGGGAGTTGATAACCGAATGCCCTTGTATAATCAGTATGGGGGATATCGACAGGGGTGCATATTTAAGGACTTTAAAAGTTGTGGGGCACCGGAGTTTAATGGAAGAGGTGGTCCCACTGAGTGTATAAGGTGGTTTGAAGAGATTGAGGCAGTGATTGAACGAAGTCATTGCACATACGACGACCGGATTTCTTATGCATCCGGCATGTTTAGGCATGACGCCTTGAGTTGGTGGAACCAAGAGATAACCTTGGGACGGACTCATAACTTGGAATGGGTCGATTTCGAGGACAAAGTGAAGGCAAAGTTTTGTCCTCCCTATGAACTACAAAACTTGACCATTGAGTTTGCTAATCTCAAAATGGAGGGAGCCGATTACAAGAGCTATGTTAGACGATTTCAAGAGTTGTCTACCCTCATTCCTCACTTGGTGGGCTCCGAGTCCCAGGCCATCCAGAAGTTTGTATTGGGCTTGAATCCTCAAGTCCGATCTTATGTAAACTCTAACATGCCTACTTCTTTGGCCGATGCGGTTAACCGAGCCGGGAGTGTGACTGAAGACTTGTTGAGGAGCGGTGTCTTGAGCAAATCCTCAACAAACAAGAGGAAAGAAGTGGGAGAGTCGAGTGGGGTAAAGAAAATGGGAAGGTTTGACCCCAAAAATGCTAATAGGGGTAGGGTGATGGCGGTCGGTGGAACCGGCCAGGAAAGCTTATACTGGACCCCATCCTTTCTGTGGGAGATGCAACCAACATCACCCCGCCAATGCCCAATGCAGAGCATGCTTTAATTGTAACCAAGTGGGGCATCTCTCCAGAGATTGTAGGCTCCAAGAACTGGCCCAATGAATGTGGCTCCTGTTCGGGCCGTTCCTCCCCAAGGTAATCAAATAAGAGGCGAGTGTTTTGAATGTGGTAGTCGTGACCACTACCGTAATAATTGCCCTCGATGGGTGGGACAACAAGTGCAAGTAGCCGTCCACCCCAACCAACTACAAATGGTCGGGCCTAAACCAAAACCGGGGACAACAAGGCCATCAAGTGCAACCACGCGGCCGAGCCTTTGCGGCCAATGCAAATAAAGCCCGCAACGATCCCAACGTAGTAGCAGGTACCTTTCTTCCTTAATGGTCACTATGCAACCGTTCTATTTGATTCCGGGGCCGATTATAGCCTCGTGTCCTCTAACTTTGTTCCTTTGATTGATGTGCATCCTTGTGCTCTAAACTATGTGCTTGACATTGAATGGTAAACGGGTCACTAACTAGACTTAGTCAAATACTTCGCGACTGTGTCTTGACTTTAGAAGGCGTCGAATTCTTCATTGACCTCATGCCTCTTGACATTGGTAGTTTTGATATTATAGTGGGTATGGATTGGTTAGCGACGGTGAATGCGACGATTGATTGTGGTGAGAGAGTTGTTAAGATACCTTTGACTAACGGTAGAATTCTTAGGGTTCAAGGCGAAATCTCCGATTCCTCTAATCCTAAAGTCTTTAGTGCTACCGTCACAAAGGTAGAATTGAAGACCGTTCCTATTGTTTGTGAATTTTCCGATGTTTTTCCGGATGACTTACCGGGATTACCTCCAACTCGTGAACTTGATTTTCGTATTAATCTTATTCCCGAAGCCGCGCCCGTAGCAAAAGCTCCGTATAGACTAGCCTTAACCGAAATGCAAGAATTGCAAACTCAACTCAAGGAGCTCCAAGAGAAGGGTTTCATTCGCCCTAGTCAATCTCCTTGGGGTGCTCCTGTTCTCTTCGTCAAAAAGAAAGATGGATCCTTCAGAATGTGTATTGATTACCGGGAATTAAACAAGCTCACTGTGAAGAACCGATATCCTCTCCCTAGAATCGATGACTTATTTGATCAACTTCAAGGTGCTAAGCACTTCTCAAAAATCGATCTTCACTCGGGTTATCATCAACTCCGGGTACATGAGGATGATATCCCCAAGACGGCCTTTCGCACAAGGTATGGTCACTTTGAATTCACCGTAATGCCCTTTGGGTTGACTAATGCACCGGCAGTGTTCATGGACTTGATGAACCGGGTGTGTCAACCATACTTAGACAAGTCTGTCATTGTGTTCATTGATGA
The DNA here is from genome assembly GCA_034093135.1 of Erigeron breviscapus. Classification (NCBI taxonomy): domain Eukaryota; kingdom Viridiplantae; phylum Streptophyta; class Magnoliopsida; order Asterales; family Asteraceae; genus Erigeron; species Erigeron breviscapus. The sequence goes on along the minus strand of CM067170.1, from coordinate 47,264,838 downwards.
CATACTTGTATACTCGAAGATGAAGGAGGAGCATGTTGAGCACTTGCGTGAAGTGCTTGAATTACTAAGGAAGGAGAAGTTGTATGCAAAATTTTCCAAGTGTGAGTTTTGGTTGGAAGAGGTTCACTTCCTTGGTCACATAGTGAGCAAGGATGGTATTCACGTGGACCCAAGCAAAATTGAAGCGGTCAAGAATTGGAGAAGACCCGAAACGCCATCCAAGATCCGCCAATTTCTTGGATTGGCGGGTTACTATAGAAGATTTATTGAAAATTTCTCCCGTATTGCGCAACCACTCACTCTCTTGACTCAAAAGGAGAGAACTTTTGAATGGGGCGAAAGACAAGAAAACGCCTTCCAAACTCTTAAAGATATGCTATGTGATGCTCTTATTTTGACACTACCGGATGGAATTGAAGATTTTGTTGTTTATTGTGATGCCTCGGGACAAGGGTGGGTTGTGTTCTTATGCAAAGGGGTAAAGTCATTGCTTATGCCTCCCGTCAATTGAAGGTGCATGAGAAGAACTACCCGACACACGATTTGGAATTGGGAGCGGTTGTGTTTGCTTTGAAGTGTTGGAGACATTATCTCTACGGCACCAAATGTGTGATTTATACCGATCACAAGAGTCTTCAACACATCTTTAACCAAAGTGAATTGAATATGAGGCAAAGGCGTTGGCTTGAGCTATTTAGTGATTATGACTGTGACATCCGTTATCATCCGGGCAAGGCAAATGTAGTAGCCGATGCTTTGAGTAGGAAGGAGAGAGTGAAGCCGAGACGGGCTAGAGCTATGAGCCTCACGGTGAGGCCAAATATTCGTGACCGGATCATTGAAGCCCAAATTCAAGCTACCCTACCGGAAAACTTTGGAGACGAGAACCTAGATGGCATGGAACAACAATTCGACCGAAAGAATGATAATGGGCTATACATGGTTGAAAGACTTTGGGTTCCTATTTTCGGTGACTTAAGAACACTTATTATGAATGAAGCTCACCAATCGCCTTATTCGGTCCATCCCGGGTCGGATAAGATGTACTTTGACTTAAAAAACTTGTATTGGTGGCCGGGCATGAAGCGTGATGTGGCTAGGTATGTGAGTGAGTGTCTTACTTGCTTACAAGTCAAAGCCGATCACAAGAAGCCACCCGGATTGTTGGTACAATCGGTGATGCCCGAATGGAAGTGGGAACATATTTCAATGGACTTCATTACTAAACTACCGAAGACGAGAAGCGGTCGTGACACGATTTGGGTGATAGTAGATCGGTTAACGAAGTCGGCTCACTTTTTAGCCATTCGTGAAACCGATAAATTTGACACTTTGGCTCGTTTGTACATCAAGGAAGTAATATCTAAACATGGAGTGCCGATTTCTATCATCTCTGATAGAGATGCCCGTTTCAAATCGAACTTTTGGGAAGCCTTTCAAAAAGCCATGGGTACTCGACTTGACATGAGCATGGCGTTTCACCCTCAAACGGATGGGCAAACCGAGAGAACCATTCAAACACTTGAAGACATGTTGAGGGCTTGTGCAATTGATTTCGGTGGAAGTTGGGAAGACCATTTGCCGCTCGTTGAGTTTTCATACAACAATAGTTATCATGCCACCATTCAAATGACGCCCTTTAAAGCATTGTATGGTAGGATATGTCGTTCTCCTCTAGCTTGGGCGGAAATTGGAGAGAGTCAACTTATCGGGCCAGAAATTGTGATTGAAACGACTAGGGTAATATCTCAAATTAAGGAGAAGTTGCAATCGGCCCGTGAACGTCAAAAGAAGTATGCCGATGTGAGGCGGAGACCGTTGGAGTTTGAAATTGGTGATTATGTACTTTTAAAAGTGTCACCTTGGAAAGGTGTGGTACGTTTTGTGAAGCGGGGAAAACTTGCGCCAAGGTATATTGGTCCTTTCAAGATTCTTGAACGGGTTGGAAAGGTTGCCTACCGATTAGAATTACCACAAGAGCTTAGCGGTGTGCATGATGTGTTTCATATTTGTAACCTACGTAAGTGTTTGGCGGACCCTACACATCATGTACCCATGGACGAGATTAGGGTGGATTCGAATCTTAATTTTGTTGAAGAGCCGGTAGAGATCTTGGATCGTCAAGACAAGAAACTCAAGAGTAAACGCTACACGATTGTTAAGGTTAGATGGAATGCTAGACGTGGAGCCGAGTTCACTTGGGAGCGAGAGGATCATATGAAGTCTCAGTATCCGCATTTATTTAGTAGTTAGTGTTTTGTTGAATTTCGGGACGAAATTCTTTCAACGGGGGAATAATGTAACATCCGTAAATTTTGACCCCTTGACTTTCGTGTAATATGACTAACAATTTAAGTTAATGAATTATTTGGGTCGTTTTGTGATTTAAATGACAATGTGGGTTATTCGGGTCGATAATATGTTTTGATCGGTGTTTAAATGTGCAACGATTTTAAATTGGCTAGAGATGAGAAACGGGTCGGCCCGTGGGTAGTCCATGACCCACCAGCCACCAATGACCCATTTCCCTCCTTATCTCTTTCTTCCCCTTTTCATTCTCTTATCTATCTATCTTTCTCTCTTCCCCTCTTTCTCTCAAGTAAAAAGGGCAAGACCAAAACCCATTTCAATTCTTCACCTCTCTAACATCGATTGGTGTTTTGAAACTGATATAACACTAGAATCATCGCCATCTATACCACATTATCGTCATATTGAAGAATCAAAGGTGGAAGTTCTTGCATTTTACCCATTTGACCTAATTTCGGGTTTGAGCTCAAGAAGGAAGTTTTGGTAAGTCTAATTCATCCCATTTACTTCTATTTATGTTAGTTTACTCGTTTCTAGTCACCTCGTACATTTACAAGTTCTAAATCGCCTTAAAATGAATTTTGGGTCGAATTAGGGTTTGGCTAGGTTTTGATCGATTTGGTGATTTTGGTGATGTTATGGATGGAAATATAGGTTTGGGTAAGTGTATTTATGCATTAGAATGTCAAATGTATCATCAAAACGAGTCTTGTAACCTTAAATGTCGATTTAGGGTTTTGGGGTTCTTGATTTTTCTGCATAACTGCTGCTGGTCGTGTTGCTGCCCAGTATGGGGCGTAACCTACGGCCCTATGGGGCGTAGGTTACGCTAGGCCTAATTTCTTGGGCGTAGGTTACGCCATTTTGGCCGTAGCTTACGCTTACCCCTATCTTCAAATGAACCTTACGCCAAAATCACACTGTTTACGCCACTCCAGACGCCAAAATGTTGAACTTTCCAGGGCACCGTACCTTACGCCTCGTCGACCGTAGCTTACGCTAGGTGGTTTTGAGCCACCGTAACCTACGCCAGTTTAGGGCGTAGGTTACGCCCCCTTTGTTGCTGAATTTTCCTGTTTGACCTAGTTGACTTCCAGAACCCTAATAACGCTTCGAGCATCGTTCTAAATCACTTCTTAACTTATTTAACAATGATTTAGAGTCTTAGAAGTCACTTAACGTCGAGAACCACTTTGGAACCTAATTAGGGTTTTGCCGTGAAATTGATAAGTTATGTATACGTGTTTATGAATGTTAATGTGCTTGTATACGATCGATATTTAGGTGTTGGACGCGAGGAGAACATTGTACGACAATAACTTGACTCTATATCAACTTAACTTTTCATTAACCAATCAAGGTGAGTTTCGTATCTCCCTACTCGCTTGAGATTCGGGCTGAAAAGTGTAAACTTGCGTGTTTACTTACGTTGTTGATTGTTTGATTGATTGGTTTAAATGTTGGATTGATGAGACGGATATCACGTTTGAATGACTTGGTTTACGTTAGCTAAGTAATTCTTTAATATTAGGATAGATGTACATACATGGAAGTCGGTTATGCTTTCATTGGGTTTGAGATGTGGTGGGAAGGCTGCGGGTGACCCTATATATAAGCATCTGGGACTTGAAGAAAGTAGAATCCTCTTAAGTGTATGTACGTATAGAATTGGTGTTAATATTGATTGTTGGCTCATGTTTGTCGAATATCGATTGTTGGTTCATGTTCATCGTATTGTGATTATTGGTTTAAGATTGACGAATATTGATTGTTGATTCATGACAGACGATTGTGATTGATGCATTTACGATTGATGGTAAGCATGCATACATTGTACATAATCCCTCGGTTGAGGAGTGGCTATATCCAAGTGTATAGATGTATACACTATCTGATGGATGAAGAGTTCTTGATCCCGAGTATATAGACATATATATCTCGATGTTTTTGAGATACAGCCTTGTTCATTGTGATGACAGGCGGGTATCGTTGCATAGGTGACCTGAGTTCACGCATAGGATAGGCATGTTGGCTTATTTATGCATTCGACACTTGCATTGTTACGTACTTCATTTGTGCATTCATATTACACATTTACTTGTCTTGTGTAATCTTGTCGTTGGACGTTATTGTGTTACTTAGAGGCTCGCTGTAAGTCATGTCTAGCCTCTACTCGTATATTGTGATTATTGACGCTGGTTCTTTATGGACCATTACTACGAACTCACCAACCTTGTGTTGACTATGCTTAGTACACTTTTCAGGTAATCAGGTTCTCCCCGGACGTGGAGTTTAGTTGCTTGTTTGTTGTTTAACCCGGGCTTTGGACCTTATGGATCAAGGATTCATTGGCCTTCCTTTTGCATTATACTTAGGATCGATTTGCCATCTTTGGGATTTCTTTTGTAAACTTCGATGGTTATTCGCTCCTTATGTATTTTGGTACCTGTTTCGTATTGTAATGGATTCACTGAATCTTTATTTGCATTTAGTTCTTGCTCTATTGTAATTCCACCTTGTGCTATATGATTTCTGTGATATTTCGAGCCTCGGCTTGGGGTGTTACAGAATGGTGGCCCATGCGTGGTCGTAGAGAATTAGGCGGGTTGACCTAGACTACGGCTTAAGTTAAAACTCTTCATATAGCATGCATGGTTAGGAAATTCGTGTGCAATGTGAATTATGTGAATCCCCGTGTGAGTTCGTAGTTAAGACCACTTGTGTGATAGCTTGAATTCAATGTGATGAATGTAAATTGTGGTTGATATGGTTTGTTGTTGTTATTGGTTGGAGCTAATTTGATGATTTAGGGCAAAATGAAGTGATGCCATTAACTTAGTATAATATTGTGGCAACCCTAAAAGAACCCGATCAACTCTTTTATGGTTACCCGACATTATAGCAAGTTCATGACATCGTGGATTGCGCACGTGTGGCTTTAAGTATAATAAGGAACCGATATGCTTAATGGAAGTCGATTAGGTGGAGGGTTAGCCATTGGTACACCCTGTATACATACCCGGTCGATAACTAGAGAGCATATCGAATTCGGATTATACTTTGAATCATTCGTGTTAGTTATTCACTTGCATGATGTTTTGAGCATGATTACTTGAATAAATAATGAACGATTGTAATGAAATTGACATGATGATATGCTAAGTAACAACCTCATAGGATTCTAGCACTCTTGCCTTAGCTTAATGATATGAAATGAGTATGTGGTATCGGTATGAGAGCATTGACTACTTGTGTGACTAACATGGGAGCAATTGAGACTAACTCTCGGGTCAACGTGTCACTTGTTTTTATAGAAATGGTGAGACCAAGGAGAGTCGGAACAAACTATAGGACTGAAGAGGAAGAACCTCAACCGGAAGCTCCGTTGAAATGCGGCCTTGTCCCTCTGTTGACAAGTGTGCCCCGTTGAAATGCGGCCTTGTCCCTCTGTTGACAAGTGTGCCCCGTTGAAATGCGGCCTTGTCCCTCTGTTGACAAGTGTGCCCCGTTGAAATGCGGCCTTGTCCCTCTGTTGACAAGTGTGCCCCGTTGAAATGCGGCCTTGTCCCTCTGTTGACAAGTGTGCCCCGTTGAAATGCGGCCTTGTCCCTCTGTTGACAAGTGTGCCCCGTTGAAATGCGGCCTTGTCCCTCTGTTGACAAGTGTGCCCCGTTGAAATGCGGCCTTGTCCCTCTGTTGACAAGTGTGCCCCGTTGAAATGCGGCCTTGTCCCTCTGTTGACAAGTGTGCCCCGTTGAAATGCGGCCTTGTCCCTCTGTTGACAAGTGTGCCCCGTTGAAATGCGGCCTTGTCCCTCTGTTGACAAGTGTGCCCCGTTGAAATGCGGCCTTGTCCCTCTGTTGACAAGTGTGCCCCGTTGAAATGCGGCCTTGTCCCTCTGTTGACAAGTGTGCCCCGTTGAAATGCGGCCTTGTCCCTCTGTTGACAAGTGTGCCCCGTTGAAATGCGGCCTTGTCCCTCTGTTGACAAGTGTGCCCCGTTGAAATGCGGCCTTGTCCCTCTGTTGACAAGTGTGCCCCGTTGAAATGCGGCCTTGTCCCTCTGTTGACAAGTGTGCCCCGTTGAAATGCGGCCTTGTCCCTCTGTTGACAAGTGTGCCCCGTTGAAATGCGGCCTTGTCCCTCTGTTGACAAGTGTGCCCCGTTGAAATGCGGCCTTGTCCCTCTGTTGACAAGTGTGCCCCGTTGAAATGCGGCCTTGTCCCTCTGTTGACAAGTGTGCCCCGTTGAAATGCGGCCTTGTCCCTCTGTTGACAAGTGTGCCCCGTTGAAATGCGGCCTTGTCCCTCTGTTGACAAGTGTGCCCCGTTGAAATGCGGCCTTGTCCCTCTGTTGACAAGTGTGCCCCGTTGAAATGCGGCCTTGTCCCTCTGTTGACAAGTGTGCCCCGTTGAAATGCGGCCTTGTCCCTCTGTTGACAAGTGTGCCCCGTTGAAATGCGGCCTTGTCCCTCTGTTGACAAGTGTGCCCCGTTGAAATGCGGCCTTGTCCCTCTGTTGACAAGTGTGCCCCGTTGAAATGCGGCCTTGTCCCTCTGTTGACAAGTGTGCCCCGTTGAAATGCGGCCTTGTCCCTCTGTTGACAAGTGTGCCCCGTTGAAATGCGGCCTTGTCCCTCTGTTGACAAGTGTGCCCCGTTGAAATGCGGCCTTGTCCCTCTGTTGACAAGTGTGCCCCGTTGAAATGCGGCCTTGTCCCTCTGTTGACAAGTGTGCCCCGTTGAAATGCGGCCTTGTCCCTCTGTTGACAAGTGTGCCCCGTTGAAATGCGGCCTTGTCCCTCTGTTGACAAGTGTGCCCCGTTGAAATGCGGCCTTGTCCCTCTGTTGACAAGTGTGCCCCGTTGAAATGCGGCCTTGTCCCTCTGTTGACAAGTGTGCCCCGTTGAAATGCGGCCTTGTCCCTCTGTTGACAAGTGTGCCCCGTTGAAATGCGGCCTTGTCCCTCTGTTGACAAGTGTGCCCCGTTGAAATGCGGCCTTGTCCCTCTGTTGACAAGTGTGCCCCGTTGAAATGCGGCCTTGTCCCTCTGTTGACAAGTGTGCCCCGTTGAAATGCGGCCTTGTCCCTCTGTTGACAAGTGTGCCCCGTTGAAATGCGGCCTTGTCCCTCTGTTGACAAGTGTGCCCCGTTGAAATGCGGCCTTGTCCCTCTGTTGACAAGTGTGCCCCGTTGAAATGCGGCCTTGTCCCTCTGTTGACAAGTGTGCCCCGTTGAAATGCGGCCTTGTCCCTCTGTTGACAAGTGTGCCCCGTTGAAATGCGGCCTTGTCCCTCTGTTGACAAGTGTGCCCCGTTGAAATGCGGCCTTGTCCCTCTGTTGACAAGTGTGCCCCGTTGAAATGCGGCCTTGTCCCTCTGTTGACAAGTGTGCCCCGTTGAAATGCGGCCTTGTCCCTCTGTTGACAAGTGTGCCCCGTTGAAATGCGGCCTTGTCCCTCTGTTGACAAGTGTGCCCCGTTGAAATGCGGCCTTGTCCCTCTGTTGACAAGTGTGCCCCGTTGAAATGCGGCCTTGTCCCTCTGTTGACAAGTGTGCCCCGTTGAAATGCGGCCTTGTCCCTCTGTTGACAAGTGTGCCCCGTTGAAATGCGGCCTTGTCCCTCTGTTGACAAGTGTGCCCCGTTGAAATGCGGCCTTGTCCCTCTGTTGACAAGTGTGCCCCGTTGAAATGCGGCCTTGTCCCTCTGTTGACAAGTGTGCCCCGTTGAAATGCGGCCTTGTCCCTCTGTTGACAAGTGTGCCCCGTTGAAATGCGGCCTTGTCCCTCTGTTGACAAGTGTGCCCCGTTGAAATGCGGCCTTGTCCCTCTGTTGACAAGTGTGCCCCGTTGAAATGCGGCCTTGTCCCTCTGTTGACAAGTGTGCCCCGTTGAAATGCGGCCTTGTCCCTCTGTTGACAAGTGTGCCCCGTTGAAATGCGGCCTTGTCCCTCTGTTGACAAGTGTGCCCCGTTGAAATGCGGCCTTGTCCCTCTGTTGACAAGTGTGCCCCGTTGAAATGCGGCCTTGTCCCTCTGTTGACAAGTGTGCCCCGTTGAAATGCGGCCTTGTCCCTCTGTTGACAAGTGTGCCCCGTTGAAATGCGGCCTTGTCCCTCTGTTGACAAGTGTGCCCCGTTGAAATGCGGCCTTGTCCCTCTGTTGACAAGTGTGCCCCGTTGAAATGCGGCCTTGTCCCTCTGTTGACAAGTGTGCCCCGTTGAAATGCGGCCTTGTCCCTCTGTTGACAAGTGTGCCCCGTTGAAATGCGGCCTTGTCCCTCTGTTGACAAGTGTGCCCCGTTGAAATGCGGCCTTGTCCCTCTGTTGACAAGTGTGCCCCGTTGAAATGCGGCCTTGTCCCTCTGTTGACAAGTGTGCCCCGTTGAAATGCGGCCTTGTCCCTCTGTTGACAAGTGTGCCCCGTTGAAATGCGGCCTTGTCCCTCTGTTGACAAGTGTGCCCCGTTGAAATGCGGCCTTGTCCCTCTGTTGACAAGTGTGCCCCGTTGAAATGCGGCCTTGTCCCTCTGTTGACAAGTGTGCCCCGTTGAAATGCGGCCTTGTCCCTCTGTTGACAAGTGTGCCCCGTTGAAATGCGGCCTTGTCCCTCTGTTGACAAGTGTGCCCCGTTGAAATGCGGCCTTGTCCCTCTGTTGACAAGTGTGCCCCGTTGAAATGCGGCCTTGTCCCTCTGTTGACAAGTGTGCCCCGTTGAAATGCGGCCTTGTCCCTCTGTTGACAAGTGTGCCCCGTTGAAATGCGGCCTTGTCCCTCTGTTGACAAGTGTGCCCCGTTGAAATGCGGCCTTGTCCCTCTGTTGACAAGTGTGCCCCGTTGAAATGCGGCCTTGTCCCTCTGTTGACAAGTGTGCCCCGTTGAAATGCGGCCTTGTCCCTCTGTTGACAAGTGTGCCCCGTTGAAATGCGGCCTTGTCCCTCTGTTGACAAGTGTGCCCCGTTGAAATGCGGCCTTGTCCCTCTGTTGACAAGTGTGCCCCGTTGAAATGCGGCCTTGTCCCTCTGTTGACAAGTGTGCCCCGTTGAAATGCGGCCTTGTCCCTCTGTTGACAAGTGTGCCCCGTTGAAATGCGGCCTTGTCCCTCTGTTGACAAGTGTGCCCCGTTGAAATGCGGCCTTGTCCCTCTGTTGACAAGTGTGCCCCGTTGAAATGCGGCCTTGTCCCTCTGTTGACAAGTGTGCCCCGTTGAAATGCGGCCTTGTCCCTCTGTTGACAAGTGTGCCCCGTTGAAATGCGGCCTTGTCCCTCTGTTGACAAGTGTGCCCCGTTGAAATGCGGCCTTGTCCCTCTGTTGACAAGTGTGCCCCGTTGAAATGCGGCCTTGTCCCTCTGTTGACAAGTGTGCCCCGTTGAAATGCGGCCTTGTCCCTCTGTTGACAAGTGTGCCCCGTTGAAATGCGGCCTTGTCCCTCTGTTGACAAGTGTGCCCCGTTGAAATGCGGCCTTGTCCCTCTGTTGACAAGTGTGCCCCGTTGAAATGCGGCCTTGTCCCTCTGTTGACAAGTGTGCCCCGTTGAAATGCGGCCTTGTCCCTCTGTTGACAAGTGTGCCCCGTTGAAATGCGGCCTTGTCCCTCTGTTGACAAGTGTGCCCCGTTGAAATGCGGCCTTGTCCCTCTGTTGACAAGTGTGCCCCGTTGAAATGCGGCCTTGTCCCTCTGTTGACAAGTGTGCCCCGTTGAAATGCGGCCTTGTCCCTCTGTTGACAAGTGTGCCCCGTTGAAATGCGGCCTTGTCCCTCTGTTGACAAGTGTGCCCCGTTGAAATGCGGCCTTGTCCCTCTGTTGACAAGTGTGCCCCGTTGAAATGCGGCCTTGTCCCTCTGTTGACAAGTGTGCCCCGTTGAAATGCGGCCTTGTCCCTCTGTTGACAAGTGTGCCCCGTTGAAATGCGGCCTTGTCCCTCTGTTGACAAGTGTGCCCCGTTGAAATGCGGCCTTGTCCCTCTGTTGACAAGTGTGCCCCGTTGAAATGCGGCCTTGTCCCTCTGTTGACAAGTGTGCCCCGTTGAAATGCGGCCTTGTCCCTCTGTTGACAAGTGTGCCCCGTTGAAATGCGGCCTTGTCCCTCTGTTGACAAGTGTGCCCCGTTGAAATGCGGCCTTGTCCCTCTGTTGACAAGTGTGCCCCGTTGAAATGCGGCCTTGTCCCTCTGTTGACAAGTGTGCCCCGTTGAAATGCGGCCTTGTCCCTCTGTTGACAAGTGTGCCCCGTTGAAATGCGGCCTTGTCCCTCTGTTGACAAGTGTGCCCCGTTGAAATGCGGCCTTGTCCCTCTGTTGACAAGTGTGCCCCGTTGAAATGCGGCCTTGTCCCTCTGTTGACAAGTGTGCCCCGTTGAAATGCGGCCTTGTCCCTCTGTTGACAAGTGTGCCCCGTTGAAATGCGGCCTTGTCCCCCTGTTGTCAAGTGAGCCCCGTTACGATTATTGATTGTTGGCTCATGTTTGTCGAATATTGATTGTTGGTTTATGATTGATGCATTTACAATTGATTGTAAGCATTGCATACATTGTTGATGACCCTCGGCAGGGGATTGCCGACATCCTGGTGTATAGATGTATGCACCCATTTTGGATGTAGTTCCTGACTCCGAGTATATAGACATATATATCTCGATGATTTTGAGATACAGCCTTGTTCATTGTGATGACAGAAGGGTATCGTTGCATTGGTGACTGGTGTTCACGCATAAGATAGGCATGTTGACTTACTCATGCATTTGGTACTTGCATTTGATATTTATATCATTGAGCATTCATTTACACGCATTTTCGTACTTATGTAATCTTGTTGGATGGATATTGTTGTGTTACTTAGAGGCTCACTGTAAGTCACGTCTAGCCTCTACTTGTACATTATGATTATTGTTTATGGTTCCTTGTGGACCATTACTACGAACTCACCAACCTTGTGTTGACTATGCTTAGTACACTTTTCAGGTAATCAGGTTAATCCAAGACGAGAAGTTTGATTGTTTGCTTGCTGTTGAACCCGGACTTGGACTTATATGGATCAAGGATCCATTTGCCTTCTTTTGCATTGTACTTAGGACCGTTAGCCATCTTTTGATGTTCTTGTGTTAACTTCATTGATTACTTGCTCCTTATGTATTTTGGTACTTGTTTATCTTATTGTATGGATTCACTGAATCCTTTACTTGCATTTAGTTCATGTTCTACATTAATCCCACCTTGTGCTATATGATTTCCGTGATATTCTGAGCCTTGGCTTGGGGTGTTACAGAATGGTGGCCCATGCGTGGTCGTAGAGAATTAGGCGGTTTGACCTAGACTACGGCTTAAGTTAAAACTCTTCATATAGCATGCATGGCTAGGAAATTTGTGTGCAACGTGAATTATGTGAACCCTAGAAAGTGTATATTATGAGTTCGTAGTTAAAGCCATTTATGTGATGACTTGAGTTTAATGTGATGAATGTGGAATGGGTACAATGTGGTTAATGTGTGCATTGATTGAAATTGATTGTCATTGTTATGGATTGTTGTTACTGATTGAAGTTTGTTGGATGCTTTAGAGCAAAATGAAGTTATGTTATTAACTTAGTATAATATTGTGGCAACCCTAAAAGAACCCGATCAACTCTTTTATGGTCACTCAATATTATAACAAGTTAATAACATCATGGATTGCGCATGCATGGCTTAGAGTATAATAAGGAACCGATATGCTTAATGGAAGTTGATTGGGTGGAGGGTTAGCCGTTGGTACACCCTGTATACATACCCGGTCAATAACTAGAGAGTATATCGAATTCGGATTATACTTTAAACCACTCGTGTTAGTTGACTTGTTTTAGCTGCTTGTAATGAGATGTGTTTAATGCGAGTATTTGGTTTTGACGGTGGACAATTGTTGTGAACTTGGCACGAGAACATGATAGATAACGATCACTTGAGAACTTTGATATGTTGTCCTTAGTGTAGTGATATGAAACAAGTATGATATGATGGCATAATAGCACGATATATGATAAGTATTTGACAACACTTATGTGTTGGCCTTAGTGTAAAGACATTAAACATGTGTAGTGTGTTGGCATGAAAGTACTAACTACTAGTGCGGCTAACATGAGAGCGATTGTGAAGTTAACCCCCGGGTCATAAACTCTAGAACTATTACTATGATTGGATTTGGTAGTGGAATAACATGTTGACTAGTATGATTTAGTAACATATATGTTATGCATGTGTGATGTGTATGTATGTATGCCCTGTAGTGGTCACGTCGATGCTGTAAATGTTTTCGTAGTTGTCCGACTTAAACGTGTTGAAAAACGGCTAGAATACAATGTGATAAATATGTTGATATGCACCCTAAGAGAGTGTCAAGGGTGTAAGCATCCTAACTCTTATGTATTATAAACGGTTGATATTCCAACCCAAATGATGTTAAACGTAATCGGTGAACAAAAAGGATATGTTGCTTAATAGTATGCGAAATTGAACACGTATGAGACCTCGTTAAACTTGGTTGTAAGCATGATATAACGTAGTTGGTAATACACGTGTAAAAAAATGTATTAGTAGATGGACGATTGTATGAATGAAGTTAACAAGTTAGTTTATTTGTATGATGTATTGACATGATTACGTGAATTAAGGATAAACGACTGTAGTGAACTTGACATGATAAAATGATAAGTAACAATCTCATAGGATTCTAACACTCTTACCTTAGCTTAATGATATGAAATGAGTATGTTATGTCGGTATGAGAGCATTAACTACTTGTCTGACTAATATGTGAGCATTGTGAGGCTACCTTTCGGGTCAACGCGTTACTTACCTTGTAGAAAATGGTGGGACCAAGAAGGAATGCGACTAGCCACAGCGATGAGCCGGATTTAGCAACCGTGATTGCCCAAGCAGTGGTAAACGCCATACCTACTATTGTAGCCCAAGTCACGGCAAGTCTCCAAAGAAACAATGAAAACACGTGAAGCTAGAGTAAATATGGGCAACGAGGAGATGTCAAGTAAAGCCTCATCGAAAAGGAAAGAATTTAGAGAATCTAGTGAGGCAAGGGAGGCGGGTAGGTTTGACCCCAACGGTCATAATAAAGGTAGGGTCAGAGAGACGGTGAAGCCGGCAAGGAAAACTTATTTGGGACCTTATCCCTTATGTGGCAGGTGTAATCTTCACCACTCTCCCACTAACCAATGTGGGATCTGCTTTAATTGTAATCGGCGCGGGCACGTAGCTAGGAATTGTAGAGCACCGAAAGCGGCACCATTGAATGCAACACCACTTCAAATCATTTATCCCCAAGCCGACCACCCTCGGAGCCAACGGGGTGTTTGTTTTGTGTGTGGTAGCCCCGACCACTATAGAAATGCTTGTTCAAGATGGATCGAACCACAAGCCCAAGTAGCGACTTCTCATAATCAACTTCAAGTTGCCATTCCTACCCAAGACCACGACGAAACAAGCTGTCAGGTGCAACCTCGAGGACGAACCTTGACGGGAGATGCTAATGAAGCCCGCAACGACCCGGAAGCGACGATAGGTACTTTCCTTTCTCTTCGACCACTACAACTCAATGTTATTCGATTATAGGACCGGTTATAGTCTTACTTTCTCTTACTAGACTTCCTTCATTAACGAACACCCGTAGGCTTAGATCTGGATCTCGATCCTTTAAATGGTTTGTGATGTGCTAGATAGGTCTAGTTGAGTTACCTGGTAATGATGGTTGACTTTAAATGATATTAAGCTCTTCATTAGCCCTATGCTCCTGGAAATTTGGAACTTTGAAATTTTTTTGCAAGTATGGATTGGATGACAGTGATAAATACGGTTAGTGGTAGTAGTAAGGAGTTAACTAAAAACGTCTTTGTGTAACGGTAAGGTTCTTAGGGTCCCATGTAAGTCTTCAAACTCAAGCGTCCTTAGAGCTACCGTCTCGAGAATCTGAAAACTAACGTCGTCTCTGTTAATCTTGAGTCTCCCAAGGCTTTTCCGGACGACTTACCGGGCTTGTCCCATCTCGATAACTTAAATTTCGTATATGCTTAACTCTCTAACGTTGTACGCGTAGTCAAAACCCTTATAGACTTCCGAGATGCGAATAAACTCGTAGTGAAGGACCGGGAGAGAGATTTGAAGGAAAACAAATTGTAATGGACTTCGCCATGAAGTCGTCGACGACAAGAAGTGGTCACGATACGACGAAACTGGTAAAATTTGACAACTTGGTACCTTAGTGTGTATAAGAAATGGGTTAGGTGCACGAAGATCCGATTTCTATCATTTCAGATAGAGATATCCGTTTCAAATCAAATTTTTGGGAGGCTTTTCAGCGGGCAATGGGTACGCGCTTGACATGAGCACGGCGTTTCATCCTCAAAAGGATGGACAAACCGAGAGAACCATTCAGACACTCGAAGACATGTTAAGGGCTTGTGCAATTGATTTTTGGTGGAGGTTGGAAAAATCATTTGCCACTAGTCGAGTTTACGTACAACAATAGTTACCACCCTACTATCCAAGTGGCGCCCTTTAGAGCAATATATGGAAGAGTATGTCGATCTCCCCTAGCTAGGGCAGAAATTGGGGAGAGTCAACTTATCGGACCGGAAATTGCGGTTGAAACGACTAAGGTAATCTCTCAATTTTAGGAGAAGTTGCAATTGGCCCGTGAACGTCAAAAGAAGTATGCCGATGTGAGGCAGAGACCGTTAGAGTTTGAAGTAGATGATTTTGTATTTTTGAAAGTATCACCGTGGAAAGGCGTCATCCGATTCGTGAAGCGAGGCAAACTCGGGCCGAGGTGTATTGGTCCTTTCAAGATCCTCGAACGGGTTGGAAAAGTTGCTTATAGATTGGAATTGCCACAAGAGCTTAGCGGCGTATATGATGTGTTTCACATTTGCAACTTGCGCAAGTGTTGGTGGACCCTACGCATCATGTGCCCATGGACGAGATTAGAGTGGATTCGAAACTTAACCTTGTTGAGGAGCCGGTAGAAATCATGGATCGTCAGGTCAGGAAGCTCAAGGATAACCGCTACACGATTGATAAGGTTAGATGGAACGCTAGACGTGGATCCGAGTTCACTTGGGAGAGAAAGGATCATTTGAAGGTTAAATATCCGCATTTATTTAGTAATTAGGGTTTTGTTGAATTTCGGGACGAAATTCTTTTGACGGGGGAATAATGTAACATCCGTGAATTTTGACTCGTTGACTTTACGTGTAATATGACTAACAATAAAAGTTAATGAAGTTATTCGGGTCGTCTTAGTGATTAAATGACAATGAGGAAGTTATTTGGGTCATTTCGTGAATTAAATGGCAATGTGTTATATTCGGGTCGATAATATGTTTTGATCGGTGTTTAAATGTATAACGATTGTATTTTGGCTTGAAAAGAGAAACGGGTCGGCCCGTGGGTCGTCCACGACCCATCAGCCCCTTGACCCATTTCCCTTATCCTTCCCTTGCCTTTCATTTACCTCTCATTTCCTTCTATCTCTTTCTCTCATTTTCTCTCTAAGTAAAGAAAGCAAAGGAAACCCAATTCATTTCTTCTTCTTACATCGACTTGGTGTTTGGAACTAGAATAACATTAGAATCATCTTCATCTATACCTCATTATCGTCATATCGAAGAATCAAAGGTTGGAGTTCAAGCATTTTTACCCATTTTGCCATAAATCGGGTTCTAGCTCGGAAAGGAAGTTTTGGTAAGTCAAATTCATCCCCTTTGCATCTAATTATGTTTGTTTACATGTTTCTAGTCGTTTCAAGAACCTACAAGTCTTAAATCGACTCAAAATGAAGTTTGGGTCAAATTAGGGTTAACTAGGGTTTTGTTTGATTTGGAAGATTTGGTGATGTTTTGGAATGAAATATCGGTTTGGGTAAGTGTATTTAGGTGTTAGAAGGTCAAATGTAACTTCAAAACGAGTCATTTAACCTTAGATATCGGTTTAGGGTCTTAGGTTTTGAGAAATTAGGGTTTTGGGTCCGTTTTCTGCTTTCTGTTGCTGCTGTTCTTGAGCAGCCCAGTAGGGGGCGTAACCTACGGCCCTGGAGGGCGTAAGTTACGCCAGGTATAAATTGTAGGGGCGTAAGTTACGGCCCTTAGGGGCGTAGCTTACGCCAGTTGTAATTTTCTGATTTTGACGACATTTTGAAACGCTTATAACTTTTGATCCGTAAGTCCAAATAAGTCGTATGACCTATCGTTGGAATCGTGAAAGAGTCTATTTTCTTGTAGTAACATTCATTTTGTGTGAAACTTCTTCCATTTCTAAAAGTGTCGAGTCAAATGCGGCCTTGTCCCTCTGTTGACAAGTGTGCCCCGTTGAAATGCGGCCTTGTCCCTCTGTTGACAAGTGTGCCCCGTTGAAATGCGGCCTTGTCCCTCTGTTGACAAGTGTGCCCCGTTGAAATGCGGCCTTGTCCCTCTGTTGACAAGTGTGCCCCGTTGAAATGCGGCCTTGTCCCTCTGTTGACAAGTGTGCCCCGTTGAAATGCGGCCTTGTCCCTCTGTTGACAAGTGTGCCCCGTTGAAATGCGGCCTTGTCCCTCTGTTGACAAGTGTGCCCCGTTGAAATGCGGCCTTGTCCCTCTGTTGACAAGTGTGCCCCGTTGAAATGCGGCCTTGTCCCTCTGTTGACAAGTGTGCCCCGTTGAAATGCGGCCTTGTCCCTCTGTTGACAAGTGTGCCCCGTTGAAATGCGGCCTTGTCCCTCTGTTGACAAGTGTGCCCCGTTGAAATGCGGCCTTGTCCCTCTGTTGACAAGTGTGCCCCGTTGAAATGCGGCCTTGTCCCTCTGTTGACAAGTGTGCCCCGTTGAAATGCGGCCTTGTCCCTCTGTTGACAAGTGTGCCCCGTTGAAATGCGGCCTTGTCCCTCTGTTGACAAGTGTGCCCCGTTGAAATGCGGCCTTGTCCCTCTGTTGACAAGTGTGCCCCGTTGAAATGCGGCCTTGTCCCTCTGTTGACAAGTGTGCCCCGTTGAAATGCGGCCTTGTCCCTCTGTTGACAAGTGTGCCCCGTTGAAATGCGGCCTTGTCCCTCTGTTGACAAGTGTGCCCCGTTGAAATGCGGCCTTGTCCCTCTGTTGACAAGTGTGCCCCGTTGAAATGCGGCCTTGTCCCTCTGTTGACAAGTGTGCCCCGTTGAAATGCGGCCTTGTCCCTCTGTTGACAAGTGTGCCCCGTTGAAATGCGGCCTTGTCCCTCTGTTGACAAGTGTGCCCCGTTGAAATGCGGCCTTGTCCCTCTGTTGACAAGTGTGCCCCGTTGAAATGCGGCCTTGTCCCTCTGTTGACAAGTGTGCCCCGTTGAAATGCGGCCTTGTCCCTCTGTTGACAAGTGTGCCCCGTTGAAATGCGGCCTTGTCCCTCTGTTGACAAGTGTGCCCCGTTGAAATGCGGCCTTGTCCCTCTGTTGACAAGTGTGCCCCGTTGAAATGCGGCCTTGTCCCTCTGTTGACAAGTGTGCCCCGTTGAAATGCGGCCTTGTCCCTCTGTTGACAAGTGTGCCCCGTTGAAATGCGGCCTTGTCCCTCTGTTGACAAGTGTGCCCCGTTGAAATGCGGCCTTGTCCCTCTGTTGACAAGTGTGCCCCGTTGAAATGCGGCCTTGTCCCTCTGTTGACAAGTGTGCCCCGTTGAAATGCGGCCTTGTCCCTCTGTTGACAAGTGTGCCCCGTTGAAATGCGGCCTTGTCCCTCTGTTGACAAGTGTGCCCCGTTGAAATGCGGCCTTGTCCCTCTGTTGACAAGTGTGCCCCGTTGAAATGCGGCCTTGTCCCTCTGTTGACAAGTGTGCCCCGTTGAAATGCGGCCTTGTCCCTCTGTTGACAAGTGTGCCCCGTTGAAATGCGGCCTTGTCCCTCTGTTGACAAGTGTGCCCCGTTGAAATGCGGCCTTGTCCCTCTGTTGACAAGTGTGCCCCGTTGAAATGCGGCCTTGTCCCTCTGTTGACAAGTGTGCCCCGTTGAAATGCGGCCTTGTCCCTCTGTTGACAAGTGTGCCCCGTTGAAATGCGGCCTTGTCCCTCTGTTGACAAGTGTGCCCCGTTGAAATGCGGCCTTGTCCCTCTGTTGACAAGTGTGCCCCGTTGAAATGCGGCCTTGTCCCTCTGTTGACAAGTGTGCCCCGTTGAAATGCGGCCTTGTCCCTCTGTTGACAAGTGTGCCCCGTTGAAATGCGGCCTTGTCCCTCTGTTGACAAGTGTGCCCCGTTGAAATGCGGCCTTGTCCCTCTGTTGACAAGTGTGCCCCGTTGAAATGCGGCCTTGTCCCTCTGTTGACAAGTGTGCCCCGTTGAAATGCGGCCTTGTCCCTCTGTTGACAAGTGTGCCCCGTTGAAATGCGGCCTTGTCCCTCTGTTGACAAGTGTGCCCCGTTGAAATGCGGCCTTGTCCCTCTGTTGACAAGTGTGCCCCGTTGAAATGCGGCCTTGTCCCTCTGTTGACAAGTGTGCCCCGTTGAAATGCGGCCTTGTCCCTCTGTTGACAAGTGTGCCCCGTTGAAATGCGGCCTTGTCCCTCTGTTGACAAGTGTGCCCCGTTGAAATGCGGCCTTGTCCCTCTGTTGACAAGTGTGCCCCGTTGAAATGCGGCCTTGTCCCTCTGTTGACAAGTGTGCCCCGTTGAAATGCGGCCTTGTCCCTCTGTTGACAAGTGTGCCCCGTTGAAATGCGGCCTTGTCCCTCTGTTGACAAGTGTGCCCCGTTGAAATGCGGCCTTGTCCCTCTGTTGACAAGTGTGCCCCGTTGAAATGCGGCCTTGTCCCTCTGTTGACAAGTGTGCCCCGTTGAAATGCGGCCTTGTCCCTCTGTTGACAAGTGTGCCCCGTTGAAATGCGGCCTTGTCCCTCTGTTGACAAGTGTGCCCCGTTGAAATGCGGCCTTGTCCCTCTGTTGACAAGTGTGCCCCGTTGAAATGCGGCCTTGTCCCTCTGTTGACAAGTGTGCCCCGTTGAAATGCGGCCTTGTCCCTCTGTTGACAAGTGTGCCCCGTTGAAATGCGGCCTTGTCCCTCTGTTGACAAGTGTGCCCCGTTGAAATGCGGCCTTGTCCCTCTGTTGACAAGTGTGCCCCGTTGAAATGCGGCCTTGTCCCTCTGTTGACAAGTGTGCCCCGTTGAAATGCGGCCTTGTCCCTCTGTTGACAAGTGTGCCCCGTTGAAATGCGGCCTTGTCCCTCTGTTGACAAGTGTGCCCCGTTGAAATGCGGCCTTGTCCCTCTGTTGACAAGTGTGCCCCGTTGAAATGCGGCCTTGTCCCTCTGTTGACAAGTGTGCCCCGTTGAAATGCGGCCTTGTCCCTCTGTTGACAAGTGTGCCCCGTTGAAATGCGGCCTTGTCCCTCTGTTGACAAGTGTGCCCCGTTGAAATGCGGCCTTGTCCCTCTGTTGACAAGTGTGCCCCGTTGAAATGCGGCCTTGTCCCTCTGTTGACAAGTGTGCCCCGTTGAAATGCGGCCTTGTCCCTCTGTTGACAAGTGTGCCCCGTTGAAATGCGGCCTTGTCCCTCTGTTGACAAGTGTGCCCCGTTGAAATGCGGCCTTGTCCCTCTGTTGACAAGTGTGCCCCGTTGAAATGCGGCCTTGTCCCTCTGTTGACAAGTGTGCCCCGTTGAAATGCGGCCTTGTCCCTCTGTTGACAAGTGTGCCCCGTTGAAATGCGGCCTTGTCCCTCTGTTGACAAGTGTGCCCCGTTGAAATGCGGCCTTGTCCCTCTGTTGACAAGTGTGCCCCGTTGAAATGCGGCCTTGTCCCTCTGTTGACAAGTGTGCCCCGTTGAAATGCGGCCTTGTCCCTCTGTTGACAAGTGTGCCCCGTTGAAATGCGGCCTTGTCCCTCTGTTGACAAGTGTGCCCCGTTGAAATGCGGCCTTGTCCCTCTGTTGACAAGTGTGCCCCGTTGAAATGCGGCCTTGTCCCTCTGTTGACAAGTGTGCCCCGTTGAAATGCGGCCTTGTCCCTCTGTTGACAAGTGTGCCCCGTTGAAATGCGGCCTTGTCCCTCTGTTGACAAGTGTGCCCCGTTGAAATGCGGCCTTGTCCCTCTGTTGACAAGTGTGCCCCGTTGAAATGCGGCCTTGTCCCTCTGTTGACAAGTGTGCCCCGTTGAAATGCGGCCTTGTCCCTCTGTTGACAAGTGTGCCCCGTTGAAATGCGGCCTTGTCCCTCTGTTGACAAGTGTGCCCCGTTGAAATGCGGCCTTGTCCCTCTGTTGACAAGTGTGCCCCGTTGAAATGCGGCCTTGTCCCTCTGTTGACAAGTGTGCCCCGTTGAAATGCGGCCTTGTCCCTCTGTTGACAAGTGTGCCCCGTTGAAATGCGGCCTTGTCCCTCTGTTGACAAGTGTGCCCCGTTGAAATGCGGCCTTGTCCCTCTGTTGACAAGTGTGCCCCGTTGAAATGCGGCCTTGTCCCTCTGTTGACAAGTGTGCCCCGTTGAAATGCGGCCTTGTCCCTCTGTTGACAAGTGTGCCCCGTTGAAATGCGGCCTTGTCCCTCTGTTGACAAGTGTGCCCCGTTGAAATGCGGCCTTGTCCCTCTGTTGACAAGTGTGCCCCGTTGAAATGCGGCCTTGTCCCTCTGTTGACAAGTGTGCCCCGTTGAAATGCGGCCTTGTCCCTCTGTTGACAAGTGTGCCCCGTTGAAATGCGGCCTTGTCCCTCTGTTGACAAGTGTGCCCCGTTGAAATGCGGCCTTGTCCCTCTGTTGACAAGTGTGCCCCGTTGAAATGCGGCCTTGTCCCTCTGTTGACAAGTGTGCCCCGTTGAAATGCGGCCTTGTCCCTCTGTTGACAAGTGTGCCCCGTTGAAATGCGGCCTTGTCCCTCTGTTGACAAGTGTGCCCCGTTGAAATGCGGCCTTGTCCCTCTGTTGACAAGTGTGCCCCGTTGAAATGCGGCCTTGTCCCCCTGTTGTCAAGTGAGCCCCGTTACGATTATTGATTGTTGGCTCATGTTTGTCGAATATTGATTGTTGGTTTATGATTGATGCATTTACAATTGATTGTAAGCATTGCATACATTGTTGATGACCCTCGGCAGGGGATTGCCGACATCCTGGTGTATAGATGTATGCACCCATTTTGGATGTAGTTCCTGACTCCGAGTATATAGACATATATATCTCGATGATTTTGAGATACAGCCTTGTTCATTGTGATGACAGAAGGGTATCGTTGCATTGGTGACTGGTGTTCACGCATAAGATAGGCATGTTGACTTACTCATGCATTTGGTACTTGCATTTGATATTTATATCATTGAGCATTCATTTACACGCATTTTCGTACTTATGTAATCTTGTTGGATGGATATTGTTGTGTTACTTAGAGGCTCACTGTAAGTCACGTCTAGCCTCTACTTGTACATTATGATTATTGTTTATGGTTCTTGTGGACCATTACTACGAACTCACCAACCTTGTGTTGACTATGCTTAGTACACTTTTCAGGTAATCAGGTTAATCCAAGACGAGAAGTTTGATTGTTTGCTTGCTGTTGAACCCGGACTTGGACTTATATGGATCAAGGATCCATTTGCCTTCTTTTGCATTGTACTTAGGACCGTTAGCCATCTTTTGATGTTCTTGTGTTAACTTCATTGATTACTTGCTCCTTATGTATTTTGGTACTTGTTTATCTTATTGTATGGATTCACTGAATCCTTTACTTGCATTTAGTTCTTGTTCTATTGTAATTCCCCCTTGTGCTATATGATTTCCGTGATATTTCGAGCCTCGGCTTGGGGTGTTACAGCATAGGTGACCTGAGTTCACGCATAGGATAGGCATGTTGGCTTATTTATGCATTCGGCACTTGCATTGTTACGTACTTCATTTGTGCATTCATATTACACATTTACTTGTCTTGTGTAATCTTGTCGTTGGACGTTATTGTGTTACTTAGAGGCTCGCTGTAAGTCATGTCTAGCCTCTACTCGTATATTGTGATTATTGACGCTGGTTCTTTATGGACCATTACTACGAACTCACCAACCTTGTGTTGACTATGCTTAGTACACTTTTCAGGTAATCAGGTTAATCCAAGACGAGAAGTTTGATTGTTTGCTTGCTGTTGAACCCGGACTTGGACTTATATGGATCAAGGATCCATTTGCCTTCTTTTGCATTGTACTTAGGACCGTTAGCCATCTTTTGATGTTCTTGTGTTAACTTCATTGATTACTTGCTCCTTATGTATTTTGGTACTTGTTTATCTTATTGTATGGATTCACTGAATCCTTTACTTGCATTTAGTTCTTGTTCTATTGTAATTCCCCCTTGTGCTATATGATTTCCGTGATATTTCGAGCCTCGGCTTGGGGTGTTACAGCATAGGTGACCTGAGTTCACGCATAGGATAGGCATGTTGGCTTATTTATGCATTCGGCACTTGCATTGTTACGTACTTCATTTGTGCATTCATATTACACATTTACTTGTCTTGTGTAATCTTGTCGTTGGACGTTATTGTGTTACTTAGAGGCTCGCTGTAAGTCATGTCTAGCCTCTACTCGTATATTGTGATTATTGACGCTGGTTCTTTATGGACCATTACTACGAACTCACCAACCTTGTGTTGACTATGCTTAGTACACTTTTCAGGTAATCAGGTTCTCCCCGGACGTGGAGTTTAGTTGCTTGTTTGCTGTTTAACCCGGGCTTTGGACCTTATGGATCAAGGATTCATTGGCCTTCCTTTTGCATTATACTTAGGATCGATTTGCCATCTTTGGGATTTCTTTTGTAAACTTCGATGGTTATTCGCTCCTTATGTATTTTGGGTACCTGTTTCGTATTGTAATGGATTCACTGAATCTTTATTTGCATTTAGTTCTTGCTCTATTGTAATTCCACCTTGTGCTATATGATTTCCGTGATATTTCGAGCCTCGGCTTGGGGTGTTACACCTTTGATAAGTAATTTTGTTTGACTCTTATATGCATTATTTTATGGAACTTGGTTTTATAGTATACTTTGATCTGTTGATATATAAGGTATTTGTGAAACTATACGTATGTGTACTTTGATTTGGAAATAAGTTTGTTAATTTAATAAGTTTGTTTTTGAATATACGTCTCCGCATTTCATATTATATTTCTGCTTTTGTCATATCCGTTCACTGGGCTTTTTGCTCAGCCGTATTCCTTTTTCTTTCTTATACGGCAGGTGATCAAGCGGGCTTTGGGAACGAGAGAAGAGAGTAGATAGAAGTGGACTTAGCACCCTTTTGCTTTAGAGTTTTATTTCGAGCTTTAGAAGTACTTATTTTGATTTGTTAGGTTGCCTTTAGTTTGATTTGAATAAGATTAACGCCCTTTTGTCCTTTTAGTTCTTTGATATCATTTTGTATTGTTTAGAAAATTAGGGGCGTTACAGTTCTAAAAGAAAAATGATTAATCCTCCTAACATACTCCTAAAAAATCCTCCTAACAATATAACCATAACACATGGTGCAATCAAAAGATGAAATTATGAAAGAATTTTAATGGATTACACTTGAAAATTGAGCTAGGAGGATTAATCATTTTCCGTTCTAAAAAGATACGATGAATTACTTGGGCATGAGCGGTACGCCGGTACCAAAGGGGCGGCAAGAGGGTTAATGCCCCCTTAAAAACTTAAATTAATTTTGCATTTAAATTTAAAAATTTTCTTATGTAGATTTTTTTATATTTAATTACCTACTTTTGAATTTTTTTTTCTTTCACAAACTTTTTAATATTGCCCCATATTAGTTTTTTTTTTCCTGTTATTGAACTTCACATTGTGCTGCAACCATAACACGTTCTTCAATATTGAGCAGTAAAACAAGAAATGTTTGTGGGCGTATAGCTGCACAAGTGTTGGCTAAATTAATAAATTACTAAATTTTAGACCCGTGTATGACATTATCTAATATAAGAATTAGTATATAGAACAAAAAAAATACTTATACGTTAAATATAAAAATATACTTAAAAAGTAACTGAGATATTCAAATGTATATATAAAATGCTAAATAATATCAAGGCTAGATGATGTAGCAATGTTTCTTTTATACAAACTCCAGAGAAACAATATCTTAATCTTGATTACCTAATTGACCGAGTTCTCATTGATATCTTGCAAAAAAGTAATTTTGTTTTCGTTAGCTATGGTTCTTAAGAATAATAAAAGTAGCAGTTGGATCATGGGTTTTCAATGATTTCGTGTGTTGTGAATTTATTTGTAGGGTTCCGTTTATATAAGAAGTATTTGTATATCCTATGTAGTTTGATTCGAATTACTAATAACAACAATAATTATCCTAATTATAGTCTAATTAAAATTACTAACGACAAAAACATTACAATTAGTTTGATTACAATTAGATAAGATATTGAGAGTTTGTACCTTCTTGTGTTTATGTAGACAATCGTTACTGCATATACGAAAGGAGATTAGTTTTAATGATTATTTGGTTGAAGTGTTTGTGTAGGATTTTTTTAGAGTGTTTGTGTGTTTCTGCATATATTTTGGTCCACTATTTTGTTATACTTTTATATTAGCAATAAAACCGAAAAGTGTAAATTAATTATTTTAAAATTGGGTGAAAGTGGAAATCGGTGATAAAAAAACAAAAAGTATAAATTAATTATTTTTTAGTACAAATGGTGATGAAAAAACAAAAAGTGTAAACTAATTATTTTTAAATTGAGTTTAGTGTGAATTGGTGATGAAAATCCAAAAAGTGTAAATTAATTATTTTTAAATTGGGTGAAAGTGTAAATTGGTGATAGAAAACCAAAAAGTGTAAATTAATTATTTTAAATTGGGTTAAAAGTGTAAATTGGTGATGGAAAACCAAAAAGTGTAAATTAATTTAGACATGTGTTGATTTAATTAATTTTGAGAAATTGAGGACTGTGATTGGTCAATTGAGGTTAGGTCAGTTGCCTTTTAGTATATATTAAGATTTTAGATTAATATTATAAAATATAATTAAGATAAAGGTGTATGAAAATACTTATTTTATTGATAGCCATGCGCCCATGCGTCTAGTCAGCCCACGGTATCACCTGACCCACTGGACAAGATCCACTGGACAGAAAGGAGTTGATAAAGTTAAACATTTTGGATAAGCAGGGACGTCTTTGGAGCAGGTTGGACGTCTAATATTTTATATTAAAGCCTAATCCCATTAATAAAATCTATAAAAAAAATTAGAGGTTGTAGTTTTAGGGTAACCGTCAATGGTATCTTAATTCTTACGAAAAGACAACTATTATTTGTCATCTTCTATAGTTGATCTAGCAAGAAGAAAAAAAAGAGTTGGGTTGTGTTGCCGCCGCTCTAAAAATATAGAAAAGGGAAATATAATTGCTTGCAGTCTGATGTTTGTCATATCAATAAACAAACTTATTGGTTTTGGTTCTCCCTTGCACTTGTCGGCTGAAGAGGGTAAGAAAGGTATAATTATATTGTCACTTTGGCCATCCCCATCGCTGTTAAAATTGGTTTGTTCGGTCGCCTATAGTGGGCTAGCCCACTAAGATTCTTTCACAAACCCCCCCCGACTTGTTCAGTTACCCGACTAATAGTTGGCTCTTTAATTTAACATATTTGATATGCTCATGTTGCCAAATTATTATTATTATTTATTTATTATTATTATTATTATTAATATAATATTTTTTATTATTAAATTAAATACCGAGTTATTACTTATCACGATATATATTAACTAGTCTAATACCGTACGATGTACGGTAGCTATATAGATTATATCATAAAGAAATTCGAATATGCCTCATAATGATTCTGTTTTACATAATAAATTTAATAATTAAGAACTTAATGTATTCAGTCAAATTTCATGTTTTTTTTTACTTAATAAACAAAAATAACCGTCAATTACCTATTTTTTACTTAATACATACAAACATTATTTATACATTCAGCCACTTAATACAAGACTTAAAAAACGGACCCTAATATATATGCAGCCATATATATGCTCTTGTTTAGATCATATATTAAATAACAGAAATATTAATTATAAAAGATATTCTAATTAGTTTTAAATAAAGAAAATATTAATTATAAAATATAATGTATTAAAAAATATGTTTGGTTGGGTTGTTAATGGGAGTGTAAAATTAGATTTAGTTGGGTTGGATAAATATAAGAGAGAGAAATTAATTTTTTAATAAATAGTGTCGGTGGGTTGAGTTGTGAATGTTCTAAATACATATATAGATAAGAATTTTGGCGGTTGGTGCTAGCCTAGAAATATACTAAAAATCCAAAAGTCTTATTGGTCTTGTGGATGGTGCACACCAAAAGAAAGTCATGATGAAAAAACTTAGAAATTGAAAATAGATATACTATGCTTCCTTCTAGTAGCCGATCAGACGAAGCGAAATCAACATCGGATTGGTTCTTTTATTGATTTCTTCATTTACATTAAACAAAATAATAAAGGGTGTTGTTTCTTTGATGTGTTGTGGCCGAACAACAAAAGAGAAAGAAATCATTTGTGTCAATATAGTTTCGTTAGCCGGCTAATCATGTAAAGAAATGTATTTTGTTTTGATAGAGATTTTATACACTTAAATCATGAAGTAACTTTATAGTAATTTTATTAAGTTGAATGTGGTCATTAAAATAAATGAAGCTAAAAGTTGTTATAAAAGATATTCTAATTAGTTTTAAATAAAGAAAATATTAATTATAAAAGATATTCTAATTAGTTTTAAATAAAGAAAATATTAATTATAAAAGATATTCTAATTAGTTTTAAATAAAGAAAATATTAATTATAAAAGATATTCTAATTAGTTTTAAATAAAGAAAATATTAATTATAAAAGATATTCTAATTAGTTTTAAATAAAGAAAATATTAATTATAAAAGATATTCTAATTAGTTTTAAATAAAGAAAATATTAATTATAAAAGATATTCTAATTAGTTTTAAATAAAGAAAATATTAATTATAAAAGATATTCTAATTAGTTTTAAATAAAGAAAATATTAATTATAAAAGATATTCTAATTAGTTTTAAATAAAGAAAATATTAATTATAAAATATATTATTAAAAAATAGTTTGGTTGGGTTGTTAATGAGAGTGTAAAATTGGTTTTAGTTGGGTTGGATAAATATAAGAGAGAGAAAGTATATCTTAGTGAGATGTAACTATGGATTAATGTCAAAGGCTTAGTTACATGATTAGTTACAAGGGGTTTATATATGACTAATATAAGTTTCACCTAGACCCCTTGTACTTTAACAATAAAATCAAATGTAACTCTATTTACAATTAAACACCACTAATTTATATTTCTAACAATCTCCCCCTTGGTGTTGAATTGTAAATGTTGCATCGTCTTCGGTCTTTAAATAACATGATGAACCCATTTGTTGAAAATCTTCAATGTTGATTGGACTTTGAAGCTTTCTCATTGTCTTCAACGTCTTGTATCAACCTTGACTTTGAATCTTCTCAGCAAACAAATATTCTTGACGATGACTTTTAAAATCTTGATCTTCTCTTGCAACTTTGAATACTTTGAAAGCATCTTTGAAATCTCTGTAGCTTTTGTGCTTTCACAACTTGAACTTTTGAATGTTGATTTCAACTTGATGTTGCTTGGAGAAGTAACTTGAACTTTTGAATGTTGATTTCAACTTGATGTTGCTTGGAGAAGTAACTTGAACTTTTGAATGTTGATTTCAACTTGATGTTGCTTGGAGAAGTAACTTGAACTTTTGAATGTTGATTTCAACTTGATGTTGCTTGGAGAAGTAACTTGAACTTTGAGTAGCATGCGGAAGCTTGGTTTTGGAATGCGGAAATTTCATTTCTTTGTCTAACTTGTCTCTGAATCAACAAACATCTTGGAGCACTTGATTCTTTGATCAATTATCATTTGCTCCCCCTCAATCAAACATTTCTTTCTTGGAGCAACTTATCAACCAAACGAATTATCTTCAAATTTCTTGCTCCCCCTCAAACAAACAATCATTTCGGAGCATATTTAACGACTCATGAGTTTATCTCTTGCTCCCCCTCAAATTAACAATCTCTTCAAACTATGAATCTTCTCAAGACATTAAACAAACTTAGCTATCACAAGTATCAACAAACGAACAATCTCCATTCAATCTCAAACTCTTCTAATCATCAAACAATGGTCAAATTTCCAATAAATCTTTCAAATATCGACCATGTACAACATCTTGAATATACTCGATTTCGAATCAATCCTTTAACTTTCTCGAAACAATCTCTCAACTTAGCATGATAATTATTCACTCTCTTCACCTAAACTAACGATCCTTTGAACAACCAAACACTATGAATTATCCTCAATCAATATCTATCAATCAAATTCTACCTATATCCTTGAACTCTATCTATCAATCATATAATCATTTCTCCCCCTTATGATGAATATGTGAAACGGTTTCATCATACAATAATGATTGATAGCATAAACGGTAGATCACAACAAACAATATTCAACCAAATTATCCCAACCCAATTCCCAATTCCCAATGAACCTATTGGTGAACTAGAATGTAAGGTTGCGTTGTTTGAAAAACAGTTTTTATATGGTGTTTGTGTTCTTTGTGTTTGTGCGAAGAGAAATGAAATCCGGATAATATTGATCCGTTAACACAACCAAGAATCGAAAGGATTAATGGTGTGGCCTAAAAATACGATTACTATTTTTAGGACTTCCCATTATCATTGAGAAATGCACAAAGCTTATCTCTAAATGGTTCGGTCTATGGCTTTTCAACCGATAGATTGCTTTAAAGAATGTAATTCATGGTCAGTGTCACAAAGGCGTTCGATGACCATGTCTTACTATCCTAAAAGACTTTTGGGAAATAAAATCCGAGGTCACATAGACTTCTCGTTTACTCAACAAATTCATAAAATGAAAATGTGAGACCTACGTTCAACGTTGGAAAAGATGTTAGCATTGGTAGGATTTCCATTCGATCATCGTGGAATATCAATAATATGATATCACTACGAACGTTCCGGCAATATCACAAAGATATGCGATGTCACAAAGACATGTAAAGACTCATTGTGTCCCAGTCAAATGAAAGAATATATCAAGTACGCTCTAGACTCGATAGTGATCAAATGAAGTCGGGGACCGGAGCAGAGTGTCTCCCTTTTTCAATATCAACATCTTCCAAATGAAGAGTCGATAGAAATGTGAAAATCTCCGTGAGAATAAAACAAGTATTTGTTAAGAAATACTTGAGTGGTTAGGTAAAGATGTGCATTGCTTCACTGGGTCCATGAAGTCTTCTTCAATATCGAGAAATCAACAAATGAAATCCGATAGGAACGTGTTGACCCGGCTTTTTGAGAATTTTGGGGAGGGCGATCATTTCTTTTAGCCCTTTCTCACATCATCTTTTTCACCTTAACCTCTCACTTTTCGACTACTCCCTCATGTCCTATTTGCACAAACATCATCACCACGCTCATAAACCCTCACAGTCTAAGATTGAGAATATAACTCCGGGGTTAGATCTCATCGGCGATGATAAGATCATGGAGTTTTTATGAGTGGCCTAAACTCTCATGTGCAAATCTAACACCGATCTTCTTTGAATTTGATCGAAAATGGTTTGAAAATCTTCCAAAGTGTTTTAAAATGGAAAATAAGTTTAAACACTTGGAAGTTTTGGTTTTATAAACAAACTCCCCCTAAATATATGCATGATATAAACAAAGGTTTTACATATAAAGGGTGAGTAAAGGATTTAAAAGTTGCTCACAAATATTAAAAATGAGACTACAAAGGCAGTACACAAAGGCGTTCGATGCCTTGCAGCTCATTCTAATACTTTGTGAGTAACTAAAAGACAAAGTAAAAATGATGAAAAGAGAAAATCTTTTTGGATTTTTCAAAATAAGAAAATGAAAATCTTTTTGGATTTTTCTAAAAATGAATGAAATTACGAGAACGGTTTTAGAACGGGTTATACACTGAAGTGTGCATAAGCCACTATTCATCAAATCACTTGGAAATCACTTTTGGAACCCATTTGAAATTGGGTCCAATGGTTTTTGAATTCTTGAAAGTCCAAATGTAAGTCTCATCGATTTGATGAATCGAAGTTGCATTCCACGGAGAACTAAAACCCGGTGGTTTAGTTGAAAAGAGTTTTCGTGGAAGCAACGATGAAAAATCATTTGATTTCTTTGAAAAGCTTCCAACCTTGAGAGATTGAGTTGGAAAATGATTTTTCGAAGCAAAATCATTCACTTTTTGCACAACTGTTTTCACAGGTTTTGGTGCAAGATCAAAAAGTTCCGAAAAAGAATATTTGAATGATTTTGACTCAATTGACTTATCTTTTGAAATCGGTTTCCATTTTGATTTTGTCAACTGAGATTTTGCTTGAGAAAGATGTTCAGAATTATCCTCGAAGGATAGAAAAGACACAAAAGTAGTTGTTCCATCAAAAATAGGTTTCTTAGTGTACTTCTTACCCTTTTGCAAGGAGTAATTAGTAAACTGAGACACCTTTCTGTCAAAAGGTTTAGAAGATTTACCCGTGTAAACCCTCTTTGGAACATCAACTTTTGGTTTGGAAGAAATAGATTTTGGAAAACGTTTAGACACCTCAGTCTTGTCACAAACACAATCAAGATCAGTCGGAGTTGAGGACTCGGTAGTCTCAACAACATCACATTTAGTTTGCACAGGGGAATTCACAACTTCACAAATAGGACAATCAGGTTGAGTGCAAATTTCAACAACTTCTTTGGTTGTGTCAGAAGAGATAGAACAATGATTTTGACTTTGAAAAGATTTGGTTTGTGTTTGCAATTCAATCTCAAGGTCAGAAATTTTCTTGGTCAAAGATGTTTCATTCGACTGAAATTGCAAACACTTGTCTTCAAGACACTTGATTTGAGCACAAAAATTTGTTCTTTCTTTTTCAACATCGCTCACATCAATTCGAAGTTGTTCAAAAACTTTGAGAAATTTTCGCTCTTTGCTCACAAAAATGGTGGACTTATTTCGCAATTCATGGTTAAGCTCAGAAATGTTTTGTTGCAAAACAAGTTCTTTTGATTGATAGTCCAAAACAATTTTATTGAGCTCTTTGGAAGAATTGTCCAACTCATTTGTTAATTTGAGAATCTTTGATTGCAAATGATCATTTTCTTTTTGAATACTTTCCATGTTGGACAAAATGAGATCATTTGCAGATTTGAGCTCTTTATTCTCAGATTTGAGTTGGTCAATTTCAAGTTGAAAACTTTTGTGCTCTTTCACAATGGTTTTAAAAATATTCACATCGACTTTGTTTTCTTCAAAAACAATCACTGCACATTTATTGTTCTTGGTACACCAACAAATATGATTATCATGACGACGAATTTCTTCCCAACTTGGCTCTTCACCCATTAAAAAATCTACTACTCTCGCAACAAACTTGTCCGGTATTTTAATTGACATTTTGACTAAAAAAATTTGATGACAATCTAATGAAAGACAACCCAAGACAAGAATCTAAAAATTTAGACCAATACACGTTGACAACCAAAAAAAATACTAAAAACGATTTAGCCCAACAATGAAAACATTTAAGTCCAACAAACAATTTCTGCCCAAATGAACTATAAGTTGTGGCCCAACTAAAATTTAGTCCAAAAATATGTCACTAATATTGTTGACCCAACACTAACTTTTAGCCCAAAAATAAATCCCACTTAAGTAAATAGATTAAGCACAAGTAAACCAAACTTAAATGATTATCACAATTCAATCTTCTGACTTTAGAAAATCACGTTCAAATTAAAACGGTGCATCACATTCAAATTAAAAGAAATTCAAATGTTATGAAAATTAAGAAAGCTTTCATGTGAAAGTAAAAAGGTGCTGACACTATTTAATCAAAGAAAAAAAACTTTACTACTGACACACGTAACCTATGAAAAAAATTAACACTCTTTAAAATTGAAGACAACTCAAAGGATAAACAGTACACGTTCTTTTGAAGATTCTTTTGACTAAACCAATACACGGTTTCTGACTTACTTCAATCACGTGACAACTCACAAGTAAAGAAAGAAAAAAAAACGACAACTCACTTTCTTTTTCTTATTCAAAATATGACACCACATGAACCTTTATTGGAAAAGAAAAATGAATTAAAATATCTAGTGAAAGAAAACAATCACGTGAAAATGAAGCCAGCTAATTATAAGAACACTTTGATATATTCTTTTCTTTCTCACGAGGAGACAACACTCTATCTCAACCAGTATTATCTCTCTCTCTCTCACGAGGTGATTACAAACAAAAAAATTTCCCTTTTTCTTCAATTCTGTTTTCTCTCTTCGCAAAATATGAACACAAAAAAATTCACTCTTCTATTCTGACTTTTCTCAAACACATCTCTTTTTCTTAAACTCAAGATTCAATTGCAGAAGTGCATCATAAATAAAAGACTCAAGAAAAACACAACAACACAGCCAAGATTCAAGATTTGAACAGAAGTGCTATTTGCCTTGGATGCCGAGCATAGTGCTCGGTAAATGGGGTGTTCAAAACAAAGTTCTTCACAAATTTCACACCAACAAAGGTAAGTGATAAAAATTGATTTGTAAAAGACTTTGAATTTTTTTTTTTTTTAATTTGTACTGTTTGCCGAGCTTATTGCTCTGCAAACAGTTGAAATGAGAAAAATTTAGTTAAGACTTTGGCTATTTGTATTGAGTGCCGAGCAGTTAGCTCGGCAACGTGTTGATTTAGCAAATGAGTTGATCGGTCAAGTCTGCAAACACGAGAACACAAATTCTGGTCGAGTCATTAGTTCGGCAAACACGAGAATAACTAGATTGTATTGTTTGCAGAGCTCGGCAAATGTGAGTATTCAATGAGCTGGTCGAGTAAACGGTTATTAATCTCGGCAAACACGAGTATGAGATACGGGTGACTGGGTTTGGCCGAGGATTAACTCGGCAAATGCAAGAATGATGATGCTGGTCGAGGAGTTACTTCGGCAATTGGTGTTTTTGGTTGATCGGTTAGCTCGGCAAATACGGGTAAAGGGATGCTAGTCGTGAATTTAACTCGGCAAAAGGGTACTTTGGTGACCGGTTACTTCTGCAAATGGCAACAACGACTCGTGAACGAGTTCGGCAAATGGAAGATTTGTGACCTCTGCAAATGAGGTTTTCAGAAACAATGATGAACAGTAACCACTTCGCCGGAAACTTCAACTACCTCGCCGGAAAACTTCAAACCTCGATTTTTCCCAAAGTATTTCGATCCAGAACATGAAACTCTCACCAAAACACTCACAACAAGATTCCGAACAAACCCTGACTCAAAATTATACCGATCTAGACTCGCCGGAAAACTTCAAACCTCGATTTTTCCCAAAGTATTTCGATCCAGAACATGAAACTCTCACCAAAACACTCACAACAAGATTCCGAACAAACCCTGACTCAAAATTATACCGATCTAGACTCGCCGGAAAATATGTCAGATCGCCGGAAAATTCAACCTTGACGAATCGAAAAATTGAAAAGGTGAAAATGATCAGAATTCGACCGTGAACAAAACCTCGTGATTTTCAGCTCGATTTGATCAACAACGAAGATGAATTTGAAGAGAGAAATTATGAACTTTTTGTTGTTTATTTTTCTTTTTCTGCCTTTTCTGATTAAAATGTAAAATTGAATGAAATTGAATTGAAAATTGGAATGATTCAATTACTGTGCACGTGTAGAGTACTGTAGCAACAGTAGCAGACAACAAAACCTAAAATTGAACTTTTTCTTATTATCACTGTTTGCAGAGATATACTAAAAACCACACGAAATCAATCCGATTGATGAAATTGATCATATATCCATCATATTTAACAATAATCCACTTCTGAATCAATCTCAGAATCACAATTCAGCTTCAAATTAAGCACAAAACAGAAAATTTTCAGAATCAAAATTAAGCTCAAATTCTCAAAATTATGAACAAAATCGGTTAAGAAAATGATTACGGATCGTTCGGATACACCGATTATGCTCTGATACCAATTGTTAGAAACAAACTTGAGCTTAATTGAAGGTTTAATGGAGGTTTTAGGTTAGTGTGTGAAAGTGTGTTTGTGTGTGAAAGGGAGGTTGAAGATGATAGGGAGGAGAGAGAAAGTATATCTTAGTGAGATGTAAGTATGGATTAATGTGAAAGGCTTAGTTACATGATTAGTTACAAGGGGTTTATATATGACTAATATAAGTTTCACCTAGACCCCTTGTACTTTAACAATAAAATCAAATGTAACTCTATTTACAATTAAACACCACTAATTTATATTTCTAACATAAATTCCTTTGGTTAATCTATTCTTTAATCATTGGTCGTCTATAGGTTATTGGAAATACATAACGAGCTTGATAGACTATTCGTATTTGTGTTTTGCGAAGCTCTTAAAGGTAAGATAACTTACTTTTGACACACGAGGGACACAACAAAACTTAGTTTTGATAATTACTCCCCTTTTTATGTTGATAAATTATCTCATGCGTATGTTGGGTATGGGATACATGTGGGAGGATATTTATGGGTGTTATTTATGCATAATTTTGTAGATATGCATGTTATAAGTGTGTTGTGGTGTGATTGTTGATTGTTGACGGCTTGTACACATAGTACACTAGACTTATTTAAGTTGTCATGTCACAGTATACGTTAAGGGCCCTAATGATATAAAGTGGAAATATCGTGAGTTATTGTAGAAATATCGTGAGTTAATGTGGATTTAATAAGTGTGTAAAGTCTCGAGCATTACGTGAGCTATGTAGAAAAGTGTTAAGCTTAACCCACTATTTGTAACACCCCAAGCCGAGGCTCGAAATATCACGGAAATCATATAGCACAAGGTGGAATTACAATAGAACAAGAACTAAATGCAAATAAAGATTCAATGAATCCATTACAAAACGAAACAAGTACCAAAATACATAAGGAGCAAATAACCATCAAGTTACAAAATAACATCCAGATGATGGCAAATCGATCCTAAGCATAGGCAAAAGAGAAGGTCGATGAATCCTTGATTCATAAAGTCCAAAGCCCGGGTTAACAGCAAGCAAGCAACTAAACTCCACGTCCGGGGAGAACCTGATTACCTGAAAAGTGTACTAAGCATAGTCAACACAAGGTTGGTGAGTTCGTAGTAATGGTCCATAAAGAACCAGCGTCAATAATCACAATATACGAGTAGAGGCTAGACATGACTTACAGCGAGTCTCTAAGTAACACAATAACGTCCAACAACAAGATTACACAAGACAAGTAAATGTGTAATATGAATGCACAAATGAAGTACGTAACAATGCAAGTGCCGAATGCATAAATAAGCCAACATGCCTATCCTATGTGTGAACTCAGGTCACCTATGCAACGATACCCGCCTGTCATCACAATGAACAAGGCTGTATCTCAAAATCATCGAGATATATATGTCTATATACTCGGGGTCAAGAACTCTTCATCCATCAGATAGTGTATACATCTATACACTTGGATATAGGCACTCCTCAACCGAGGGATTATGTACAATGTATGCATGCTTACCATCAATCGTATATGCATCAATCACAATCGTCTGTCATGAACCAACAATCAATATTCGTCAATCATAAACCAATAATCACAAATCAAACCAACTATACGTACATACACTTAAGAGGATTCTACTTCCTTCGAGTCCCAGATGCTTATATATAGGGTCACCCGCAGCCTTCCCACCACATCTAAAACCCAATGAAGGCATAACCGACTTCCATGTATGTACGTCTATCCTAATATTAATGAAATACTTAACAAAACATAAACCAAGTCATTCAAGCGTGATAACCGTCTCAACAATCCAACATTCAAACCAAGTCAATCAATCAATCAACAATGTAAGTAAACACGCAAGTTTACACTTTTCAGCCCGAATCTCAAGCGAGTAGGGAGATACGAAACTCACCTTGATCGGCAAAGAAGCTTAAGTCGAGTTAATAAAAGATTAATAGCGAGTATTGGGCCCCACGCGCTCACAACCTATCAAAGCATGTCATATATCATAATGTCAACTTTATAATCATAAATAGGTTGGTTCCTTAGGTTTAAGTTGAGTCACGAACCCACAATTACTTTCTTAACATTACCGAGTGTGAAACATAACACTTTGACTCGACATTTTTAGAAATGTACGAAGATTCATACTAAATGAAGGTTACTACAAGAAACTAGACTCTCTTACGATTCCAACGATAGGTCATACGACTTATTTGGACTTACGGATCAAAAGTTATTAACGTTTGAAAACTGACGCGCGCGAAATTCCAGAATATATCCACTGCGCCGCAGTGGGGCAAAGCCAAGCCACTGCGCCGCAGTGGGCCAAAACGATGCAAAAGGGCAGTGGTAATCCACTGCGCCGCAGTGGGACAATTCCCAGCACCAGCACCAGCAGCTCCTAAGTGCAGAAAACGAACCAAAAACCCCCAAAACTCGACCCAAAACATACCAAAACGATTTGTAGGAGTTTGAAACTCATTTTGAAGCTTAACTAAGTGCCATTAAACATAAATACACATAACCCATTACAAATTTCCATTCCAAAACATCAAGAACACCTCCAAATCATTCAACCCAAACCAAAACCCTAATTGAACCCTAATTTCAATTCGACCCGATTTAAGACTTGTAAATGTACGAGATGACTAGAAATGAGTAAACTAACATGAATAGAAGTAAATGGGATGAATTAGACTTACCAAAACTTCCTTCTTGAGCTCAAACCCGAAATTAGGTCAAATGGGTTAAAATGCAAGAACTTCAACCTTTGATTTTCGTAGAGACGATAATGTGGTATAGATGGCGATGATTCTAGTGTTATATCCTTTCTAAACACTAAGTAGATGATAGATAGGAGAAGAAATGAAATGGTTTTGCCTTGCCCTTTTTGCTTGAGAGAAATGAGGAAGATAGATAGATAAGAAATGAGAGGGGGGAGGAAGAGATAAGGAGAGAAATGGGTCAATGGCTGGTGGGTCGTGGACTACCCACGGGCCGACCCGTTTCTCTTCTCAAGCCAAATTACAATCGTTACACATTTAAACACCGATCAAAACATATT
Source organism: Erigeron breviscapus (assembly GCA_034093135.1). Taxonomy (NCBI): domain Eukaryota; kingdom Viridiplantae; phylum Streptophyta; class Magnoliopsida; order Asterales; family Asteraceae; genus Erigeron; species Erigeron breviscapus. The sequence continues at coordinate 47,227,376 of CM067170.1, read as the reverse complement.
ATCGACCCGAATATAGCACATTGTCATTAATTCACAAAACGACCCAAATAATTCATTAACTTATATTGTTAGTCATATTACACGAAAAGTCAACGGGTCAAAACTCACGGATGTTACATTATTCCCCCGTTGAAAGAATTTTGTCCCGAAATTCAACAAAACACTAATTACTAAATAAATGCGGATACTTAGACTTCATATGATCCTCTCGCTCCCAAGTGAACTCGGCTCCACGTCTAGCATTCCATCTAACCTTGACAATCGTGTAGCGTTTACTCTTGAGTTTCTTTTCTTGACGATCCAAGATCTCTACCGGCTCTTCAACAAAATTTAGGTTCGAATCCACCCTAATCTCGTCCATGGGCACATGATGTGTAGGGTCCGCCAAACACTTGCGTAGGTTGCAAATATGAAACACATCATGCACACCGCTAAGCTCTTGTGGTAATTCTAATCGGTAGGCAACCTTTCCAACCCGTTCAAGAATCTTGAAAGGACCAATATACCTTGGCGCAAGTTTTCCCCGCTTTACAAAACGTACAACACCTTTCCAAGGCGACACTTTCAAAAGTACATAATCACCAATTTCAAACTCCAACGGTCTCCGCCTCACATCGGCATACTTCTTTTGACGTTCACGGGCCAATTGCAACTTCTCCTTAATTTGAGATATTACCTTAGTCGTTTCAATCACAATTTCTGGCCCGATAAGTTGACTCTCTCAATTTCCGCCCAAGCTAGAGGAGAACGACATATCCTACCATACAATGCTTTAAAGGGCGCCATTTGAATGGTGGCATGATAACTATTGTTGTATGAAAACTCAACTAGTGGCAAATGGTCTTCCCAACTTCCACCAAAATCAATTGCACAAGCCCTCAACATGTCTTCAAGTGTTTGAATGGTTCTCTCGGTTTGCCCATCCGTTTGAGGGTGAAACGCCGTGCTCATGTCAAGTCGAGTACCCATGGCTTTTTGAAAGGCTTCCCAAAAGTTTGATTTGAAACGGGCATCTCTATCAGAGATGATAGAAACCGGCACTCCATGCTTAGATATTACTTCCTTGATGTACAAACGAGCCAAAGTGTCAAATTTATCGGTTTCACGAATGGCTAAAAGTGAGCCGACTTCGTTAACCGATCTACTATCACCCAAATCGTGTCACGACCGCTTCTCGTCTTCGGTAGTTTAGTAATGAAGTCCATTGAAACATGTTCCCACTTCCATTCGGGCATCACTGGTTGCACCAACAATCCGGGTGGCTTCTTGTGATCGGCCTTGACTTGTAAGCAAGTAAGACACTCACTCACATACTTAGCCACATCACGCTTCATGCCCGGCCACCAATACAAGTTTTTCAAATCAAAGTACATCTTATCCGACCCGGGATGGACCGAATAAGGCGAGTGATGAGCTTCATTCATAATAAGTGTTCTTAAGTCTCCGAAAATAGGAACCCAAAGTCTTTCAACCAAGTATAGCCCGTTATCATTCTTTCGGTCGAATTGTTGTTCCATGCCATCTAGGTTTTCGTCTCCAAAGTTTTCCGGTAGGGTGGCTTGAATTTGGGCTCCAATGATCCGGTCACGAATATTTGGCCCCACCGTGAGGCTCATAGCTCTAGCCCGTCTCGGCTTTACTCTCTCCTTTCTACTCAAGGCATCGGCTACTACATTAGCCTTGCCCGGATGATAACGGATGTCACAGTCATAATCACTAAATAGCTCAAGCCAACGCCTTTGCCTCATATTCAATTCACTTTGGTTAAAGATGTGTTGAAGACTTTTGTGATCGGTATAAATCACACATTTGGTGCCGTAGAGATAATGTCTCCAACACTTCAAGGCAAACACAACCGCTCCCAATTCCAAATCATGTGTCGGGTAGTTCTTCTCATGCACCTTCAATTGACGGGAGGCATAAGCAATGACTTTACCCCTTTGCATAAGAACACAACCCAACCCTTGCCCCGAGGCATCACAATAAACAACAAAATCTTCAATTCCATCCGGTAGTGTCAAAATAGGAGCATCACAAAGCATATCTTTAAGAGTTTGGAAGGCGTTTTCTTGTCTTTCGCCCCATTCAAAGTTTCTCTCCTTTTGAGTCAAGAGAGTGAGTGGTTGTGCAATACGGGAGAAATTTTCAATAAATCTTCTATAGTAACCCGCCAATCCAAGAAATTGGCGGATCTCGGATGGCGTTTCGGGTCTTCTCCAATTCTTGACCGCTTCAATCTTGCTTGGGTCCACGTGAATACCATCCTTGCTCACTACGTGACCAAGAAAGTGAACCTCTTCCAACCAAAACTCACACTTGGAGAATTTAGCATACAATTTCTCCTTCCTTAGTAGTTCGAGCACCTCGCGCAAGTGCTCAACATGCTCCTCCTTCGTCTTCGAGTATACAAGTATGTCATCAATGAACACAATGACAGACTTGTCTAAGTATGGTTGACACACCCGGTTCATCAAGTCCATGAACATTTCCCACTTCCATTCGGGCATCACCGGTTGCACCAACAATCCGGGTGGCTTCTTGTGATCGGCCTTGACTTGTAAGCAAGTAAGACACTCACTCACATACTTAGCCACATCACGCTTCATGCCCGGCCACCAATACAAGTTTTTCAAATCAAAGTACATCTTATCCGACCCGGGATGGACCGAATAAGGCGAGTGATGAGCTTCATTCATAATAAGTGTTCTTAAGTCTCCGAAAATAGGAACCCAAAGTCTTTCAACCAAGTATAGCCCGTTATCATTCTTTCGGTCGAATTGTTGTTCCATGCCATCTAGGTTTTCGTCTCCAAAGTTTTCCGGTAGGGTGGCTTGAATTTGGGCTCCAATGATCCGGTCACGAATATTTGGCCCCACCGTGAGGCTCATAGCTCTAGCCCGTCTCGGCTTTACTCTCTCCTTTCTACTCAAGGCATCGGCTACTACATTTGCCTTGCCCGGATGATAACGGATGTCACAGTCATAATCACTAAATAGCTCAAGCCAACGCCTTTGCCTCATATTCAATTCACTTTGGTTAAAGATGTGTTGAAGACTTTTGTGATCGGTATAAATCACACATTTGGTGCCGTAGAGATAATGTCTCCAACACTTCAAGGCAAACACAACCGCTCCCAATTCCAAATCATGTGTCGGGTAGTTCTTCTCATGCACCTTCAATTGACGGGAGGCATAAGCAATGACTTTACCCCTTTGCATAAGAACACAACCCAACCCTTGCCCCGAGGCATCACAATAAACAACAAAATCTTCAATTCCATCCGGTAGTGTCAAAATAGGAGCATCACAAAGCATATCTTTAAGAGTTTGGAAGGCGTTTTCTTGTCTTTCGCCCCATTCAAAGTTTCTCTCCTTTTGAGTCAAGAGAGTGAGTGGTTGTGCAATACGGGAGAAATTTTCAATAAATCTTCTATAGTAACCCGCCAATCCAAGAAATTGGCGGATCTCGGATGGCGTTTCGGGTCTTCTCCAATTCTTGACCGCTTCAATCTTGCTTGGGTCCACGTGAATACCATCCTTGCTCACTACGTGACCAAGAAAGTGAACCTCTTCCAACCAAAACTCACACTTGGAGAATTTAGCATACAATTTCTCCTTCCTTAGTAGTTCGAGCACCTCGCGCAAGTGCTCAACATGCTCCTCCTTCGTCTTCGAGTATACAAGTATGTCATCAATGAACACAATGACAGACTTGTCTAAGTATGGTTGACACACCCGGTTCATCAAATCCATGAACACCGCCGGTGCATTAGTCAACCCAAAGGGCATTACGGTGAATTCAAAGTGACCATACCTTGTGCGAAAGGCCGTCTTGGGGATATCATCTTCATGTACTCGGAGTTGATGATAACCCGAGCGAAGATCGATTTTTGAGAAGTGCTTAGCACCTTGAAGTTGATCAAACAAGTCATCGATTCTAGGGAGGGGATATCGGTTCTTCACAGTGAGCTTGTTTAATTCCCGGTAATCAATACACATTCTGAAGGACCCGTCTTTCTTTTTGACAAAGAGAACAGGAGCACCCCAAGGAGATTGACTAGGGCGAATGAAACCCTTCTCTTGGAGCTCCTTGAGTTGAGTTTGTAATTCTTGCATTTCGGTTAAGGCTAGTCTATACGGAGCTTTTGCTACGGGCGCGGCTTTGGGGATAAGATTAATGCGAAAGTCAAGTTCACGAGTTGGAGGTAATCCCGGTAAGTCATCCGGAAAAACATCGGGAAAATCACAAACAATAGGAACGGTCTTCAATTCTACCTTTGTGATGGTAGCACTAAAGACTTTAGGATTAGAGGAATCGGAGATTTCGCCTTGAACCCTAAGAATTCTACCGTTAGTCAAAGGTATCTTAACAACTCTCTCACCACAATCAATCGTCGCATTTACCGCCGCTAACCAATCCATACCCACTATAATGTCAAAACTACCAATGTCAAGAGGCATGAGGTCAATGAAGAAGTCGACATCTTCTAAAGTCAAGACACAGTCGCGAAGTATTTGACTAAGTCTAGTTAGTGACCCGTTTACCATTTCAATGTCAAGCACATAGTTTAGAGCACAAGGATGCACATCAATCAAAGGAACAAAGTTAGAGGACACGAGGCTATAATCGGCCCCGGAATCAAATAGAACGGTTGCATAGTGACCATTAAGGAGAAAGGTACCTGCTACTACGTTGGGATCGTTGCGGGCTTCATTTGCATTGGCCGCAAAGGCTCGGCTGCGTGGTTGCACTTGATGGCCTTGTTGTCCCCGGTTTTGGTTAGGCCCGACCATTTGTAGTTGGTTGGGGTGGACGGCTACTTGTACTTGTTGTCCCACCCATCGAGGACAATTATTACGATAGTGGTCACGACTACCACATTCAAAACATTCACCTCTTCGTTGGTTACCTTGAGGAGGGACGACCCGAACAGGTGCCACATTCATTGGGCCCGTTCTAGGAGCTCTACAATCTCTGGAGAGGTGCCCACTTGGTTACAATTATAGCATGCTCTGCATTGGGCATTGGCGGGGTGATGTTGGTTGCATCTCCCACAGAAAGGATGGGGTCCAGTATAAGCTTTCCTGGCCGGTTCCACCGCCGCCATCACCCTACCCCTATTAGCATTTCTGGGGTCAAACCTTCCCATTTTCTTTACCCCACTCGACTCTCCCACTTCTTTCCTCTTGTTTGTTGAGGATTTGCTCAAGACACCGCTCCTCAACAAGTCTTCAGTCACACTCCCTGCTCGGTTAACAGCATCGGCCAAAGAAGTAGGCATGTTAGAATTCACATAAGATCGGACTTGAGGATTCAAGCCCAATACAAACTTCTGGATGGCCTGAGACTCGGAACCCACCAAGTGAGGAATGAGGGTAGACAACTCTTGAAATCGTCTAACATAGCTCTTGTAATCGGCTCCTTCCATGTTGAGATTAGCAAATTCAATGGTCAAGTTTTGTAGTTCATAGGGAGGACAAAACTTTGCCTTCACTTTGTCCTTGAAATCGGCCCATTCCAAGTTATAAGTGTAACACCCCAACATGGCGGAATCATGGGGTATCACTTAGAAAAGCACAGCACGACATGAGAATTATGTAGAGTCAAACTATATGAAAACATAGGATTGAAACAATCCTTAAACTTGTACAAACGTATACAATCATCAACATTCATCGAAATACATGTTCAATCAATAATAAAAGCAATTCAATCGATAGTAGTTGATCCTAAAAGTAACCCATAAAAGGGAAGTAAGGATCATGGATCCAGAAAGTCCAAAGCTAGTCCAATCCTAGCAATTAAGCATGCAATCATCCATTTTGTCTCTGATTAACTTGATTACCTGAAAAGTGTACTAAAGAGCGTCAACATAAAGTTAGTGAGTTCGTAGGGACAAGTAACAAGGAATAACCGTATCGGATACAACCGTTAACAATAAGTGAGGATTAGGGGAACTAATCACATCCAAGGAAAACCTATAAGGTTTCACATTATCACAATTCAATACAAGTCAACGTTCAATAATAACGATTCCATATAACGTTCAACAACGTTCCATAACAATCAATAACGATCAACAACGATACGGCTTACATAGTTAATAATTAATAATGTATATATATATATATATATATATATATATATATATATATATATATATATATATATATATATATATATATATATATATATATATATATATATATATATATATATATATATATATATATATATATATATATATATATATATATATATATATATATATATATATATATATATATATATATATATATATATATATATATATATATATATATATATATATATATATATATATATATATATATATATATATATATATATATATATATATATATATATATATATATATATATATATATATATATATATATATATATATATATATATATATATATATATATATATATATATATATATATATATATATATATATATATATATATATATATATATATATATATATATATATATATATATATATATATATATATATATATATATATATATATATATATATATATATATATATATATATATATATATATATATATATATATATATATATATATATATATATATATATATATATATATATATATATATATATATATATATATATATATATATATATATATATATATATATATATATATATATATATATATATATATATATATATATATATATATATATATATATATATATATATATATATATATATATATATATATATATATATATATATATATATATATATATATATATATATATATATATATATATATATATATATATATATATATATATATATATATATATATATATATATATATATATATATATATATATATATATATATATATATATATATATATATATATATATATATATATATATATATATATATATATATATATATATATATATATATATATATATATATATATATATATATATATATATATATATATATATATATATATATATATATATATATATATATATATATATATATATATATATATATATATATATATATATATATATATATATATATATATATATATATATATATATATATATATATATATATATATATATATATATATATATATATATATATATATATATATATATATATATATATATATATATATATATATATATATATATATATATATATATATATATATATATATATATATATATATATATATATATATATATATATATATATATATATATATATATATATATATATATATATATATATATATATATATATATATATATATATATATATATATATATATATATATATATATATATATATATATATATATATATATATATATATATATATATATATATATATATATATATATATATATATATATATATATATATATATATATATATATATATATATATATATATATATATATATATATATATATATATATATATATATATATATATATATATATATATATATATATATATATATATATATATATATATATATATATATATATATATATATATATATATATATATATATATATATATATATATATATATATATATATATATATATATATATATATATATATATATATATATATATATATATATATATATATATATATATATATATATATATATATATATATATATATATATATATATATATATATATATATATATATATATATATATATATATATATATATATATATATATATATATATATATATATATAATAAATACACATTATATGATATAATATATATATATACATATATATATATATATATATATACTTGTTTATTGTAAATTTTACTTATCATGTATGCAACATGATCATTAATTCGTGTATATGTTTTAGAAAAACTCGAGTTGTATAAGCTTCAAACAAGAATGAATCAAGGTAACAACCTTAGATAGCCGAATGACCTGGTTTGTGAGATTGTTTGGACAACCAAATAAGTTGTTGGGTCACCATTGAAAAATGATTTCCAGTTTGTTACGACCTCGATCAGAAGGAAGAACAACATCAGAAAGATTGCAACATCGAAACATGAATAATGATAAACGAAAAGGGCATCAAGATTAACCTTTTAAGTGGGAAAACAGTGAACACGAGGGCTGATGGGTCTCGTTTCTAAGGCTGGTTCAGGGCTGATCACAGCTTGTTTGCTGCTGTTTGGCCAGAGGAGAACAGGCAGCAGTAATAACCGAGTCACAGTAGCAGCTGTAATAGTAGTGGCAGTTCGCAGCAGCAGTTGTAGCTAGGAACGAACAGTGGTAACTTATCGAGCAGCAGCAGGTCGTGGTGGTATTACTTGGGGGGTAACAACAACCGAACAGCAGCAGTAGCAGGAGTAATAGCAGAGCAGCAACAGTTCGAGTAGTGGTAATGGTTCGGTGGTAGCAACCATTTTGGCTGCGAATAACAAAGCAGCAGTAGTAGTACGTGGTGGTGGGTTGCAGGAGGGACGTGAGAGAGTGGGAGATTAATAGTGTAGTGTGTTTGTGTGTGTGTGGTGTGCTCATATATTATATATATATATATATTATATATACATATACTTGTTTGCTTCCTGATATATCACGAGAAAGGAAAAGGAAGAAGCAATGATTGATGATTGATTGGGTCTACGTTTCTGTTTATTCACGAGGATAACAAACAACAAACAATGATCATGGATTTGTTGGCTTTTTGAAAATCTTGTCGACATGCTTTTCAATTTTAATAAATTATTTCAATGTAGGAGCACGTGATAGTGTAAAGCAACATCTAATTATTAGTATCATCATCATTATTATCATTATTATTATTATTATTATTATTATTATTATTAGTAATGGATACCATAGATATACAATCTTAATGTCGAGGTTGTCAAAATATTACGTTTCACACATACGAGAGTTTGAATAATCCATATATTTATATCGATTCTTCTAAATTAGAATATTAAATATTTAAATTTTTTTTTTTTTAATTAACCTGAAATTTTGCGGATGTTACATTATTCCCCAGTTAAAAGGATTTCGACCTCGAAATCTAGATTGTATCGAATAAAATTATACTTAACTTGATTTACGTTTTATCTCAATGACAATAAATCGATATTAGAGGACATGGCATCTAAGTATCTATTCTACATTAGACAATCACACATAATTAACAGAAAGATACGAGGCGCATCCCTAATTGATGCCTTCTACTCTCAACAGGGTAGGATGAACTCATATGATTCTAAACAGAATCCTTCTACTCTCAACAGAGTAGGATGAATTTACACACAATCCTCCACTGGATTAACATTTAGAGATAGCATATATAAATATTCTATAATTTGTACATACTTAATAACCAACAACTTGTATTCCTATAGTATAGCATAGATTTGTCTAGACACAGGTAAGTCTGACTAAGGCACTATACAGGATTCAAATTCACTTTATCTTCCATATTCGACCGTTAGAAACGGCTCCTTTTTAGACTATATAATAATACCTTAGCATACTTTTCTCCATGCCATATCTATTTAACATTTTCCTTTCTTCAGAATCTAAGCAAAACCCGAAACCTTGTATCAAAAATGTTGAATCCTTTTCTAATCATGATTTACATTATTATCATAGGGTGGTTAATTACTGTGGCTCATCTTCCATTGGATGAGGCTTATCCGTGGTTAGTAGCGTTTGTTCTTGGCGTTGTTCCCTTACTGTTTGTCACCACCTGGGTTTCTTTGTATGGTTTTTAAATATGTTGTATCCCTAATTGTTGTATTTCCGCTTAAATAATGTAACAAGTTTCACTTGTATTGTACGAATAATGAAATACAACTGTCTTTGCTCTCTTTTGAGGATTGTTGTCGATTAGGGAAATTCCCCAGTTAAAAGGATTTCCCATATTTGTCTTGATAGATTTTTATACCAAGTTCATTTGTCTATTTTAATCGTTGATCACCCATCATAATTTTAGCCTTTCAAATAATTCTTATTTTCAATTTTGAAGTTCTTTTACCAAGACACTACTGTTATCCTGTTGGAAAAGTCAACATATTTTTGTTGATAACATTTGTCTCATTTTCTTAAATTCAATCATTAAAGGCGATCCATGGGTCAAAGAACTAAATATTACCTAGATCACTCCTGAAACAATAGTTTGGATCAAAAAAATTCATTTAGGGTTTAAAAAGATGAATTAGCAATTGATATGGTTCTTGAAAAAGAAGCAGTGAAGAAAAATAGTGATGCGTGGAAGACGGTCTATTCCTTAAGCTATTAATTTAGTTGAGGATTTTCTTGACATAGTATACGCTTTTGAGTAAACTGTTCAGCTCTTTTCAACCTTGGTTAAAGGGATGATAAAGTTTAGAAATTTTATCTTTAGTAAAAAAAATAATTCAGTAATTACTAATTACTGTAACAATGATTAAAATTACTGTAGTTTATGCACACCTGTCCGTTCTTCCAGGTCACATTTCCCTTTTCATCCTCTATAATAGAAACGCGTTTTCTTAAGGAAGAATGCACACTAAATCTTCTTTCTCTATCTCTTTTATTTACTTAGTTCTTCATCTGCCAATTTGTTTTTAGCTATTCCGTTCACAACCAGCTTGTTTTCTAATAGATCTCCGACTTTCTCTTTGGTAAGCTACATTTTTGTGCTCTTTCTATCTCATCTTGGATAATATACTATCTATTTTATATGTTTATATAACACTTTTATCTTTTAATTCATGTTTGCTTAATTAACAATATTGTTCCACCGATTTATCATAAGATAATGAAAAATTTCGGTGCCTCTTCGAGCGATCCAAAAGGCAAAAGGCCAATGGCTCAAGAGGATCTTGAAGATCTTGAAACAAATAGGGTCAAAAGGATTAAGCAGGAGGCCGTGATGTTAGGTATTTCCTTTGAAGATTACAAGGAGATGGTAGACGAAGATGTCCACCTTTTTGAGAAACAAACTTCTGAAGATGAAAAATTAGCAAAAATTTTATCTCAATTTTTAACAGAGGAGGAATCTATCCTTGTGAATCGTCAAATAAAAGAAGATGAAAAGTTTGCAAGAGCCCTAGCTCAGCAAGACGAAAATAATCTCTCTCAAAGGGAGAAGTCCATTTTTGCCATGTCATCTGAAAAAGAAGAAAATTCCAATATTCCACCTCTTAAGAGAAGAAAAAGAGATGCTGCTGGGGGAAGTAACATGTCAGGGTCGAGTTCTGACAGAACTCCTAATTCTTGAAATCAAGAGGGATTTTATAGAAATATTTGGAATCTGTTATAAATTTTTATAAATCATATCTTAAGTTGTCCAGAATGTGTTTTTAAATCAGAATAATATTGTTGATAATGTTTCTTATGTATTTGTTATGTCAATTGTCTGACCAAAACTTATTGTAGATAAAAAGAACTCAATATAATCATGGACGCAAGGCAAAACCAGATGATTGGTACTGGTAAATGGGGAACATCAATCGATGATTTTTGCCAAAACTGGCTTCTCCAAAATACAGTACCAACATCACAGCTAGAACCCTCAACAGAAAATGTCAGCGCATCGTTCCCAACTCTTGTTGATACAGTACATCATGGAGTTTCATCTCCAATCCCAATGAACCCTTTATATCAAAACTTCTCTTTCGATACACCAGAAGCAACATTCCAGTTGAAATCAACATTTCAACCCGAACCAACATTCCAACCAGTACATTCTGAGGAGAGTAACAGGGCACCGGGCAAACGTCCAATGTCAGACTCGCCCACACTATACCCCAATCCGATTGGTGACGCATATTATGAGGTCTCAACCTCGAACAGGGTGGAACCGGTTGATACGATAATGAATCATGGACCAGAGTTTGAGAAGCACGTAGAAGACTCATGGGCTTATATTTGCAAGCTCTATAGTCGTAAGAAAAAGTCCGCAAAAGTATCGTCCTCGAAAGCCCAAAGAAATGTAAAGTCGAAAAGGCCTTACCAGTTTGTGAAACAAAATACTACTTTGGTAGTATTTGGGGAAGAGATGAACATATCAGAGATGCCAACACCGATATGCTCATGCACAGGGATACCTAGGACCTGTCGCGGGTGGAGTACAGAGGGATGGACCTCTATTTGTTGTACAGCTTCTCTTTCCATGTATCCGTTGCCAACATATGTCGGGCCAAGTCGTATTGTAAGGTTGCCAGGGAGAAGAATGGGTTGTAGTACATTCTCAAAGGTCATAGAGAAATTATTGTTAGAAGGGTACGATCTCGATTGTCCAATTGACTTGAAAGATCATTGGGTTAAACATGGGACTAACATGTATGTATTGAATAGATAAATGTGTGATCTTCATAGATTCAGTAGTTTATTGTACGTATGCTTATATTTAATCATAATAGAATTTTCACAACACTAGGCATTTAGTGCGGTTGGCTAAATGCGCGAAAGGGTGTGGCCTAGACCCAGGTTCGATCCCGGGGACGGCCGATTTCACCATTTTTATTTTTATTTCTTTATTGTATCCAATTACTATTGCGAGTTATATATATAGATTGTGCAATATATATTCATACCAAAGTTCTCGCATTCCAATTACCCGCTCTACTCCTGTTCATAATCAGTACCCTATTATTGGTCTTGTTAAATTATTCTGATAAAGTTATTCAACTTTATTTCATTCAATTCTAGATATAGATATAATAACGCTACATTATTGGCTTTATTGGCGAGGAGTTATTCCTTGTCGGTCATTTCGACAATTATTGTCATCTGACATCATTGCTTACGTTATATAAGCGAATAGTACCTCACAGTAAAATCATGTATTCTCACCTTAAAATACAAGATCATTTAAGAATGAAATCTACAGAACTTTATTCGTGCTTATAGTTATAACCTCCTACGATCATCCTGTTTGCTCTTATTCTAGTCATTTCTTTGAACACATTCATTAATTTACTAACTCAAGCTCCATGTTTAAAAACGCCTCTTAACACACTAAATCACCTAATATTTCATAATATCTTACTTTACTTGAACATCATATTCTCCAAAAATCTTAGCTCATTCTATCAGTCAATCGTAACTATAAGTTTGAACTTAGTCTATAGTTCATAATAAATCATTGGTCTACAATTATAGATTATAAGTATCTAAGACCTTAATAAGCATGTATTCTAGATCTTATTCTCATACTGTTATTCCAACAATGACTGATAATTGTAGACAATTATAAGTAATATAGCTTAGACATGGGCCATCCGGTAATGCTTATAATAGAAGGCATACCATTGGCCAGCCCATCGCATTATCAACCCGTTCAACATACCCTATGCCTGTACTACCATTTCTATTAACATAAAATTCAAGTCCACACAATTCACACTTGAATATCAAAATTGACCTTCAAGTAATACATAATTTCCACATCAAATCCTTATAAATCATTGCATGAATATAGTTATCTCTACAGGGATATTATCATGGCAATAATCTAAGGCTTCAGCAATCGTACAACTTACAATCAACAATACAATCACGAAAACATTCAACACTATATAAATAAAAGGGTCAAGTCATAACAAGGTGGGTAAAGCATAGTCCGAATTTTAACTTCAACATTCGACACATTAAAAGTGTTTGTATACAGGGTGTACCATCGGCTAACCCTCCACACCGTTAATATATTGAATGGATGTCAAAACTCGGTTCCGATATGTTCTCTAAGTGTTGACGGGTATGTATACAGGGTGTACCAGCGGCTAACCCTCCACCTAACCAACACTCATTAAACATATCGGGTTAACTACTATACTTTATCCATGAGGCGCAATCCATGAGATTATTAACTTTATATGACATAGGATAACCATAGATTTGTTGATCAGGCGCCTCTAGGGTTATCGAATGTTATACTCCATTAATGCCATCATTTCATTTTGCTGGGGACAAATAATAAATGCATCCAAGATTCCACACACATCAACGTTTATCACAATAATTCCACAATTCACGGTGTATCCCGACACTATCATATACGTCCATCAAGTTGTCATATAACAATCAAGTCATCAAATCATAAGTAACCTACGAACTCCGTTTAAACCATTTTTATGCATCATACAGTTCACGTTGCACACAAAATTTCCTATCATGCATGCTAATATGAAATGTGGGTGCAATGGCTATAGACTAGGTCAATCCACCTAATTCTCTACAACCACGGCTCTGATACCATTCTGTAACACCCCAACATGGCGGAATCATGGGGTATCACTTAGAAAAGCATAGCAAGACATGGGAATTATGTAGAGTCAAACTATATGAAAACATAGGATTGAAACAATCCTTAAACTTGTACAAACGTATACAATCATCAACATTCATCGAAATACATGTTCAATCAATAATAAAAGGCAATTCAATCGATAGTAGTTGATCCTAAAAGTAACCCATAAAAGGGAAGTAAGGATCATGGATCCAGAAAGTCCAAAGCTAGTCCAATCCTAGCAATTAAGCATGCAATCATCCATTTTGTCTCTGATTAACTTGATTACCTGAAAAGTGTACTAAAGAGCGTCAACATAAAGTTGGTAAGTTCGTAGGGACAAGTAACAAGGAATAACCGTATCGGATACAACCGTTAACAATAAGTGAGGATTAGGGGAACTAATCACATCCAAGGAAAACCTATAAGGTTTCACATTATCACAATTCAATACAAGTCAACGTTCAATAATAACGATTCCATATAACGTTCAACAACGTTCCATAACAATCAATAACGATCAACAACGATGTGGCTTACATAGTTAATAATTAACAATGCGCTAACGGTGCGACTTACATAACGAGTAACGCGCTAACGATGCGACTTATATAATAAATAATGCGCTAACGGTGCGACTTACATCGTAAACAATGCGCTAACATGTCCATATCAACAATTCAATCATACAATCAATCAAATCAACAATCAACAGTTAAACAAACATGTACACTTTTCAGCCCGAATCTCAATTGAGTAGGGAGGGTTTACGAAACTCACCTGGTAGCTGTCAAACAAATGTATTATGTAACTAGTCTGACGAGCACACGAAGCTTGAACCCTTAATCTGTCAATAATTAAACGGTAAGTAGCTAGTCGATCAACTACTTGATATTGCCCTATACTGGTGTCATAAGAAATGCTGATAAGTTTAAGTCCATGTCAAATATGTATGGTTTAAAAATCTTGTCTTTTAATT
Source organism: Erigeron breviscapus (assembly GCA_034093135.1). Lineage (NCBI taxonomy): Eukaryota > Viridiplantae > Streptophyta > Magnoliopsida > Asterales > Asteraceae > Erigeron > Erigeron breviscapus. Next base: position 47,212,071 of record CM067170.1, on the reverse strand, counting down.
CATATGGATATTTAGACGTTAATTTTTCATCCCCAAAACTATTTAATGAAACCCGAATTTAAATGTGACAGATATGTATCACTTGAAAATATACAATTTTTTTATTCATTTAAATATTTGAATTTTGTCTCATCTACTCACTCACAAGTCACTTTTGGTTTAGTAATTTATTCATTACAAGACTTTCACGTGACTTGCTTTGCATAAAACGATTGATGATATAGTACTTGTTTCAGGGGCCACGGCTGAACACACACACATTTTACACCCAAATACGCATCCTTATGTTTATAACGCATACATACATACTGATATAATATCACGCACACATACTGGTATATATATATATATATACTTGTTTATTGTAAATTTTACTTATCATGTATGCAAGATGATCATTAATTCGTGTATATGTTTTAGAAAAACTCGAGTTGTATAAGCTTCAAACAAGAATGAATCAAGGTAACAACCTTAGATAGCCGAATGACCTGGTTTGTGAGATTGTTTGGACAACCAAATAAGTTGTTGGGTCACCATTGAAAAATGATTTCCAGTTTGTTACGACCTCGATCAGAAGGAAGAACAACATCAGAAAGATTGCAACATCGAAACATGAATAATGATAAACGAAAAGGGCATCAAGATTAACCTTTTAAGTGGGAAAACAGTGAACACGAGGGCTGATGGGTCTCGTTTCTAAGGCTGGTTCAGGGCTGATCACAGCTTGTTTGCTGCTGTTTGGCCAGAGGAGAACAGGCAGCAGTAATAACCGAGTCACAGTAGCAGCTGTAATAGTAGTGGCAGTTCGCAGCAGCAGTTGTAGCTAGGAACGAACAGTGGTAACTTATCGAGCAGCAGCAGGTCGTGGTGGTATTACTTGGGGGGTAACAACAACCGAACAGCAGCAGTAGCAGGAGTAATAGCAGAGCAGCAACAGTTCGAGTAGTGGTAATGGTTCGGTGGTAGCAACCATTTTGGCTGCGAATAACAAAGCAGCAGTAGTAGTACGTGGTGGTGGGTTGCAGGAGGGACGTGAGAGAGTGGGAGATTAATAGTGTAGTGTGTTTGTGTGTGTGTGGTGTGCTCATATATTATATATATATATATATATTATATATTATATATACATATACTTGTTTGCTTCCTGATATATCACGAGAAAGGAAAAGGAAGAAGCAATGATTGATGATTGATTGGGTCTACGTTTCTGTTTATTCACGAGGATAACAAACAACAAACAATGATCATGGATTTGTTGGCTTTTTGAAAATCTTGTCGACATGCTTTTCAATTTTAATAAATTATTTCAATGTAGGAGCACGTGATAGTGTAAAGCAACATCTAATTATTAGTATCATCATCATTATTATCATTATTATTATTATTATTATTATTATTATTATTAATGGATACCATAGATATACAATCTTAATGTCGAGGTTGTCAAAATATTACGTTTCACACATACGAGAGTTTGAATAATCCATATATTTATATCGATTCTTCTAAATTAGAATATTACGAGTAAATATTTAAATTTTTTTTTTTTAATTTTAATTAACCTGAAATTTTGCGGATGTTCCAATAAGTCCGCCCCAAAGTGATCTCTTGGTTCCACCAACTCAAGGCGTCATGCCTAAGCATGCCGGATGCATAAGAAATCCGGTCGTCATATGTGCAATGACTTCTTTCAATCACTGCTTCAATCTCTTCAAACCACCTTATACACTCATTGGGACCACCTCTTCCATTAAACTCCGGTGCCCCACAGCTTTTGAAGTCCTTAAATATACACCCCTGTCGGTATCCTCCATGTTGATTATACATGGGCATACGGTTATCAACTCCCACTGGTTCTCTTCTTCGTTTTCCACGGCCTGAGGTTGAGCATTTTCATTATTTACATTTTCTGGGGCTTCATTGTTTTGAGGCCCATTATTTTGCCCAAGATTTGCCGTGACTTGAGCAATAATGGTTGGCATGATATTGGCGATCGTTTGAGCGATCACCTCAGCCATGTTTGGCTCAGGAACTTCACCACGACCCCTTTCTTGGCCCCTACCACGACCTCTACCACGGCCCCTACCACGGCCCCTACCTCCTTGTACCTCCGGTTGAGCTTCCGGTTGAGGTTCTTCCTCTTCAGCCTTATAGTTCGTTCCGGCTCTCCTTGGTCTCACCATTTCTATAAAACAAGTGACACGTTGACCCGAGAGTTAGTCTCAAATGCTCACATGTTAGTCACACAAGTAGTCAATGCTCTCATACCGATACCACATACCCATTTCATATCATTAAGCTAAGGCAAGAGTGCTAGAATCCTATGAGATTGTTACTTAGCATATCATCATGTCAATTTCATTACAATTGTCTATCATTAACTCAAGTAATCATGCTCAAACATCATGCAATCAATTAACTAACACGAATGATTCAAAGTATAATCCGAATTCGATATGCTCTTTAGTTATTGACCGGGTATGTATACAAGGTGTACCAACGGCTACCCTTCCACCTAATCAACTTCCATTAAGCATATCGGTTCCTTATTATACTTTAAGCCACACGTGAGCAATCCACGATGTCATTAACTTGCTATAATGTTGGGTAACCATAAAAGAGTTGATCGGGTTCTTTTAGGGTTGCCACAATATTATACTAAGTTAATGGCATCACTTCATTTTGCCCTAAATCATCAAATTAGTTCCAACAAATAGCAACAACAACCATATTAACCACAATTTACATTCATCACATTGAATTCAAGCTATCACACAAGTGGTCTTAACTACGAACTCACACGGGGATTCACATAATTCACATTGCACACGAATTTCCTAACCATGCATGCTATATGAGAGTTTTAACTTAAGCCGTAGTCTAGGTCAAACCGCCTAATTCTCTACGACCACGCATGGGCCACCATTCTGTAACACCCCAAGCCGAGGCTCGAAATATCACGAAAATCATATAGCACAAGGTGGAATTACAATAGAACAAGAACTAAATGCAAATAAAGATTCAGTGAATCCATTACAATATGAAACAAGTACCAAAATACATAAGGAGCAAATAACCATCAAAGTTAACAAAAGAACATCCAGATGATGGCAAATCGATCCTAAGTATAATGCAAGAGAGAAGGTCGATGAATCCTTGATTCATAAAGTCCAAAGCCCGGGTTTAACAGCAAGCAACAATCAAACTCCACGTCCGGGAATAACCTGATTACCTGAAAAGTGTACTAAGCATAGTCAACACAAGGTTGGTGAGTTCGTAGTAATGGTCCATAAAGGAACCATCGTCAATAATCACAATATACGAGTAGAGGCTAGACATGACTTACAGCGAGCCTCTAAGTAACACAATAACGTCCAACAACAAGATTACACAAGACAAGTAAATGTGTAATATGAATGCACAAATGATACGTAACAATGCAAGTGCCGAATGCATAAATAAGCCAACATGCCTATCCTATGCGTGAACTCAGGTCACCTATGCAAACGATACCCGCCTGTCATCACAATGAACAAGGCTGACATCTCAAAATCATCGAGATATATATGTCTATATACTCGGGGTCAAGAACTCTTCATCCATCAGATAGTGTATACATCTATACACTTGGATATAGGCACTCCTCAACCGAGGGATTATGTACAATGTATGCATGCTTACCATCAATCGTATATGCATCAATCACAATCGTCTGTCATGAACCAACAATCAATATTCGTCAATCATAAACCAATAATCACAAATCAAACCAACTATACGTACATATACTTAAGAGGATTCTACTTCCTTCGAGTCCAAGATGCTTATATATAGGGTCACCCGCAGCCTTCCCACCACATCTAAAACCCAATGAAGGCATAACCGACTTCCATGTATGTACGTCTATCCTAATATTAATGAAATACTTAACAAAACATAAACCAAGTCATTCAAACGTGATAAACCGTCTCATCAATCCAACATTTAAACCAAATCAATCAATCAATCAACAATGCAAGTAAACACGCCAGGTTTACACTTTTCAGCCCGAATCTCAAGCGAGTAGGGAGATACGAAACTCACCTTGATCGGCAAAGAAGCTTAAGTCGAGTTAATAAAAGGCTAATAGCGAGTATTGGGCCCCACGCACTCACAACCTATCAAAGCATATCATATATCATAATGTCAACTTTATAATCATAAATAGGTTGGTTCCTTAGGTTTAAGTTGAGTCACGAACCCACAATTACTTTCTTAACATTACCGAGTGTGAAACATAACACTTTGACTCGACATTTTTAGAAATGTACGAAGATTCATACTAAATGAAGGTTACTACAAGAAACTAGACTCTCTTACAATTCCAATGATAGGTCATACGACTTATTTGGACTTACGGATCAAAAGTTATTAACGTTTGAAAACTGACGCGCGCGAAATTCCAGAATATATCCACTGCGCCGCAGTGGGGCAAAGCCAAGCCACTGCGCCGCAGTGGGCCAAAACGATGCAAAAGGGCAGTGGTAATCCACTGCGCCGCAGTGACTAGGCCCTTCCACTGCGCCGCAGTGGGACAATTCCCAGCACCAGCACCAGCAGCCCTAAGTGCAGAAAACGAACCAAAAACCCCAAAATCGACCCAAACCATACCAAAACGATTTGTAGGAGTTTGAAACTCATTTTGAAGCTTAACTAAGTGCCATTAAACATAAATACACATAACCCATTACAAATTTCCATTCCAAAACATCAAGAACACTTCCAAATCATTCAACCCAAACCAAAACCCTAATTGAACCCTAATTTCATTTCGACCCGATTTAAGACTTGTAAATGTACGAGATGACTAGAAACGAGTAAACTAACATAAAGAGAAGTAAATGGGATGAATTAGACTTACAAAAACTTCCTTCTTGAGCTCAAACCCTAAATTAGGTCAAATGGGTTAAAATGCAAGAACTTCAACCTTTGATTCTTCGTATAGACGATAATGTGGTATAAATGACGATGGTTCTAGTGTTATATCCTTTCCAAACACCAAGTAGATGATAGATAGATGAAGAAATGAAATGGTTGCTTGCTTTTACTTGAGAGAAAAGAGAAAGATAGATAGATAAGAAATGAGGGGGGTGAAGGAAAGGATAAGGAGAGAAAAGGGTCATGGCTGGTGGGTCGTGGACTACCCACGGGCCGACCCGTTTCTCTTCTCAAGCCAAAATACAATCGTTACACATTTAAACACCGATCAAAACATATTATCGACCCGAATATAACACATTGTCATTTAATTCACAAAACGACCCAAATAATTCATTAACTTAAATTGTTAGTCATATTACACGAAAAGTCAACGGGTCAAAATTCACGGATGTTACACTATTAGTCTATTTAGACTGTAGTGCACGTGAGATCATACGAGGGTAGTCATGATACCTTTGTGTGAGCAAATCAACGAGAGACAAGAGTTGATCCGGGTGGCGTGATTTACCACTTCGAGAGTTTAACAGATTACTCATGGATTTGGT
>CM067170.1:47183956-47205546 GCA_034093135.1 Erigeron breviscapus | reverse complement strand
TGTTTTAATTATGATTAATGGCTGCAAAATTAACCTAGATTAGGCTAATCCCAAGCCAAACCCGTTTTTAACTTTTCAACTTTGGCAAAATTGGTCCCTGGACTTCATATTGACTTTATTTCGCTTAAAACACCTATTGGGGATACCTATAACACACTAGAGCACTTTCGCACACTACAAAGGCCTTTTACACATCATTTAGTCCACTTTATTGTCACTCATTAAAGATAATTAAATCTCACATATAGGGCACATAAACATATAAACACATATTTTCCACATAAACATATCACGGACTTAGAATTTGAGCTAACGACGTTAGTCAACATATACGATTAAGTTTTGGGATGTTACAATTACCTCCGTCCCTTGTGTGGGGTCTCAGCTTGTTCCTCTTTGACATGTTTTACTGGGGTAGCAACAAAGTTTTCTAACTTAATGGTCTTTGGTTCAGTCTTGACGAGTTTGGTCTTAACTCGTTTCTTTGAGTAATATGAAGTTGGAGCTTTGGACAATGGTTTTTGAGATTCCACTTTTGTTTCCACTTGATTTTGGTAGATTCAATCTTTTTCTCAGTTTCTGAATTAAAAACATATTCTCCCTCCATGAATTTATCAAAATCATCCTTTGTGAAATCTTTAGAGAAAGAAAATTTCAATGGAGATTGATTAGTTTCAAATTCATTTGAAAGTTTTGAAAAATCAGGAATCTTTGTGTCCAACTTCACATTATGGGTAGTCTCAGAAATAAGGTCAACTTGAACTGACACATCTTTGGTCTCACAAGAAAATGGAGTAGAAGTATCAACACCTATACTAGCACTAGGCTTAGGGTGAACAACTAACTCATCAACAGTATTGCATGTGAAAAACCTATAGAAGTACCATATCAAAACTAAACTATGTGCAAGTTCTTCATTAGATAAATCAGATTGCACATAATCATCAGCTATGAATGTAGCAGTATTTTGACAAGTACATTCAAGAAAATCAGTCAAGGTCTGAGTAGAGGTATTGGTAGATGAATCACAAGTAGTTTGGGTAGAATTGTCTACTAAAGCAGTTTGGTCTGTTTGAGTAGAAGCAATCTCACAAACTTTCTTAGTATCAACAACAATATATTTATCCTCTGAATTCGGACTTTGAGACTTGAGATGATCAATAACTTTTTGTTGAGATTCTACCTTTTGTTGTAAACCTTCTATTTGTTTTTCCAAAAATGTGGTTGGAAAATACATTTTAGTTGGTTTAGGTGGAGTACAGACTGATTCTTGGTTTTGAAAATTTGATTCAATTTCTTCCAATTTGAAAATTGAAGACTCTTTTGTTTTGTATGAATCATTTATTGCATCATAATTAACCAAAAATTCTTGTTTTGGTATTCTCTCAACTTCATCAGTCTCAAATTCGTCATCCAATGGACGAATAAATTGTTGTATCATACCAAGTCGCAGGAATTTTTCATCATACAAGGGTTCAATTTCCTCTTTGGCTTTTTGCAATGGTGTGATATTCTCAAATCCCAACCCTAGAAGAAATTCTGTTTTGTCAATTTTGACTTGTTGAAATAGGCAGTGAAATTCAAGAGAGGATTTTGTTCAACTTTATATAACTTTTCTTGATAGAAAAGTATATTCTTTTTAAATTCCTCAATTTGTTTTTCAAGATTCTCAATCTCAATGCCTTTTAGAAAACAATTATGATTTAAATCAGAAATCTTCCTTTCGAATTCAACATTGTTTGGTTTAGCTTCTTGTAGTTTTTTATTAAGAATATCAACATCCATTTGTCTTGCATTTGCCCGAAGCCATTCATTGGTCTTTTGAATTTCAAGATCTTGATTGGTCTTTTCAAGATCTTGAATGGTCTTTTCTAGATTTTGACATTTTTGTAATAACTTAAAATCAGGAGAGACATTCAACTCACATTCTTTAACCAACATCTTATCTTTGTAAGCTTGAAAATCTTGTTTAATAGCATCATGTTCAAAAAGTAATTTTGAATGTTCTTCAAGAAGTTTTGAAAATTCACTTTTAGAAAACGAAATGCTATTTTTCAACTTTTTGTTTTTGTTGGCTAAAGAATTGATATGAGTTGTTAAATCTGATAAAGCTAATCTACATGACTCTTTGTCCTTAATCAAAGAAAAAGTAGAGTCGAGATTTACCTCATCATCTGGGTATTCATCATCAGTGTTTTCTTCTTTAAAGTCTTTGTTCTTGGCCAACCTTGACATATAGCAAACATTAGCAGATAGATCTTGATCTTCATCATCTGTGAGTAACAGCCATTTGTCATCTTCAGCTAGCAATGCATGTCCTGCTTCGACTTGTTTGGCTAACAGCATCTTCTGCTTGTAATACTCATAGTTCCGCTTTCGAGGTTGTTTGCAATCAACAGCAAAATGTCCAGGAATACCACAATTGTAGCACTTTTTGTCTGATGCCTTACCCTTCTCAACAACTTGTTTTTCATAAATCTCCTTCCTTTCACCATACCTTGATCCATTTGCTTCACCTTGCTCATTTCTCCTTGGATGATAATGTTCCTTCTTGGGAAATGCACTTGTAGAAGAAGTGCGGAGATTGTTGTTTGTTGGCCTCGCTTTGTAAAATTTCCTTTTGAAATGCTTTGTTACCGCGGCAAGAGCTTGATATAGTTCATCTGAAACACCATCTCTTGTAGCCATCAAATCATCTCCTTCCTCATCAGACGAAGAAACAACTACCATTTGCCTGTTAAGAGCTTCAGAAATCTTCTTCTCAACTATCAATGCCAAAGGATCAGAAGATACAACTTCTGGCATTTTGTTTGATGAAGCTTTGTTTAGGACTTGGTTTTCATTGAGTTTGAAAGATTCATAAAGAGTATGAATGGTGAACTTGGTCAGATTTTGATGTTGCTTGATCTGTGTTCCAAAATCTTCCCATTCTGGACCAAGAGCTTTGATGAATTTGATGTTTAGCTCAATCTCTGTTTTCTTGACATTGTTCTTCCTCAGCTCATTTATGACATTGCAGAATCTGTAGTAGACAGCTTCAAGAGTTTCATCAGGCAATTTCGCGAAGTTGTCAAACTCAGTCAAAATATTGGTCAATCTTATCGTCGAAGTCACGTCAGCTCCTTCCATCTGTCTAGCCACCTCATCCCAAATCTCCTTGGCTGTATCATAAGAATCAACAGAGCCATAGATTTCATCCGGTAGAGCTTTGTATAGGCATGACCTAGCTCTGTTATCTGCAGCTGTTCGATCTTTTTGTTCAGCATTCAAAAGATCAGGAGTCAGAATAATTGCATCAGTAGTGGGATGGCGATGAACGGCAAGTCCATTCAGGATGGAATCTTTCATCATATGACCATTTGTTTGACTTTCCACATAGTCCATAAATCTTTTCTTCCATAGTCCATAGGAACCACGGTAGAGAACTGGAGGTCTTGTATCTGAACCCAATGCCAATGCTTCACGAGAAGCCATTTGAATTTGATTTGATTTGAAAATTTAATTGAATTTAAAAAATGAAACGGTCTTGAGAAACAGAAAATGAAACGATCTTGTGAAGTAGAAAATGAAACGATCTTGAGAAACAGAAAATGAAACGATCTTGTGAAGTAGAAAATGAAACGATCTTGAGAAACAGGAAATGAAACGATCTTGAGAAGATCGTCCTGGGTGAGATCGTTTTGGAAGAGATCGTTCTAAGCAAGATCGTCTTGGAATTTTTTGTGAAAATTTGGTTAAGTATGAGAAATGAAACGATCTTGAATTGAAGCGATTTTGAAAATGAAACGGTCTTGAAATGAAAAAACGGTCTAGAAATGAAATGATTTTGAATTGAAATGATTGAAGGAACTGGGACGATTTTAGTTGAAGATCGTCTTAAGTTCAGAGGAAATGAGACGATCTTGGTGAAGATCGTCTTGGGTTTCGAAGGTATGAAACGATCTAGTTGAAGATCGTCTTAGGTTTTAAGAAATGAAACGATCTTGATTGAAGATCGTTTTAGGTTTCTTTCCCAAAAACTTCTAAGTATTTGAAATGACCCAACCAATCCTTTCGGATTAATTAGCCAGAAACAAACACTACACAACACACTCTTGTTTAAAACGATCTTGTGAGGATCGTCCAACAAGCCACAAAGCACAAGAATGTCAAACTAGTTTTCAAAGACTAAGACGATCTTTAGAAGATCGTCCTAGTGAAGATCGTCTTGGTCATCTTCTTTATCTTAACAGTTTTCCAGAAAAACTCCATTAACAACAAAAAAAACTTCAATATCTTTTGAATTACTGGGAGTTAGATCACGAAATCACTGGCAAACTGATTGAATTCATGTCCGCAACAAGTTTATGAACAAAATTCAACACAAAACACAACAGATTCAAATCCCTCAAAATTCGCGCCAAAACTCAAAGTTCAATCTCGAGATATAGATTGAATTGAAACTCAAAACTTGACAGAATTATGTTTTCAATAACAACGAATCTATTGGTGAACAAATAATTGTGATTTTATGTGATTTGAAGTGTGAATTTTGATGAACCAGTAGGTGAAGAATACGAACAAAAATGGTGAATAATTTTGATTTTTGATGAATTTTGATTGAATTCAGTTATGGATCTTCATCAGATTGATGTTTATCTCTGATACCACTTGTTATAACACGATTTCTATCACTGAATTCAATTCATCAATGGCGGTTTGGATAGTGTGTGTTCTTGGTGTTTGTGTGTGTTTTGAGAGAGAATCAAAGGTAACTGTGTGTGAATTAACAGGTATGTGTAAAATGTTATCAAAGGTTCTGAAAAGTTATGACCAGTTCTAATCTCTAAGGTGTGAGAGGGCTATTTATAGTCTAATTACATAATTATGCTTATTGTCACAATTAGCCCCTCAACCTTAGTGATCATTTATCTATGACTTAATAACAAGAAATTCTTCTAATCTAGATTACAATTTATCACTATTTTTGGATTTCTAACACTAACCATTGATCTTTCCACTTATTCTCTTGCACCAAGTGATCCTTCCTCCACCTTATCCGCTGTCACTCACTCTTCTTCCATCCATACACCAGCACTCAAATGGACTGCCGATCACCCTTTTGACCATGTGATTGGTAATCCACACAATGGTGTCCAAACTCGCTCAGCGACAAGTAATACTTGTCTCTATGTCAATTTCTTATCTCAAATTGTGCCTGCCAATATTGGTGAAGCCATGGCTGATCCCTCTTGGGTAGAAGCCATGCAAGAATAATTGACACAATTTGAAAGAAATCATGTTTGGTTTCTTGTTCCTCCTCCTCATAAGGAACCCATTGGCACTAGATGGGTTTATAGGAATAAGATGGATGAAGCTGGTGTAGTCATTCGAAACAAGGCAAGACTGGTTGTTCAGGGTTATACTCAAGTTGAAGGCATTGACTATGATGAAACCTTTGCTCCAGTCGCTCGCCTTGAAGCAATTCGTCTCTTTCTTGCTCACGCTGCCTACAAAGGCTTCACTATCTATCAAATGGACGTAAAGAGTGCCTTTCGAAATGGTGCTCTTGATGAAGAAGTCTATGTTAAGCAGCCTCCTGGCTTTGAGGATCCAAAGCATCCTCACTATGTTTATAAGCTTAATAAAGCCTTATATGGTCTTAAACAAGCTCCTAGAGCTTGGTATGACACATTGTCTACCTTCCTTCTTGACCATGGCTTTCGGTGAGGAACCATAGACAGCACTCTCTTCATCTATAAGAAGAAATCCGATGTTCTGTATGTTCAGATATATGTCGACGACATTATCTTTGGTTCCTTATCTTCTAAGCTCTGTCAAAAGTTCAGCGCTCTCATGTCTAGTACTTTTGAAATGAGCATGATGGGTGAATTAAACTTTTTCTTAGTGTTACAAATCAAGCAGCTTCCCTCTGGAATATTTATCAATCAAGAAAAATATATTCGGGATATGTTGCATAAATTTGACTTCACCCATGTCACTCCAAAAGGAACTCCCATGTCCCCTCTTAATAACCTCCATGCTGACCCTGATGGTAAGTATGTGAACCCTACTCTCTATAGAGGCATGATTGGTTCGCTGATGTATCTCACAGCGAGTCGACCAGACATCATGTTTGCAACATGTCTCTGTGCTCGCTATCAAGCCTCTCCTCGTGAGTCTCATCTTCTTGATGTCAAGCGTATCTTTAAATATCTTAAGGGTACACCCACGCTGGGTCTCTGGTACCCAAAAGATTCTGACTTTGAGTTGGTTGGATATTCTGACTCCGACTATGCTGGTTGCATGCTTGATCGCAAAAGCACCAGTGGAGGATGTCAACTGTTGGGGGGGGAAGCTGACTAGTTGGACTAGTAAAAAGCAACACACAGTTTCCATCTCCACCGCTGAGGCAGAATATGTCTCTGCAGCGAGCTGTTGTGCCCAAATTCTTTGGATGAAACATCAGCTTGCTGATTATGATTTGGAATATACCAAAATTCCAATCATGTGTGATAATACAAGTGCTATTGCTATTACACACAACCCTGTTCAGCATTCAAAAACTAAGCATATTGATATTCGATATCACTTTATTCGTGACTATGTCATGAAAGGTGATATTGAAATCTATTTCATTCCAACTGATGATCAAATCGCTGACATCTTTACTAAACCATTGGATGAAACTAGATTCAAATTGCTTGTCAGCAAGTTAGGAATGCTAAATGGGGAATCAGCAACATGACTTATCATGTTAGCTAACCCAGCGAGTTTAAGTCTGTCTTACTCGCTGAACCTAAAGCAATGAAGAGCTTAAAGTCTTCATCTAGTCCAGAAGCAAACGGCTCTGGTAAAGACTTATCAAATCCGTTTATCCCTGTTGCTTTGGGAAAAAGCAAAGTAAAAGCAATGGAGAGCTAAAAGTCTTCATCTAGTCCATTATCAAACGGCTATGGTAAAGACTTCTTAAATCCGTTGATCCCTGTTGCTTTGGGAAAAAGCAAAGTAAAAGCAATGGAGAGCTAAAAGTCTTCATCTAGTCCATTATCAAACGGCTATGGTAAAGACTTCTTAAATCCGTTGATCCCTGTTGCTTTGGGAAAAAGCAAAGTAAAAGCAATGGAGAGCTAAAAGTCTTCATCTAGTCCATTATCAAACGGCTATGGTAAAGACTTCTTAAATCCGTTGATCCCTGTTGCTTTGGGAAAAAGCAAAGTAAAAGCAATGGAGAGCTAAAAGTCTTCATCTAGTCCATTATCAAACGGCTATGGTAAAGACTTCTTAAATCCGTTGATCCCTGTTGCTTTGGGAAAAAGCAAAGTAAAAGCAATGGAGAGCTAAAAGTCTTCATCTAGTCCATTATCAAACGGCTATGGTAAAGACTTCTTAAATCCGTTGATCCCTGTTGCTTTGGGAAAAAGCAAAGTAAAAGCAATGGAGAGCTAAAAGTCTTCATCTAGTCCATTATCAAACGGCTATGGTAAAGACTTCTTAAATCCGTTGATCCCTGTTGCTTTGGGAAAAAGCAAAGTAAAAGCAATGGAGAGCTAAAAGTCTTCATCTAGTCCATTATCAAACGGCTATGGTAAAGACTTCTTAAATCCGTTGATCCCTGTTGCTTTGGGAAAAAGCAAAGTAAAAGCAATGGAGAGCTAAAAGTCTTCATCTAGTCCATTAGCAAACGGCTATGGTAAAGACTTATTAAATCCGTTGATGGCTGACAGTTTGCCAAAAACTGTAGTCAGCGACCAACGTTAGTTGTGAAGTCGCTGACAAAACATTAGATGTTTTCAGCACCCAAAATTTCTTTTCTCAAATAGGTGCTGAAGAAAAAGGCAGTTAATTGAATTTAAAATCTCTCTTAAATTTTTTATTCAATACAACATAGGATATTTTCGAAACTAAGTGTTTTCAAAGTAACTATGTGGGTGACGTGGCAAAATCTTGAACCACATGTTTTATAAATTCAAACTGAAAAGTCACCTCGATTTCTGCCTTGATCACGTCATTTGTCCGTATGTGACAGTCTGATTGACAGGTTACTACTGCACAATACGGCGCACACTCAAGTATTTTTGGATAAAATTTCTTCTCCTTTTATTTATACGTTACTCACAAAAATGTTTTTATATATATTATAATAGTATATATACGAAAACAGTTGGTTACAACTGTTAAGAGGAGAGAGAAACTTTTTAATCATATCTTTTTTCGTGTGTGAAAACGTGACCCACCATCATACCCTATATATTTCCGCCTCTCTTCTCTTGCCTCACTTTACACACACTTAAAAATCTTTTCATCTTCCAACTCTCAATCTCTCTCTCCTTGTTTCATCTTCTTCATATTTCTCTTCATCTGCTTCTAACTAAAATCAATGGCATCCTCTTCCGATATCCCTCAAAATGTTGAAATCCCTTCTTCTTCTTCCCCCGCTGTACAAAATCCACCTGTTCTGAACCACAAGTTCAGGAACAAACGGCTATGGTAAAGACTTCTTAAATCCGTTGATCCCTGTTGCTTTGGGAAAAAGCAAAGTAAAAGCAATGGAGAGCTAAAAGTCTTCATCTAGTCCATTATCAAACGGCTATGGTAAAGACTTCTTAAATCCGTTGATCCCTGTTGCTTTGGGAAAAAGCAAAGTAAAAGCAATGGAGAGCTAAAAGTCTTCATCTAGTCCATTATCAAACGGCTATGGTAAAGACTTCTTAAATCCGTTGATCCCTGTTGCTTTGGGAAAAAGCAAAGTAAAAGCAATGGAGAGCTAAAAGTCTTCATCTAGTCCATTATCAAACGGCTATGGTAAAGACTTCTTAAATCCGTTGATCCCTGTTGCTTTGGGAAAAAGCAAAGTAAAAGCAATGGAGAGCTAAAAGTCTTCATCTAGTCCATTATCAAACGGCTATGGTAAAGACTTCTTAAATCCGTTGATCCCTGTTGCTTTGGGAAAAAGCAAAGTAAAAGCAATGGAGAGCTAAAAGTCTTCATCTAGTCCATTATCAAACGGCTATGGTAAAGACTTCTTAAATCCGTTGATCCCTGTTGCTTTGGGAAAAAGCAAAGTAAAAGCAATGGAGAGCTAAAAGTCTTCATCTAGTCCATTATCAAACGGCTATGGTAAAGACTTCTTAAATCCGTTGATCCCTGTTGCTTTGGGAAAAAGCAAAGTAAAAGCAATGGAGAGCTAAAAGTCTTCATCTAGTCCATTATCAAACGGCTATGGTAAAGACTTCTTAAATCCGTTGATCCCTGTTGCTTTGGGAAAAAGCAAAGTAAAAGCAATGGAGAGCTAAAAGTCTTCATCTAGTCCATTATCAAACGGCTATGGTAAAGACTTCTTAAATCCGTTGATCCCTGTTGCTTTGGGAAAAAGCAAAGTAAAAGCAATGGAGAGCTAAAAGTCTTCATCTAGTCCATTATCAAACGGCTATGGTAAAGACTTCTTAAATCCGTTGATCCCTGTTGCTTTGGGAAAAAGCAAAGTAAAAGCAATGGAGAGCTAAAAGTCTTCATCTAGTCCATTATCAAACGGCTATGGTAAAGACTTCTTAAATCCGTTGATCCCTGTTGCTTTGGGAAAAAGCAAAGTAAAAGCAATGGAGAGCTAAAAGTCTTCATCTAGTCCATTATCAAACGGCTATGGTAAAGACTTCTTAAATCCGTTGATCCCTGTTGCTTTGGGAAAAAGCAAAATAAAAGCAATGGAGAGCTAAAAGTCTTCATCTAGCATCTCCTGCGAATCATTGCATCATGGCGGACCCATAAAATATTTTTGTCCATCTTCTTAGAGAATTTTGGTGGACTTGTGAATATAATGATGCAAACAAGTCCATCACTGGGTCTGTCCGCCAGGGGGAGAAGACAATCACCATCACTCCTGCTTCTCTTCGTCTCACCCTTGGGTTTCCACAAGAAACCGATGATAACAAGTATGTGGAACCATCAAATGAAAGTGAATGGAAGGCATGGTTGCCCTCAATTGGTTATAATTACAACTTGAAGAATCTTCCTGGAGTCTGGAGAGTTATGTTCACTCATGTGATTCAATGCATGGGTGGAAATTCTGGGTCATACAATCAGGCATCATCTACATCGATGCCCATAATCCACGCTCTTGCTGAAGGACGATTTGTGGATTATGCCCAGCTGATCTTCAATGATATTAAGAACAAGATCAGCATGAACAATAGGTCACACACTGTGTCCTTTACAAGATTCTTCTCCCTTATTTTCAAGGAGGCGCTGGGTGATGAGTATGTGCTACCAAATGCTTCAACAATTCCAACAGCAAGGGTTGGAAACAATATTTACAAGCAACCAGCTGAACACTTGGTTGCTGCCTCACTCCACATATAAAAGAGGTACTTTTCTCCCTTAACTCTTCTTTATACCCCAAAAACAGCGACTAGGAGGCAGCACTTCCTACTGATGAAGTGGCTGATACGGTCGCTGTGGATGCTCAAATGCCTTTAGAGGCTGGCTCGCTGGCAAACCCCCCAGCGACCTCCAAAGCCTCCAAAAAGACCAAAGCTAAATCCAAGGCAGCATCCTCAACCCAAAATTTACAATCTTCACCCTCCGCTGACGTCCCAAAACGTAAGCGGAGTGTATCAAAGGGCAACCCCAAGGTTAAGAAGTCCACAACGCCCATGGACACTAGTACCCAAGCCACCCCATCAGCAGCCTCCCAACAGGCTGTTGACGAGACAAATGGGAACAGCAGGCAGCCACCTCAAATTTCTGTAGGCGAGGTTGGTGAAGATATTGGGTCACCCCAACCCACTAGAGGTCAAAGTCCAACTCCACCCCCAAATAATTCCCCTCCTTCTTCTCAAATACCCTCTGAGTCGTTGACAGCAGCCAGATCACAGGTGATGCTAGAGTCAACAAATTCTACGGTCGATGATGTCTTGGTGGAACAATACACTGAGACTGAGGCACCAGGTTCCCTTACCCCTCCTCCTTCTATTGTCTTGGAAACTGTTTGTGCAGCAACTGAGACAAATATCTTACCAAGTGAAAATGAAACTGATGAAGATCTGGGCAGTGAGTTTGACCTACAAGATGATGATGCTGAAATCACACTCGTTGCCGCAGAAGAGAGTGAAGAAGAGGCCTATGTTAGTGGTTTCTTGGCAGAAGACTTGGGATATTTGCTGATCTTCTCTCTTCCTACTGAATTTGAGGATATCCCAGAGTCGTTGGCTGATATGCCTCCTCCACCATGCTACTCTCAAAGGCCCACAGCTTCCCATGAACAAGTTGGTCATTTTGGAGATTATGTGCCTGAATTGAATGATGCTGAGCTTCAGCGAAGGGTGCTATATTGTCACCTTCAAAGAATCAAGCCAGCGAATTTATGTTGAGGTGGAAGAACTTGATGATGAAATAATCATGGAAGTGCCACCATTGCACCACCCAGACTTTTTCAGGGTTCCTTGTTCTAAGTACCCTGTTTCCTTGAAGGCACTCAAGGTTCCTTCTGCTGATGAAGAACTCACCACTGCTTTTACTGCTGTCAGTGTGCCTGGCCTCGATTATGTTGAAACTCGTCAGCTGGAAGAATTGTTGACAAGGGTGCAAATCTGCCAAAGCCAAGGAAATAGACATGGTTACTTATATGCCTGGTTGGTTGATAAGGTAGCTGAATTGAACTTTGGTGCATTGGCCAAGTTTCAAGAGCTGGCAGCTGGAAATGAAATTTTGAAGGATGAGCTGGCCACTCTTCAAGGCATGGTGTTTGGCATCACCAAGAATCAAGTTACTGACACCAGGACGCATGAAAAATTATTTCACAGAAATCAAACCTTGCTGAATGAAAGCATGAAAAAGGTCAGCACCTCTAATTCTTCTATCTCTGCTTCGCTTGACAAATTGAAAGATGAAATCAAGTCAGCGAAGAAATCTACTGAGATGCCTGGCCTCTTGTCATCTCTTCAACAACTCTCTCAATCAAATATTCTCTTCACTGCTCACCTTCGCCAACTTCATAATTCAGTTTCCTTCTTTACAAAAAATCAAGATGATTTTCACACTTCTATCACCCAAGAGATTAATTCGCTCAAAGACAAACTCTTCTCTCATACTCCTTTCCAAGTAGCTGTTGACAAAAAGCTACTTGAAGAATCTGTCAACCGTACCAAGAAGCTTGAAAAAGAGGCTGGAAATCTGAAGGGCATGATGGTTGAAATGCTGGGCCTCCTCAAGAAAGATAAAGTGGAAGTAGCTAGTTCCTCAGCTACTTCCAAGGGGGAGAAAAATATTGAGTAGGATCCAGCAACTAATGTTGAAACTGTTCCCCAAGCTCCCCTCACTAGAAACATTGGTGATGCTGAGATGGTTGATGAACCGGCAGCAAACGTTGAGGGGGAGCAAACAACAAAAACAACAATTGCTGAGAAGGTTGTTGAACCGGCAGCAAGTATTGAGGGGGAGCAAGCTGAGAAGGTTATTGAACCGGCAGCTGAAGTTGAAAAAGAAAAGGTGCCAGCGAGAGTTGAAAAACTAGTTGTTGCTGAGAATGTGCCAGCAAAACCAATCAATGTCTCTATCTTCAAGCCTACCGCTGAGTTCCACGCTGCCCTTGAAAAGAAATATGCTGATAAGGGTAAAGCAGCTGTGGCTACTCAAAGCAAGCCACCCAAAGTTCCAACCATAGCAAGAGAACAACAAGAAAAGTTAATGGTTGGAGCTTTCCCTAAGCCTTCACCATCTCAAAAGACAACTGCTGAATTTACTCCTGAAGAGGTTGTATGTCAAGAGGAGCTGAAACAAAAGAAAAGAAAAGAGGAGCTCTCTAGAAAATATATAAGTGAGCAGATTGTTGGTGAAGAACTGAAGGATGCTGATGACGAAGTGCAAAAGTTAGCATAGCAATCTGGTGTATTGGAAGTGTTGAAAAAGAATGAGGAAGAGTTCTTCGCTAAGAAAAAGAAAAATTTTGAAGAAGGCAAAGAACTCTACCTTAAATCAAGGGAGATAAGGCAAAGGAAAGAGGAGATCCAGTCAGTCAGGGTCACTCTGACCAATCAAGGGATGAACCTTCATCTCCAAAGAAAAGGAATGCCCAAGTTGTATACTCTGAAAAATGTTACTAAAGATACACTTGGGCCAACTGAATGGATAGAAATTTACAAGCTGATCAAGGACAAGACAGCTGTAAGTTATGAACCGCTGATCAAGATAGCAGGTGAGCAGATAAAGCATACTCGCAAAATGGAACAAAAATATAAAGTCAAAGACTCTCTGCTCAGCGCTGCAAGACATCCCTTCCCTCCTCCACCTCAGCTACCCAGAGTTGGATCAAAGAGAACAGCTTCTGGAACCAGTGTCTCTCAGCTCCCCACTATACTCAGAATGGTTCCCAAGACTGATATAGATGAGGAGCCGCTGCTAAACTTGAAGATGCCTTCCAGAACTCTTTTCATGGAAGGTACATATGATGAGAAGCCGCTGCTAAACTTGAAGATGCCTTCCAGAACTCTTTTCATGGAAGGTACATATGATGAGAAGTTGGGAGGTTTCTGTTTTTGCAATGTCCATGGTCATGAACTCTTCTTCAGGACCAATGAAATTGGAATTGCTCCTTCTGCCTTCCTTTTGAAAATAAGGAAGTATTGTGCTCAGTCTTCCAATGATCCCGAAATTTATAAGACTGGTTGATCAAGAACTGCTGAAGCCTGAAAGACAACAAGACAGAGCTTTCATCGAGGCCAAGCAAGAGTCACAATGGGATTAAGTAGACTTGTAATCTTTGTAATGCTGCTTGTTGTAAAGTTGTTTGTCAAATAAATAATATCAGCATTCCCTCATTTCTATTTCTTAGTCTTGTAAGTTCAAGCGACTTACACTCAGCAAAGTCTCCTCAGCGAATAGGGGGAGATTGTTGAGTCATGGATTCGCTGAAGACTTGCTGAGTCATGTACTCGCTGAAAGACTCAGCGAGAGGCTTCTTCAGCGAGCTCTCAGCGATCATTATCTTCGAGTTAAAGGATAAGTTCAATGACTCACCGCCATATCTTGTAAGTCAAATATGGGCGAGAAGATGAAGATAATAAGGCTGGTCCCCAAGGACACGTGTTGATAGATCAGAATGAAGACATGTGACCTTGTACCAAAATGGTACTAAGGTGTTTCTCTTTCATACCGTTTTGGGAAAGAAACAAGATGGCAACCAGAGATTCCTGAAGACCAGTCTTACACACCAATAGATAGTTGACAACCTTTATGTGTCAACATCTATTGGGCTGTCTTGTGATGCCTTTTCTCTCCTATATAAGACATCACTTGACCTAGCCGCAAAACGGTTGGTGTGTGCCATATTTACACTTAGTGTGTTTTTCTCTCTTTGTATAATTGTTAAGTTTTAGTGTGTCAAAAACTTAACAATATTTTCTCTTTTATTTCCTTGTAAAACCGACCATGTATTCACTGTTTAATCAATGTTACTTATGATTAAACTTTCTTACTTTCTTATCTTATGTTCTTGTGTAATTTACATTAGTTGTTAATTACTTAATCGTTGCAAACTTGGGACTTTCAAAAGCTTAGACAATGAAGATACAGAGAGCCTTGTGAAGCCGAGCAATGAGGGTATTGTGCATCGCAGATGCCGGTTGTGTGTCAATACGGTCTGTTAGACTGCTTAGTCTAGAGCCATATTCACGTATCCGCTAGGTATGCGTTGCTTTTACTGTTTCATCTTGCAAGGTATTGAAAAACATGTTTTTTTTTGTATATACAAATGATGAAGAATATGACTATGTAGCAAATCGTGTGTTCCATCTTGTGCCAAAAATAGTTTTCAGTGGTCCAGTAATCGAGTGTGTGTGTGTGGGGGGGGGGCGCTAGGTGGAGATGCTAACATGGGTTAAGGGTAGTTTCTGGTTTGATGGATGTAACAGCAGTGTGTTATATTCCCGTCTGAGGTGCATTGTTCTGCTTTAAATACTTTATCACACATGAATCACAACACAATAGTGAAATAACCTTTGAAAACTCAATATTCAAGTGTCGGTGTAACGATTTAGTGTAACGATATGTTTTTCCCAATAAGTGTCATTGCGTAAGTCTTAACCTCTGGTGTATTTAATGAACAATAGGTATAAGGTTCAAATGAATGTGACAGATGAAAGTGCACACCGTTGTGGTTCTATTTGATGAAGCTGCCGAAAAATTACTCAGCAGGATTGCAAAATCACTTATGGACGAAGAAGAACCGATATACATTAAGTTTATTAATAGATGGTTACATGTCGCATGATTAAATATGACTCGCTGCTTCTGTTATGTTTATGTAGAATGGCAAAGGGGTGATGTTCTCCCACTTGCCTTGCGTAGCCTGGTTGGCAGTCAACACATTTTTGAAATCAAAGGACACATGAAAGTTTTAATTGTTCTCAGTCAACACATTTAAGTCATACATACTTCCCTAATATAGATTATTTTCATTTAATTCAATTAATGATATGCATGTATTATGCTGAATTTATTTAACATACAAGATGAAGCTGGTCAAATTTTCAATGTACAATATCATGTGGAATTCCCGAAAACATAACCAAAAACCATGCATCACAAACACGTGTTAATGCATGTACAATACTTGAAACTTGGAATCAAAAATCGCCTTAAAAGCAACTCCCAATACCTTCCTAAACGTCCCGCCATGCTTTCAGACCCTTTATCTAAAACATAAATCACAAAAGTTATAGACGTAGTCGTGCATCGCACGGGTGCACTCTCTATATATATATATATAAGTGTGTGTGTGTATAATACATATACATATAGTTCTGTTGGATTATTTATTTCAAGTATATATAAACGCTCACTATTTCTTGTAGTTATCGCTCGAAGTGTGTCATTGAACTGCGCGACAAAAAACAGAAAGTACGGAACCATGATTGGTCTTTGATGCAAAGCAAGACTGAACTGTGAGTATCTAGAATTATGCTGATTGATATCATATCTATACTTTATTTACTATTAAGGCTTAACGCCACCATTATCCAACCTATCTAGAAATTTTTTTCATAACTAGTAAAGTAGTGTTGTAGATACTTTATCTATCAGTTAATGAATTGATTGATTATTTTTGAAGATTGATGATTTCGGATTCGGATGAAGAGGATCGTCCGGTGAAACCGTGAGTATCATCATCATCATTCTAATTTAATATCACTACAACAAAATTAGCTTTATAGGACGCTCAAAAGTGTCCTAAAATGATACTTTATAGGACCTTTGACATGATAGGACCATTAGTAAAAGCGTCCCTTGTAAGGGGGTCCTAATAAACCACAAAATAGGACACTTTATAAGGTTTTAAGATGCATCATATTATGACACATATTAGTGTCCTAAGAAGTGAATACATCACAAACTAGATCATCATTTATTAGTACCACAAAAAGGGTCCTAACATTTCATATGATGGGACGTTTTATTCATTTGCAAAGCATATGAGCATATTATTTTTAGCACGGTTATCGATGTCATTGAAATGGTTCTCATTAAACACAATTCAAAAATACAAATAATATACCATCAACTTAGTAGACGTACTTCAACTAATGGAAGAAAAAATTGTAATTATCATTAAGACAATCATCTCCATAACAAAACATTAAACAGAGATAAGTTATAACATTAATATCCAACATCTTCTAACATTTAACATGCAACTTAGGGCAATGAAAGAAACTATACGAATATAGTCTCCGGTCATATTGCATTCTTCTCACTTGTCACGAACATTCCGCAAAGTAAAATGCAGGGACATGAGCTGGCAGCGCAATCGCATATAGAGTAGAGCTCGACTACCACGTAAGATTCTACATAGTAAATGCAAGGTCATGAGTTTATTGTTAAAGCTGTTGTCATATAAAAATCTGAAATCAACATCTATAAAACTGATACAAGGAAGAAACGAAGGTAAGTTCAGGGTGTGAGCACTATTACAATCAAAATTGCCACTCTGTAGGTTTTTGGCTTCAAAAACTTTGGCGAAAACAACGATCATGGAGACGTTGATCAAGAATGCTGCAAAGAGTTCAAGTCAACTCTTTATTAGAATGTACCTGCAAGCATCCTGAAATTTAAAGTGATACATTAGGTGATCAGACTCAAAGTTGACTTCCATATGAACTAAATTTCAATCTAGAGGAGTTTATAGAATAAATATATAATTACATATGATCTTTAATAGAGGGACTTACATTGATGCCGCGAACTGAATTTAGTATCTTCCTATAAAGAACAAGAGCGGAATGGAGAAAATCATTGCGCCTGTTAAAAAGAGTGAAACCAATGCTAAAAAACTATAGTAGATTTTAAAACATCAAAAAGATAAGAAGTTAAATTTATTAAAGGAATTGCACAGCATGGCAAGGGCAGCAATCAGTAATCACCAGTTGTGCCTTAAGTTTAAAAACAGACGTTCATTTTAAAATTTCACCAGTCGGTGGCTTGACATATCTCATCTCTCCAAATAAAGCCATCACTGATCTCTAAAATTGAGCTAAAACTAAATCTTACTTGAGTACAATTTCTTCTGATTAATGTTCCATTTGACCTCGAATATTTGAGCGAATCTATGAACACTTGTTAACTTATTTAATTTAGTTTGTGATTAGCCTAAAATTATCATGCTCAACAGCCTCAACCTCGACTCCCTCTGCAGCCTTTTATAAGACGTATAGTCTGATAGTGCAAAAAATTATATATCAATTCAATAGAGCAAAAATATCGACATGACTTGAATTTGTAAACGAACAAATCAGCATTTAACCGCATGTATTTAAGGAAGCTGATACAACAAAAAACTACCTCTTGGATAACTTTTTTTCTACAGATTTGCTATGAGTCTCTGCATACCTGACCTCCATTTGGAAAAATGATTGGAGAGAATAAATAAACTTCTTGTGTTATTGACAATTAGATTAGAGCACGATGAAAATGAACTTGCCTAAACATATTTTTTGAATGATAATTTTGTCATTAAAAGACTCTCCGAGAGGAACTTATAAAGGGATAATGAAACTTATTGCATCCCCATATAGAGGGCAGTGCAACCAACTCAGGGAAATATTAGTTCATTTGTATAACCAATAAAACATTTTTAGGATCATAATTACTTATCCAACATGATCTAGAATTCATATCTTTTTTAATAAAAAATCCATTAAGAATAAAACTAAAGATATATATCTATAGACAAGTAGGAAGTATACCTTAAGGCTTACTTGGAGGAAGACTATTTCAGTCATATGATTCATAGTTTCCACTCTAGAATCCATGACTATGCTTAGACAGCCGGCCCGGGGCATATGCATTGGGTCAATTTCCAAGTATATTCTTTTACATCCACTGTTTGCGCTCTCCTGATGCTAAAAACACTTGTGATCAACCATTACAATGAAAAAGACTTCGTTTCAGCCTGAAGCGCAAACTTAATTTGATTAAGTGCAAACTAAACTCTTTATGATTAAAAATATCAATATGTACACATTCCTTGAGTGTTTTATATCTAAATATCAAGCATATGCAAATAAAGAGCATTCCAAAAGAATCCTTATATATAACTTTTGACAAGGACTTAGAATAATTTATTCTTTTATCACTTTCTCACTGTGAAACTCTTTCAAATTAAAACTAGGAGATAGCCTCCTTGCGAACATAATCTAATGTAATGCTGGGATAATGAGAAGTAAATCGTCAAGAAATTAACTATGCAAATAAAGCAGTAGCATAGTAGGCGGTTATCCGAACTAGACCGAATAAATAAGCATATATTATAATATAGATAGCAAAATATCGGGCAAACAAAAGAGCTCGAGATCTTTCTATATATCTCCCTTGTTAATTAACATCAAGCTGACTAGCATATATTAAGCAATCAGACTAAACCACATTGGTCATAATTCACAAATTTCCAAAATACACATTAAAAGGAGGTACCGTACAATGTCCATTTAGCATCTCCAAGTTAAAAGAAAGACAATTGGATCCTAATTGTAGTAAATTTCCAAACTCATGACCTAAATATTAACCAGATCGATTTGATCATTCTAAAATAAACATCTTGCAGAAAACAAATAAACTAAAACATGGTAAACAATATGTAAATAACTAAAAGAGAAAAATGGTAATTTTTTGCCATAATTACAACTTTTCAAAGTGTACACTTCATGTAGTTTATGTAAAAATAGATTTCTTATATAACACAAAACAAGATAAAAATATATATTCATTAACCGTAAAATAAAGGATTCATACATTCGATAAAAAATACACAAAGCCAAGCGGTAAGCAAACCTGATCCAAAGTGCCAACGAAATTACACTCTCAAATATTCCAGATTTGCACCTGTAGATATCATGAGATAACTTTAGACGTGTGTGTGTGTGTGTGCGAATTCCGGTTCCATAAAGTAAATACAGATACAAATCAAATAAACAATCAATTCAAAATCCCTAAAAAAATCGGAATAAAATTAGTTCTGCGAATTTGGGGAAGCCAAAGCGAGCGGTACCAATATATAAAAAAGAGTTATTGAAAAGTTTTTATTTTCGATTTGAATTTCAATTTTATTAGAAAGACATATAAGTAGTTTTGAAATTGAAAATTTTTGAGGAATATGAAATTATGAATTATTTTGGAAATTGGGGAGAAACGAAAGAAAGGTGTGCGGGGATGGTTGGGTTGAATTTTTGGAGGGCCTTTAAATTTTGTGTCATTTTTTTATAAAAAATATCTATCTATAATATAACTAAAGAGGTTGGGGTACACTTGGCACCCCTAATCCCCCTCCTAGAGCCTAATCCTCCCTCCTTATTTTTATTTAATAGTTATATTTATTAAGGCCGACCTTTATATTATTAATAAAAAAGACTCCCAAAATTATTATTATTTTTTTATTTATATATACAACCTAGGAAAAAACTCTCACATATTCTCAACAAAAAAAAAACCTACGACCAAACCAAAAAAAAAAAGTCGACTACCAAAAGGTTCGACCTCCTCCTATACCAGGTAACATGTTTTTAATTTTTAAAATCATCACTTTTATGAAATTCAATATATTATGAACTTAAATTATTATTATCTTATTATTATTATTATTATTATTATTATTATTATTTTATTATTATTATTATTATTATTATTTTATTATTTATTATTATTATTATTATTATTATTATTATTATTTTATTATTATTATTATTATTATTATTATTATTATTATTATTATTATTATTATTATTATTATTATTATTATTATTATTATTATTATTATTATTATTATTATTATTTTTTTATTTAACTAAAGTTGAAAAAAAGGTAAACTGAATCAATATTTATATGGAGTTAATTTTCATATGTTTCCTTCTTTCGTTTTCGTATTGATTAAATTGTGATATTGGTCATAGGGATTTAATATACTTGAATTCTAATTTTTTAGCTTTTGATTAATATATTTTGAGACTACCCGTCCATTGGACGGGCCTGAGCACTAGTGTATAATATATATAAAAAAATTGTATTATATATATATATATATATATATATATAAAAGGGTTACCCGCGCAATACGACAGTTATAACGGCGATGGATGATGATAGTGAAATAGTAATTTGTTTTATAAAAGAGGAAAGTTAAAAGGGAAAGGGTAATTTGTTTTATAAAAAGTTTAAAAGGGAAAGGGTAATTGTTTTGGGTTTTTTAAAAATAAAAAGTTTAAAAAAGACATGTTGATATTAATCATACTCTTATTTAAAAAACTAAAAAAAAGTGATTAAAAAAAATAATATATAATTTATGAGTTATTTTTCATAATTATGTATACTCTTTTATAAAAATTATCACACCACTTGTCAAAATATAATCATTAACGATGATATTATTTTTATAATAATAATGAGAAAATATTAATAGTTTTTATATAAAGTTTTTATATAATAATAAAAATTCTATAAAATAACATTCTATTTTAAAGTAGTTGTTTTAACAAATTCTAAATTCCATTGGAATTCAAAAATTTCCATCCACTTGTCAAAGAATCTTGAATTTTTCATATGAGGTAATTAGAAAGAATTTAATTGCTTTTTCATTACGAATGAAATAAGTCATGAAATGAATTCTGAATTCCATTATGTCAACCAAACATGATATGAAATGAAATTCATATTCCAATTTCACCGAATTTTGTGAACCAAATTTCTTCAATTATGAATCAAAGTTTCTCTTTTATTAAATGTTAGAAAAGAATTATATTTATTAAAATCAATTTAAACTTAGACATCACTTATTATTTATCTTTTTTTGAATTTATTCCACTTGAAGCAGAATATGTATCAGCAGCGAGTTGTTGTGCACAAGTCCTCTGGATGAAAAACCAACTCGCTGACTATGACTTAGATTTCTAAGATTCCCATTATGTGTGATAATACAAGTGCAATTGCTATCACACACAATCCTGTTCAGCATTCCAAGACCAAACACATAGACATTAGGTACCACTTCATTCGTGACCATGTCATGAAAGGGGATGTTGAAATCTACTTCATCCCCACTGATGACCAACTTGCTGACATATTCACTAAAC
>CM067170.1:47145666-47182956 GCA_034093135.1 Erigeron breviscapus | reverse complement strand
ATATAAAATTTAAATTCTTTTCAGGTTGGCGGGTCGACCTGTTAACCCAATGGGTCAACCCGAACCCAACCCGAAAAAAACCAGGTTAGTGGGTTGGCGGGTTGACGGGTCGAGATTTCACAACCCTAACCTGATTTTTTTCGGGTTGGGTTTCGGGTTGGGTCGAGATTGACAGCCCATTTTTAAGGGTTTCTTTTTACTAAACTTTTTGTTGGTTTTGGAACATTTAGGGACTGGACACCATGGTTGGTGAGCATGGAACACAACTTTCTGGTGGACAGAAGCAAAGAATTGCTATAGCCAGAGCGATTCTTAAAAATCCTCGAATCCTTCTTTTAGATGAAGCAACTAGTGCTCTTGATGCAGAATCCGAGAGAGTTGTGCAGGAAGCGTTGGACAGGATAATGGTGAATAGAACTACCGTCATTGTTGCACATCGTCTAAGTACAGTTAGAAATGCCGACATGATTGCAGTTATTCATCGTGGAAAGATGGTTGAGAAAGGTACATTCATATACTAGATATTTATTATCCAAACTTACATGATTCAAAAGTATAACTAGTGCTTGATGATTGATCAGGATCACATTCGGAGCTACTCCAGGATCCAGAAGGAGCATATTCTCAACTTATAAAATTGCAAGATATTAATTGTGAATCAGGACAACATGGCTCAGATGACCAAGATATGGAACTCAGGAAATTGTCAAGTCGAAAGTCATCCAGCAGTCGTCGCCACTCAATGAATGCCTCCTCTGGTGGTGCGTGTATGGAGATTATAGATGATCAAGCTTCAGCAAAACCTCCAAAAGTCCCTCTCCGTAGGCTCGCCTATCTCAACAAGCCAGAGGTGCCGGTAATCATATTGGGTACAATGGCTGCCATTATAAATGGCACAATCTCCCCAATTTTTGGCATAATGCTTTCTGGCATGATCAAGACCTTCTTTCAACCGCCTAAGGAAATGAAAACTGACTCAAGATTCTGGGCTCTAATGTTCATAATCTTGGGAGTGGTATCATTTTTAGCTTCTCCAGGGAGATCTTACCTTTTTGCTATTGCTGGATCTAAGCTAATAAGAAGGATCAGATCGTTATGCTTTGAAAAGTTGATTAACATGGAGGTAGGTTAGTTTGATAAGCCAGAAAACTCAAGTGGTGCAATTGGTGCAAGGCTGTCAACAGATGCAGCCAGTGTTCGTGGTTTGGTTGGAGTCGCACTTGCTCAGCTTGTTCAAGATTCAACGTCGGCTATTACTGGTTTAGCAATAGCTTTTACTGCCTGCTGGCAGTTGGCTCTCACAGTTCTGGCCCTCATTCCCGTAATAAGTGCTAATGGATATGTTCAAATGCAATTCTTGAAAGGGTTCAGTGCAGATGCTAAGAAGATGTATGAGGAAGCAAGTCAGGTGGCAAATGATGCGGTTGGGAGTATAAGGACAGTGGCTTCTTTTTGTGCAGAAGATAAAGTGATGTAACTTTATAGAAGTAAATGTGAGGGTCCCAAGAGAACAGGGATTAAACAAGGTTTAATCAGCGGAATTGGGTTTGGAGTGTCGTTTTTCTTACTTTCTGTATGTACGGAACCAGCTTTTACGCTGGTGCGCAGTTAGTTGAGGCTGGAAAGACTACATTCGCAGATGTATTTAAGGTATTCTTTGCTTTGTCAATGGCAGCCATAGCCATATCTCAGTCAAGCTCATTTGGCCCAGATATAAGCAAAGCCAAAAGTTCTGCAGCATCAGTTTTCACTATTCTAGATAGAAAGTCGGAGATTAACCCAAGTGATGAATCAGGTATGACATTAGACACAGTCAAGGGTGAACTTGAGCTCCATCACATTAGCTTTAAGTATCCAACCAGACCTGAGGTCGAGATATTTCATGATCTATGCTTAACCATCCAAAGTGGCAAGACTGTGGCGTTGATTGGTGAAAGTGGAAGTGGGAAGTCAACTGTTATCCAACTACTGCAAAGATTTTACAATCCAGATTCGGTTTCTATCATGCTGGACGGTGTTGAGTTACAAAAGTTTCAACTCAAGTGGCTCAGGATGCAAATGGGTCTGGTGAGCCAAGAGCCAGTGTTGTTCAATTACACCATCGGAGCTAACATTGCTTATGGAAAAGACGGTGATGCCACCGAGGCTGAAATAATTGCTGCTTCCGAGTTGGCTAATGCGCACAAGTTCATCAGTGGGTTACGACAGGGTTACAAAACCATGGTACGGGAAAGAGGAGTGCAAATGTCGGGTGGGCAGAAGCAAAGAATAGCAATAGCTAGAGCCATTGTCAAAAGTCCAAAGATACTGTTGCTGGATGAGGCCACAAGCGCACTGGATGCCGAGTCAGAAAGAGTGGTTCAAGATGCGTTGGATCGGGTCATGGTCAACAGGACCACAGTGGTAGTTGCTCATCGATTGACAACGATCAAGAATGCAGATGTGATTGCAGTGATTAAGAATGGAATGGTTGTTGAGAAAGGAACGCATGAAAATCTTATCAATATTAAGAACGGGTTCTATGCATCTTTAGTTGCACTTCACATGAGCTCTAACCATTAGCCATAGTCGCATCAGTGCCGTTTTTTTACTTATGTGATTTATATCAGGTGGAACATGCAACATGTATTTCAATTTCTTAAGTGCAAAATTCATCCTTATGGTTTGTCGTTTTTGCATTTTTCATCCTTGTACACGGTTGACCAAATCTTCAACTGTTCTTCATAGCAACCCAGATTCTGTATCTCATCTTCATATAAACCCAGAATCCGGTCTAATAACAACCACCACTTCCATATACAACCACCGCCTCCTCCATTAACACAAATCAATATATACACAATCAACACACGCAATCAGTCACACACACAACTTCAGATTAGATCTAAAATTTTATCAACAATATTAATTCCGATTAGATCTAAAATCAACAAACATAATACAAAACGGGTGTCTCGTAATCCGTACAATTAGCGGCAGATGATTAAGAAGAAGAAGATGAACAACAACAAACACACTACACACACAAAACCAACAGACAAACAAAATCGAAGAAGTGGCGTGACCTGTTTATTTCTCCCTTGGGCAGCCGGCCACTTTTCCGGTCTATATCCGTACACACAGTTCATCTTCTAGATGTATATATCTTCTTTCAAAAAACCTAAAAAAGGTAATGATCTTATATATATAAGATACACATATATGCGTATATAAATGATATTGAAATAGTGAGGGAAAAATAACGATGGTGGTCGTACGATCTCTTGGGCAGCTTAGTGGTGCTGTATGGATTGATGTGAAAATACATATTGTAATGTACATATGCAAGATAAGATTTTTTAATTTTTAAGGATTTAATCATTGATATAGATGTAGATATGGATGAGTTTTTTTTTAATCTTAAAGATATATTTTTTGTTTTTTTTGTTTCTGGGTTTTATGATGATGGGAGAGAAGAAAATATGAATATATGAGTATGAGTGGAAGCAGCTATGAAGAACATATGAAGATTTGGTCAACAATGTTAACGGCGAGGATGAAAAATGCAAAAACGACAAACCACAGGGATGATTTTTGCACTTAAATTGGTGAAAAGACGAAAATGCCCCTCACGTGACTTGCATGTGAGGGGGTTAACGGCAAAGTTATAACGGCAGGGATGAAATGCAAACCACGGGGATGATTTTAGCCAAAAGTTAACGGCGAGGACGAAAAGTGATAAAACGATAAACCACAGGGACGAAAAAAGTACTTAACTCTTTGTTAAATATGTATGGCTTCTTTCCTATTTTTTATATAACACTGACGTTTTCTCATCGCTGTCCACATCCGTTTACCTTTATTTATGTATGTATCTATCTGATGGAAATAGTCTTTTAGTGTTTTTAGCTTGTTTCTTAAAGTATGCATCTGTTTGTATGTATGTACACATCCATATAAAACTATTAACTAGCTGTTTTAATCAGCCCTTTTCCTTGCAGGCAAAAATAACTTGCCAAAGAGTTTTTTCTTTTTTTGGCCTAAGTCAACCCAAGACTTTCAGCGAAAAAAACACAAACAGCATCAACTTATTTCCTCATAAGGCTTCTTTGTTCATGGCTTTAAGTAATTAGAGTTCCTGCACAGGTCACCCAGCCCGCTTTGACCCACATTCCTAAAAATACCTCTGGTGATGGTGTTCAAGACTCCGGGTAGGCCAAAGAGAAGCAAAAGAGAGCAGCAATATTGTGTTGTATAAACAATGGAGTATGCATGCCACTCGTGGCTATTCTTTTCAGAGAAAATCGATCCTCTTGGTTAGAGCAAATGAAGGCAGGTGCACATTCAGATGCACCCGGGTTTTTACCCACATGTCATGGGTTTAAATTTTAGGGTTGACATGCCTGAGGTATTTATCTTTGGAGAGACACTTTTTGGTAGCGCATTAGTAAGTAAGAACAGATCTGGTCTTAAAGAAATGCATTTTTTGCGGTTTTGAAGTGGCTATAACTTCTTGTGTATATTGTTTCGGTAAAATCTAAAAATAGGTAATGTTAGCATGTGATTAGGCCTTTCAAAAGAAATAAGACTCACTTAAAACGGGTGTGTTTTGGTGGGTCAAATATGAGTCCCAAAGCAGCCCGTTGGAGCTTTTTGCTAGATTTCCAAATGAGTTTAAAAGGTCGAAATCTACTGTATACGTATGTAATCATAAACATACTTATGTCTATGTTGATAAAGAGTGCAAATAACAAAATTGTCATTTTCCGATCGGGTCTTACCGTGTAAAGGCAACAAACACCCCATGGCGGAATCATGGGATATCACTTGGAAAAGCACAACACGACATGGAAATTATGTAGAGTCAAACTATATGAAAACATAGGATTGAAACAATCCACAAACTCACTCAAATGTATACAATAATCAACATCTATCAAAGATACACACTCAATCAATAGTAAATGGAAATGTTTAAATGATAGTAGTTGATCCTAAGCATAACCCGTTAAAGGGAAATAAGGATCACGGATCCAGAAAGTCCAAAGCAAGTCCAATCTTAGCAATGCAAGCACATAATCATCCATTTTGTCTCTGATTAACCTGATTACCTGAAAAGTGTACTAAAGAGCGTCAACATAAAGTTGGTGAGTTCGTAGGGACAAGTAACAAGGAATAACCGTATCGGATAACAACCGTTAACGATAAGCGAGGATTAGAATACCTAATCATGTCCAAGGAAACCCTAAAAGGTTTCACATTAGCACAGTTCAATACAATAAACGTTTCAACATCAATATCATTATACAATACACCATTAAACGTTAATCAATACGCCTAACATGATTTATCATTAACATGATAATCAAAGCGACAATCATCATTAACCAATACGCCTAACATGATATATCATTTACATGATAATCAAAGCGACATCATCATTAACCAATACGCCTAACATGATATATCATTTACATGATAATCAAAGCGACAATCATCATTAACCAATACGCCTAACATGATATATCATTTACATGATAATCAAAGCGACATTAAACCACAAGTAATCATATCAACAATCAACAAATAAACAATTAACATCTCGGTCCATATCATAACAAGTGAATCAACCAACAAATACGATGCACATACACTTCTTATAATTCTACTTTAAAGAAATTATCGATGCTTATATATAGGGTCACCCGCAGCCTTCCCACCACATCTACTATTCATAAAAAGTATAATTATCTTCCATATATGTACAAATATCTAAAGCACAACAAGTATTCATAACGAAGTCAAAGTTAACCGAGCAACAAGTCAATACATTAAACAAACAATCAATCAACAAATGTACACTTTTCAGCCCGAATCTCAATTGAGTAGGGAGGGTTTACGAAAACTCACCTGGAAGTAAAGCAATTCCAAGTACTAGTACAAGTACTTTACTATGCTCAAAATGTACTCCAGGGTACCTAGAACAAGTATAAGATCAACTTATAAGCTACCACAAAGCCTAAGTGCAAAATAGGGAAATTTCAGCATGTTCCCAGCTTTGCGCCATCTACTAGACAACGACCTTTGGGAAGTCAAGAAGACTAGATACAACAAAACTCAGTTCTAGACATTTGTTGGGCACTCAATGGCCTTTTCAAAAATGTAAGGTTTGGCTCTTGAAGAGCTTTAATGAAAGAGTTATGATTTTTACAAAAACAAACCTGTAGCCTCGTCAGAAATCAGACCAGTTCTGAAAATCGTCATTTTTGGCACTCTTCTGAGCAAAACCATAAGAAACTTTGTTCTTATCAAATTTTACTGACACTTGGACCTTTCCAAAAATATAAGATTCGTCTCCTAATTCGTCCAGATGAATCTTCTATGATGTTTGCAAGATGACTGAAATTTCAGTCCTATAGAGTCCTTAAATTCAACTTGAAACTTCAAGTGATGAACCCAAGACTTTATGGACTTGATTGTTTTGTGTTATGAATGTGAAAGAGAGAGAAAAGAGCAGAGATGGATGATAGAATGATCATCAAATGCTTGCTTATATAGCCCAAGAGTTGCAACTAAGTGCCAAGAACACACACCTTGGCCATGAGGTGTTCATCATGTGTTTACAACTCATCCTTGAGTGTAATGGCTGAAACTTTGGCCTTAAAACAAACTAGAATTCAGTAGGAACATGTTCATTGCATGATTACAAGCTATAATCCAAGTCTTGGTTAGTTTGTGTGGGGTTTATGTCAAGAACACAAGCTTGACTTGACTAATTGACTTTGGTTGACTCTAAACTTTGATTCTTGATTATTATTTGTGTAATTAAGTGTAGTAACTAGTTTATATAAGTATAATTACTTTTATCTATGTGGTTATAAATCAATTACATGTATTTATATATTTATTAGTTATCTAATTCAAGTACACAATTGCATATTTATTTTACTAGTATGTACAATATATCTAGCTAGTTAATTGATTCCGAAATTAATAACACAAACAAAATATTCATGAGCGTACAACTTTTATAAATTATTATAAATCCATAATATGGATAAATCATTTCATATAATATAAAGGTTGTGTCGGTTTTTGTCCTATTAATGGAATTATCATCTAACCACCGACACTGTTCCACCGACACTGTTGGAACCGTACATTATACTTAAGGTTTCGTATATACGTTTTTCCTGTTACTACAGTTATTCAATTATCATCTATTATATAATTTCTATAACATGTACTGGGCCAATTTCATAGTCTGCTAATATGGCCCTAATTCTAGAAGTTCAAATATGACATTATAATTGGCCCAATTTACAGATAAATGTACACAATTATGTCCAAATTTTCGTTTATTGAAATAGTTAATCAAATTACATGCACAGTCAAACGGTAAAAATCATGAATGTTACACAAACCCCCAAAAATAAGAAAAAGTTATAATTAGTAAGTAAGACCAGATCTGGTCTTAAAGAAATGCATTTTTTGCGGTTTTGAAGTGGCTATAACTTCTTGTGTATATTGTTTCGGTAAAATCTAAAAATAGGTAATGTTAGCATGTGATTAGGCCTTTCAAAAGAAATAAGACTCACTTAAAACGGGTGTGTTTTGGTGGGTCAAATATGAGTCCCAAAGCAGCCCGTTGGAGCATTTTGCTAGATTTCCAAATGAGTTTAAAATCTATTGTATACGTATGTAATCATAAACATACTTATGTCTATGTTGATAAAGAGTGCAAATAACAAAATTGTCATTTTCCGATCGGGTCTTACCGTGTAAAGGCAACAAACCCCCAAAAATAAGAAAAAGTTATAATTAGTAAGTAAGACCAGATCTGGTCTTAAAGAAATGCATTTTTTGCGGTTTTGAAGTGGCTATAACTTCTTGTGTATATTGTTTCGGTAAAATCTAAAAATAGGTAATGTTAGCATGTGATTAGGCCTTTCAAAAGAAATAAGACTCACTTAAAACGGGTGTGTTTTGGTGGGTCAAATATGAGTCCCAAAGCAGCCCGTTGGAGCTTTTTGCTAGATTTCCAAATGAGTTTAAAATCTATTGTATACGTATGTAATCATAAACATACTTATGTCTATGTTGATAAAGAGTGCAAATAACAAAATTGTCATTTTCCGATCGGGTCTTACCGTGTAAAGGCAACAAACCCCCAAAAATAAGAAAAAGTTATAATTAGTAAGTAAGACCAGATCTGGTCTTAAAGAAATGCATTTTTTGCGGTTTTGAAGTGGCTATAACTTCTTGTGTATATTGTTTCGGTAAAATCTAAAAATAGGTAATGTTAGCATGTGATTAGGCCTTTCAAAAGAAATAAGACTCACTTAAAACGGGTGTGTTTTGGTGGGTCAAATATGAGTCCCAAAGCAGCCCGTTGGAGCTTTTTGCTAGATTTCCAAATGAGTTTAAAAGGTCGGAATCTATTGTATACGTATGTAATCATAAACATACTTATGTCTATGTTGATAAAGAGTGCAAATAACAAAATTGTCATTTTCTGATCGGGTCTTACCGTGTAAAGGCAACAAACCCCCAAAAATAAGAAAAAGTTATAATTAGTAAGTAAGACCAGATCTGGTCTTAAAGAAATGCATTTTTTGCGGTTTTGAAGTGGCTATAACTTCTTGTGTATATTGTTTCGGTAAAATCTAAAAATAGGTAATGTTAGCATGTGATTAGGCCTTTCAAAAGAAATAAGACTCACTTAAAACGGGTGTGTTTTGGTGGGTCAAATATGAGTCCCAAAGCAGCCCGTTGGAGCTTTTTGCTAGATTTCCAAATGAGTTTAAAATCTATTGTATACGTATGTAATCATAAACATACTTATGTCTATGTTGATAAAGAGTGCAAATAACAAAATTGTCATTTTCCGATCGGGTCTTACCGTGTAAAGGCAACAAACCCCCAAAAATAAGAAAAAGTTAAAATTAGTAAGTAAGACCAGATCTGGTCTTAAAGAAATGCATTTTTTGCGGTTTTGAAGTGGCTATAACTTCTTGTGTATATTGTTTCGGTAAAATCTAAAAATAGGTAATGTTAGCATGTGATTAGGCCTTTCAAAAGAAATAAGACTCACTTAAAACGGGTGTGTTTTGGTGGGTCAAATATGAGTCCCAAAGCAGCCCGTTGGAGCTTTTTGCTAGATTTCCAAATGAGTTTAAAATCTATTGTATACGTATGTAATCATAAACATACTTATGTCTATGTTGATAAAGAGTGCAAATAACAAAATTGTCATTTTCTGATCGGGTCTTACCGTGTAAAGGCAACAAACCCCCAAAAATAAGAAAAAGTTATAATTAGTAAGTAAGACCAGATCTGGTCTTAAAGAAATGCATTTTTTGCGGTTTTGAAGTGGCTATAACTTCTTGTGTATATTGTTTCGGTAAAATCTAAAAATAGGTAATGTTAGCATGTGATTAGGCCTTTCAAAAGAAATAAGACTCACTTAAAACGGGTGTGTTTTGGTGGGTCAAATATGAGTCCCAAAGCAGCCCGTTGGAGCTTTTTGCTAGATTTCCAAATGAGTTTAAAATCTATTGTATACGTATGTAATCATAAACATACTTATGTCTATGTTGATAAAGAGTGCAAATAACAAAATTGTCATTTTCTGATCGGGTCTTACCGTGTAAAGGCAACAAACCCCCAAAAATAAGAAAAAGTTATAATTAGTAAGTAAGACCAGATCTGGTCTTAAAGAAATGCATTTTTTGCGGTTTTGAAGTGGCTATAACTTCTTGTGTATATTGTTTCGGTAAAATCTAAAAATAGGTAATGTTAGCATGTGATTAGGCCTTTCAAAAGAAATAAGACTCACTTAAAACGGGTGTGTTTTGGTGGGTCAAATATGAGTCCCAAAGCAGCCCGTTGGAGCTTTTTGCTAGATTTCCAAATGAGTTTAAAATCTATTGTATACGTATGTAATCATAAACATACTTATGTCTATGTTGATAAAGAGTGCAAATAACAAAATTGTCATTTTCCGATCGGGTCTTACCGTGTAAAGGCAACAAACCCCAAAAATAAGAAAAAGTTATAATTAGTAAGTAAGACCAGATCTGGTCTTAAAGAAATGCATTTTTTGCGGTTTTGAAGTGGCTATAACTTCTTGTGTATATTGTTTCGGTAAAATCTAAAAATAGGTAATGTTAGCATGTGATTAGGCCTTTCAAAAGAAATAAGACTCACTTAAAACGGGTGTGTTTTGGTGGGTCAAATATGAGTCCCAAAGCAGCCCGTTGGAGCTTTTTGCTAGATTTCCAAATGAGTTTAAAATCTATTGTATACGTATGTAATCATAAACATACTTATGTCTATGTTGATAAAGAGTGCAAATAACAAAATTGTCATTTTCCGATCGGGTCTTACCGTGTAAAGGCAACAAACCCCAAAAATAAGAAAAAGTTATAATTAGTAAGTAAGACCAGATCTGGTCTTAAAGAAATGCATTTTTTGCGGTTTTGAAGTGGCTATAACTTCTTGTGTATATTGTTTCGGTAAAATCTAAAAATAGGTAATGTTAGCATGTGATTAGGCCTTTCAAAAGAAATAAGACTCACTTAAAACGGGTGTGTTTTGGTGGGTCAAATATGAGTCCCAAAGCAGCCCGTTGGAGCTTTTTGCTAGATTTCCAAATGAGTTTAAAAGGTCGGAATCTATTGTATACGTATGTAATCATAAACATACTTATGTCTATGTTGATAAAGAGTGCAAATAACAAAATTGTCATTTTCCGATCGGGTCAAATATGAGTCCCAAAGCATCCTATTGGAGCTTTTTGCTAGATTTCCAAATGAGTTTAAAATCTATTGTATACGTATGTAATCATAAACATACTTATGTCTATGTTGATAAAGAGTGCAAATAACAAAATTGTCATTTTCCGATCGGGTCTTACCGTGTAAAGGCAACAAACCCCCAAAAATAAGAAAAAGTTATAATTAGTAAGTAAGACCAGATCTGGTCTTAAAGAAATGCATTTTTTGCGGTTTTGAAGTGGCTATAACTTCTTGTGTATATTGTTTCGGTAAAATCTAAAAATAGGTAATGTTAGCATGTGATTAGGCCTTTCAAAAGAAATAAGACTCACTTAAAACGGGTGTGTTTTGGTGGGTCAAATATGAGTCCCAAAGCAGCCCGTTGGAGCTTTTTGCTAGATTTCCAAATGAGTTTAAAATCTATTGTATACGTATGTAATCATAAACATACTTATGTCTATGTTGATAAAGAGTGCAAATAACAAAATTGTCATTTTCTGATCGGGTCTTACCGTGTAAAGGCAACAAACGCCCAAAAATAAGAAAAAGTTAAATTAGTAAGTAAGACCAGATCTGGTCTTAAAGAAATGCATTTTTTGCGGTTTTGAAGTGGCTATAACTTCTTGTGTATATTGTTTCGGTAAAATCTAAAAATAGGTAATGTTAGCATGTGATTAGGCCTTTCAAAAGAAATAAGACTCACTTAAAACGGGTGTGTTTTGGTGGGTCAAATATGAGTCCCAAAGCAGCCCGTTGGAGCTTTTTGCTAGATTTCCAAATGAGTTTAAAATCTATTGTATACGTATGTAATCATAAACATACTTATGTCTATGTTGATAAAGAGTGCAAATAACAAAAAGTTATAATTAGTAAGTAAGACCAGATCTGGTCTTAAAGAAATGCATTTTTTGCGGTTTTGAAGTGGCTATAACTTCTTGTGTATATTGTTTCGGTAAAATCTAAAAATAGGTAATGTTAGCATGTGATTAGGCCTTTCAAAAGAAATAAGACTCACTTAAAACGGGTGTGTTTTGGTGGGTCAAATATGAGTCCCAAAGCAGCCCGTTGGAGCTTTTTGCTAGATTTCCAAATGAGTTTAAAATCTATTGTATACGTATGTAATCATAAACATACTTATGTCTATGTTGATAAAGAGTGCAAATAACAAAATTGTCATTTTCTGATCGGGTCTTACCGTGTAAAGGCAACAAACCCCAAAAATAAGAAAAAGTTATAATTAGTAAGTAAGACCAGATCTGGTCTTAAAGAAATGCATTTTTTGCGGTTTTGAAGTGGCTATAACTTCTTGTGTATATTGTTTCGGTAAAATCTAAAAATAGGTAATGTTAGCATGTGATTAGGCCTTTCAAAAGAAATAAGACTCACTTAAAACGGGTGTGTTTTGGTGGGTCAAATATGAGTCCCAAAGCAGCCCGTTGGAGCTTTTTGCTAGATTTCCAAATGAGTTTAAAATCTATTGTATACGTATGTAATCATAAACATACTTATGTCTATGTTGATAAAGAGTGCAAATAACAAAATTGTCATTTTCTGATCGGGTCTTACCGTGTAAAGGCAACAAACCCCCAAAAATAAGAAAAAGTTATAATTAGTAAGTAAGACCAGATCTGGTCTTAAAGAAATGCATTTTTTGCGGTTTTGAAGTGGCTATAACTTCTTGTGTATATTGTTTCGGTAAAATCTAAAAATAGGTAATGTTAGCATGTGATTAGGCCTTTCAAAAGAAATAAGACTCACTTAAAACGGGTGTGTTTTGGTGGGTCAAATATGAGTCCCAAAGCAGCCCGTTGGAGCTTTTTGCTAGATTTCCAAATGAGTTTAAAATCTATTGTATACGTATGTAATCATAAACATACTTATGTCTATGTTGATAAAGAGTGCAAATAACAAAATTGTCATTTTCTGATCGGGTCTTACCGTGTAAAGGCAACAAACCCCAAAAATAAGAAAAAGTTATAATTAGTAAGTAAGACCAGATCTGGTCTTAACGAAATGCATTTTTTGCGGTTTTGAAGTGGCTATAACTTCTTGTGTATATTGTTTCGGTAAAATCTAAAAATAGGTAATGTTAGCATGTGATTAGGCCTTTCAAAAGAAATAAGACTCACTTAAAACGGGTGTGTTTTGGTGGGTCAAATATGAGTCCCAAAGCAGCCCGTTGGAGCTTTTTGCTAGATTTCCAAATGAGTTTAAAATCTATTGTATACGTATGTAATCATAAACATACTTATGTCTATGTTGATAAAGAGTGCAAATAACAAAATTGTCATTTTCTGATCGGGTCTTACCGTGTAAAGGCAACAAACCCCAAAAATAAGAAAAAGTTATAATTAGTAAGTAAGACCAGATCTGGTCTTAACGAA
Source organism: Erigeron breviscapus (assembly GCA_034093135.1). NCBI lineage: Eukaryota > Viridiplantae > Streptophyta > Magnoliopsida > Asterales > Asteraceae > Erigeron > Erigeron breviscapus. The sequence goes on along the minus strand of CM067170.1, from coordinate 47,169,815 downwards.
ATGCATTTTTTGCGGTTTTGAAGTGGCTATAACTTCTTGTGTCTATGTTGATAAAGAGTGCAAATAACAAAATTGTCATTTTCCGATCGGGTCTTACCGTGTAAAGGCAACAAACCCCAAAAATAAGAAAAAGTTATAATTAGTAAGTAAGACCAGATCTGGTCTTAAAGAAATGCATTTTTTGCGGTTTTGAAGTGGCTATAACTTCTTGTGTATATTGTTTCGGTAAAATCTAAAAATAGGTAATGTTAGCATGTGATTAGGCCTTTCAAAAGAAATAAGACTCACTTAAAACGGGTGTGTTTTGGTGGGTCAAATATGAGTCCCAAAGCAGCCCGTTGGAGCTTTTTGCTAGATTTCCAAATGAGTTTAAAATCTATTGTATACGTATGTAATCATAAACATACTTATGTCTATGTTGATAAAGAGTGCAAATAACAAAATTGTCATTTTCCGATCGGGTCTTACCGTGTAAAGGCAACAAACCCCCAAAAATAAGAAAAAGTTATAATTAGTAAGTAAGACCAGATCTGGTCTTAAAGAAATGCATTTTTTGCGGTTTTGAAGTGGCTATAACTTCTTGTGTATATTGTTTCGGTAAAATCTAAAAATAGGTAATGTTAGCATGTGATTAGGCCTTTCAAAAGAAATAAGACTCACTTAAAACGGGTGTGTTTTGGTGGGTCAAATATGAGTCCCAAAGCAGCCCGTTGGAGCATTTTGCTAGATTTCCAAATGAGTTTAAAATCTATTGTATACGTATGTAATCATAAACATACTTATGTCTATGTTGATAAAGAGTGCAAATAACAAAATTGTCATTTTCTGATCGGGTCTTACCGTGTAAAGGCAACAAACCCCCAAAAATAAGAAAAAGTTATAATTAGTAAGTAAGACCAGATCTGGTCTTAAAGAAATGCATTTTTTGCGGTTTTGAAGTGGCTATAACTTCTTGTGTATATTGTTTCGGTAAAATCTAAAAATAGGTAATGTTAGCATGTGATTAGGCCTTTCAAAAGAAATAAGACTCACTTAAAACGGGTGTGTTTTGGTGGGTCAAATATGAGTCCCAAAGCAGCCCGTTGGAGCATTTTGCTAGATTTCCAAATGAGTTTAAAATCTATTGTATACGTATGTAATCATAAACATACTTATGTCTATGTTGATAAAGAGTGCAAATAACAAAATTGTCATTTTCTGATCGGGTCTTACCGTGTAAAGGCAACAAACCCCCAAAAATAAGAAAAAGTTATAATTAGTAAGTAAGACCAGATCTGGTCTTAAAGAAATGCATTTTTTGCGGTTTTGAAGTGGCTATAACTTCTTGTGTATATTGTTTCGGTAAAATCTAAAAATAGGTAATGTTAGCATGTGATTAGGCCTTTCAAAAGAAATAAGACTCACTTAAAACGGGTGTGTTTTGGTGGGTCAAATATGAGTCCCAAAGCAGCCCGTTGGAGCTTTTTGCTAGATTTCCAAATGAGTTTAAAATCTATTGTATACGTATGTAATCATAAACATACTTATGTCTATGTTGATAAAGAGTGCAAATAACAAAATTGTCATTTTCTGATCGGGTCTTACCGTGTAAAGGCAACAAACCCCCAAAAAAAAAAGACTCACTTAAAACGGGTGTGTTTTGGTGGGTCAAATATGAGTCCCAAAGCAGCCCGTTGGAGCTTTTTGCTAGATTTCCAAATGAGTTTAAAATCTATTGTATACGTATGTAATCATAAACATACTTATGTCTATGTTGATAAAGAGTGCAAATAACAAAATTGTCATTTTCTGATCGGGTCTTACCGTGTAAAGGCAACAAACCCCCAAAAATAAGAAAAAGTTATAATTAGTAAGTAAGACCAGATCTGGTCTTAAAGAAATGCATTTTTTGCGGTTTTGAAGTGGCTATAACTTCTTGTGTATATTGTTTCGGTAAAATCTAAAAATAGGTAATGTTAGCATGTGATTAGGCCTTTCAAAAGAAATAAGACTCACTTAAAACGGGTGTGTTTTGGTGGGTCAAATATGAGTCCCAAAGCAGCCCGTTGGAGCATTTTGCTAGATTTCCAAATGAGTTTAAAATCTATTGTATACGTATGTAATCATAAACATACTTATGTCTATGTTGATAAAGAGTGCAAATAACAAAATTGTCATTTTCTGATCGGGTCTTACCGTGTAAAGGCAACAAACCCCCAAAAATAAGAAAAAGTTATAATTAGTAAGTAAGACCAGATCTGGTCTTAAAGAAATGCATTTTTTGCGGTTTTGAAGTGGCTATAACTTCTTGTGTATATTGTTTCGGTAAAATCTAAAAATAGGTAATGTTAGCATGTGATTAGGCCTTTCAAAAGAAATAAGACTCACTTAAAACGGGTGTGTTTTGGTGGGTCAAATATGAGTCCCAAAGCAGCCCGTTGGAGCTTTTTGCTAGATTTCCAAATGAATTTAAAAGGTCGGAATTTATTGTATACGTATGTAATCATAAACATACTTATGTCTATGTTGATAAAGAGTGCAAATAACAAAATTGTCATTTTCTGATCGGGTCTTACCGTGTAAAGGCAACAAACCCCCAAAAATAAGAAAAAGTTATAATTAGTAAGTAAGACCAGATCTGGTCTTAACGAAATGCATTTTTTGCGGTTTTGAAGTGGCTATAACTTCTTGTGTATATTTTTCGGTTTTGAAGTGGCTATAACTTCTTGTGTATATTGTTTCGGTAAAATCTAAAAATAGGTAATGTTAGCATGTGATTAGGCCTTTCAAAAGAAATAAGACTCACTTAAAACGGGTGTGTTTTGGTGGGTCAAATATGAGTCCCAAAGCAGCCCGTTGGAGCTTTTTGCTAGATTTCCAAATGAGTTTAAAATCTATTGTATACGTATGTAATCATAAACATACTTATGTCTATGTTGATAAAGAGTGCAAATAACAAAATTGTCATTTTCTGATCGGGTCTTACCGTGTAAAGGCAACAAACCCCCAAAAATAAGAAAATTGTCATTTTCTGATCGGGTCTTACCGTGTAAAGGCAACAAACCCCCAAAAATAAGAAAAAGTTATAATTAGTAAGTAAGACCAGATCTGGTCTTAAAGAAATGCATTTTTTGCGGTTTTGAAGTGGCTATAACTTCTTGTGTATATTGTTTCGGTAAAATCTAAAAATAGGTAATGTTAGCATGTGATTAGGCCTTTCAAAAGAAATAAGACTCACTTAAAACGGGTGTGTTTTGGTGGGTCAAATATGAGTCCCAAAGCAGCCCGTTGGAGCTTTTTGCTAGATTTCCAAATGAGTTTAAAAGGTCGGAATCTATTGTATACGTATGTAATCATAAACATACTTATGTCTATGTTGATAAAGAGTGCAAATAACAAAATTGTCATTTTCTGATCGGGTCTTACCGTGTAAAGGCAACAAACCCCCAAAAATAAGAAAAAGTTATAATTAGTAAGTAAGACCAGATCTGGTCTTAAAGAAATGCATTTTTTGCGGTTTTGAAGTGGCTATAACTTCTTGTGTATATTGTTTCGGTAAAATCTAAAAATAGGTAATGTTAGCATGTGATTAGGCCTTTCAAAAGAAATAAGACTCACTTAAAACGGGTGTGTTTTGGTGGGTCAAATATGAGTCCCAAAGCAGCCCGTTGGAGCATTTTGCTAGATTTCCAAATGAGTTTAAAATCTATTGTATACGTATGTAATCATAAACATACTTATGTCTATGTTGATAAAGAGTGCAAATAACAAAATTGTCATTTTCTGATCGGGTCTTACCGTGTAAAGGCAACAAACCCCCAAAAATAAGAAAAAGTTATAATTAGTAAGTAAGACCAGATCTGGTCTTAAAGAAATGCATTTTTTGCGGTTTTGAAGTGGCTATAACTTCTTGTGTATATTGTTTCGGTAAAATCTAAAAATAGGTAATGTTAGCATGTGATTAGGCCTTTCAAAAGAAATAAGACTCACTTAAAACGGGTGTGTTTTGGTGGGTCAAATATGAGTCCCAAAGCAGCCCGTTGGAGCTTTTTGCTAGATTTCCAAATGAGTTTAAAATCTATTGTATACGTATGTAATCATAAACATACTTATGTCTATGTTGATAAAGAGTGCAAATAACAAAATTGTCATTTTCTGATCGGGTCTTACCGTGTAAAGGCAACAAACCCCCAAAAATAAGAAAAAGTTATAATTAGTAAGTAAGACCAGATCTGGTCTTAACGAAATGCATTTTTTGCGGTTTTGAAGTGGCTATAACTTCTTGTGTATATTGTTTCGGTAAAATCTAAAAATAGGTAATGTTAGCATGTGATTAGGCCTTTCAAAAGAAATAAGACTCACTTAAAACGGGTGTGTTTTGGTGGGTCAAATATGAGTCCCAAAGCAGCCCGTTGGAGCTTTTTGCTAGATTTCCAAATGAGTTTAAAATCTATTGTATACGTATGTAATCATAAACATACTTATGTCTATGTTGATAAAGAGTGCAAATAACAAAATTGTCATTTTCTGATCGGGTCTTACCGTGTAAAGGCAACAAACCCCCAAAAATAAGAAAAAGTTATAATTAGTAAGTAAGACCAGATCTGGTCTTAACGAAATGCATTTTTTGCGGTTTTGAAGTGGCTATAACTTCTTGTGTATATTGTTTCGGTAAAATCTAAAAATAGGTAATGTTAGCATGTGATTAGGCCTTTCAAAAGAAATAAGACTCACTTAAAACGGGTGTGTTTTGGTGGGTCAAATATGAGTCCCAAAGCAGCCCGTTGGAGCTTTTTGCTAGATTTCCAAATGAGTTTAAAATCTATTGTATACGTATGTAATCATAAACATACTTATGTCTATGTTGATAAAGAGTGCAAATAACAAAATTGTCATTTTCCGATCGGGTCTTACCGTGTAAAGGCAACAAACCCCCAAAAATAAGAAAAAGTTATAATTAGTAAGTAAGACCAGATCTGGTCTTAACGAAATGCATTTTTTGCGGTTTTGAAGTGGCTATAACTTCTTGTGTATATTGTTTCGGTAAAATCTAAAAATAGGTAATGTTAGCATGTGATTAGGCCTTTCAAAAGAAATAAGACTCACTTAAAACGGGTGTGTTTTGGTGGGTCAAATATGAGTCCCAAAGCAGCCCGTTGGAGCTTTTTGCTAGATTTCCAAATGAGTTTAAAAGGTCGGAATCTATTGTATACGTATGTAATCATAAACATACTTATGTCTATGTTGATAAAGAGTGCAAATAACAAAATTGTCATTTTCCGATCGGGTCTTACCGTGTAAAGGCAACAAACCCCCAAAAATAAGAAAAAGTTATAATTAGTAAGTAAGACCAGATCTGGTCTTAAAGAAATGCATTTTTTGCGGTTTTGAAGTGGCTATAACTTCTTGTGTATATTGTTTCGGTAAAATCTAAAAATAGGTAATGTTAGCATGTGATTAGGCCTTTCAAAAGAAATAAGACTCACTTAAAACGGGTGTGTTTTGGTGGGTCAAATATGAGTCCCAAAGCAGCCCGTTGGAGCTTTTTGCTAGATTTCCAAATGAGTTTAAAATCTATTGTATACGTATGTAATCATAAACATACTTATGTCTATGTTGATAAAGAGTGCAAATAACAAAATTGTCATTTTCTGATCGGGTCTTACCGTGTAAAGGCAACAAACCCCCAAAAATAAGAAAAAGTTATAATTAGTAAGTAAGACCAGATCTGGTCTTAAAGAAATGCATTTTTTGCGGTTTTGAAGTGGCTATAACTTCTTGTGTATATTGTTTCGGTAAAATCTAAAAATAGGTAATGTTAGCATGTGATTAGGCCTTTCAAAAGAAATAAGACTCACTTAAAACGGGTGTGTTTTGGTGGGTCAAATATGAGTCCCAAAGCAGCCCGTTGGAGCTTTTTGCTAGATTTCCAAATGAGTTTAAAATCTATTGTATACGTATGTAATCATAAACATACTTATGTCTATGTTGATAAAGAGTGCAAATAACAAAATTGTCATTTTCCGATCGGGTCTTACCGTGTAAAGGCAACAAACCCCCAAAAATAAGAAAAAGTTATAATTAGTAAGTAAGACCAGATCTGGTCTTAAAGAAATGCATTTTTTGCGGTTTTGAAGTGGCTATAACTTCTTGTGTATATTGTTTCGGTAAAATCTAAAAATAGGTAATGTTAGCATGTGATTAGGCCTTTCAAAAGAAATAAGACTCACTTAAAACGGGTGTGTTTTGGTGGGTCAAATATGAGTCCCAAAGCAGCCCGTTGGAGCATTTTGCTAGATTTCCAAATGAGTTTAAAATCTATTGTATACGTATGTAATCATAAACATACTTATGTCTATGTTGATAAAGAGTGCAAATAACAAAATTGTCATTTTCCGATCGGGTCTTACCGTGTAAAGGCAACAAACCCCCAAAAATAAGAAAAAGTTATAATTAGTAAGTAAGACCAGATCTGGTCTTAAAGAAATGCATTTTTTGCGGTTTTGAAGTGGCTATAACTTCTTGTGTATATTGTTTCGGTAAAATCTAAAAATAGGTAATGTTAGCATGTGATTAGGCCTTTCAAAAGAAATAAGACTCACTTAAAACGGGTGTGTTTTGGTGGGTCAAATATGAGTCCCAAAGCAGCCCGTTGGAGCTTTTTGCTAGATTTCCAAATGAGTTTAAAATCTATTGTATACGTATGTAATCATAAACATACTTATGTCTATGTTGATAAAGAGTGCAAATAACAAAATTGTCATTTTCCGATCGGGTCTTACCGTGTAAAGGCAACAAACCCCCAAAAATAAGAAAAAGTTATAATTAGTAAGTAAGACCAGATCTGGTCTTAAAGAAATGCATTTTTTGCGGTTTTGAAGTGGCTATAACTTCTTGTGTATATTGTTTCGGTAAAATCTAAAAATAGGTAATGTTAGCATGTGATTAGGCCTTTCAAAAGAAATAAGACTCACTTAAAACGGGTGTGTTTTGGTGGGTCAAATATGAGTCCCAAAGCAGCCCGTTGGAGCTTTTTGCTAGATTTCCAAATGAGTTTAAAATCTATTGTATACGTATGTAATCATAAACATACTTATGTCTATGTTGATAAAGAGTGCAAATAACAAAATTGTCATTTTCCGATCGGGTCTTACCGTGTAAAGGCAACAAACCCCCAAAAATAAGAAAAAGTTATAATTAGTAAGTAAGACCAGATCTGGTCTTAAAGAAATGCATTTTTTGCGGTTTTGAAGTGGCTATAACTTCTTGTGTATATTGTTTCGGTAAAATCTAAAAATAGGTAATGTTAGCATGTGATTAGGCCTTTCAAAAGAAATAAGACTCACTTAAAACGGGTGTGTTTTGGTGGGTCAAATATGAGTCCCAAAGCAGCCCGTTGGAGCTTTTTGCTAGATTTCCAAATGAGTTTAAAATCTATTGTATACGTATGTAATCATAAACATACTTATGTCTATGTTGATAAAGAGTGCAAATAACAAAATTGTCATTTTCCGATCGGGTCTTACCGTGTAAAGGCAACAAACCCCCAAAAATAAGAAAAAGTTATAATTAGTAAGTAAGACCAGATCTGGTCTTAAAGAAATGCATTTTTTGCGGTTTTGAAGTGGCTATAACTTCTTGTGTATATTGTTTCGGTAAAATCTAAAAATAGGTAATGTTAGCTTGTTTTTTTTTTTTTTTTTATTTTCAATATGTAATTTTTGAAAAGACAGTTTTGCCCTTTATTTTTAAAGTGTATTCTATCATCACATTTATGATTTATCTATACTTAATTCTAACATATTTTTGCCCTTAATGAAATATGTTAGAACATAGATCTTCCAACTTTAAAAATAACTACATTACTTCTTTTTACATCGATTACTTTTAAATTAAGAACCACACCACCACCAACTGTCGCCACTATCACCCGTCACCGCCACCAGTACCTGCCTCTGCCGCCGTTACCATCATCGCCGCTGTATCGCGGCGGACATACATCTAGTCAATTTTAATATGCGTTAAAGATTTGTAACGATTTTAAATCATTAAATACTGATTCAATGACTCATCGGGATATTTTTGAGATTTTGATTGATGTATAATGAGGACAAATAACATTCAACTAGTAAAATACCCCTGTGTAGCCCGGGTTCCGGTTAGTAAAGTAAATTTATAACGCGAAAGACTAATTTCTTGACTTATTACTATTCCACCTACTTCTCAAGTGATGTCCTAAAAACATCATTAATTAACTTACAAAGTTTATCCTCCAATTCTTAAAATATATATATTGGCTATGTTTGGCACAAACTTTTCAAAAGGTTTTTAGGAGCTTTAGCTTTTTGTTTTAAACTAAAAGCTTCTAAGGTGTTAAAAGCTTTGTTTGGATGCGACTAGCTTTAACTTTTATTTGAAAGGAAAAAAGCTCCAAAATGAAACGCTACTTGAAGTAGCGTTTCAGGAGCTTTAGCTTTTCGATGAAACTTTTAATCTTTAAAAACTACACAAATACCTCTTAAAGTTGTAGCTACAGCTACCATATCAAACACTTTTAAAAAATAAAAGCTCTAGCTAACAGTTTTGCTTAAAAGCTACAGCTTACCGCTCTAACTAAAAGTTATAGCTTATAGCTACAACTACCAACTACAGCTACTTTTGCCAAACATATCCATTGTCCATTTTACATCAGTAAACTACAGTACTCGTTGTATGTCACCACCACAACCACCGGTTATTGCCGCAACCGTCACCGCCCATCATCACCTCTACCACCACATTGCCATGCGCGTTCCCATCTCGTTAAAATTAAAAAAGAAACCTCTTTACTTTTTCAATTGGTTACGTGTCATTAACTTATTATCAACTCCAAACTTTGATGTAATCTTACAAATGAAATATAACTAACTTCCTATATGTATTACTTTATTTGAATTTACTAACCCTTATTTTGTTTGTAAAATTTTCTTACAAAAACTCATATTTGTTATCCTCCAGATAAATATATACATAAGTTTATTCTCTATATCAATGATCATTTAAGCCATTAAATTATTTACCTACGAAGTATTAGATAATTTATACTTGAACATATACTTGATCCTTAAAAAAAGATATAAACATAATAATAACTAGAGTTAATTACATTTTTCGTCCCTGTGGTTTGCCCCACTTTCAAGGATTCCCTGAGTATACGAAATTACGTCTTTCATCCCTAAGTATGGAACTCTGTTAACATATTTGGTCCACGACCAAAACGTCCGTTAAGTAGCGGGTCACGTGAGAGGCACACCATGGGCAAAATGGTCAGTTCGCTTTTTCAGGGATCAAAAGTGTAAAACTTGTATTTTTTTTATTTGTTAATGAAAAAATTATTTTCTTTATAATATTTTCCTTTTCCCTTTTCCTTTTCCAGATTTATTACTTCAACATCATAAACACCATCATCATCATCATCTAACGCACACACATATTGACATACATATATATCTCCATATCTATATGAAATTATTTCAAAAAGCTGAACAAAATTTCATAAATCGATATCTATACCTATTCTCAATCTATATATTCCATAACACAATAATATGACAAATCTGAAAATCAAAATCAAACTACAAAAAAAAAAAACAATTTGTAAAAGAAAAAGCCACAATCTTCATCATCATCATCAAATCACCATAAACAAACCCTAATCAAAATTTAATGTATTTGTATAGATCTGTGAATCCAAACTCACTTGATCTCACATCTCTGTCCCTCTCTCTGTCCGAATTCACCCAGACCATTACCGGGCCGTCGCCGCCGTTTTTACGCCATCACCAGAGGTGTAGATCTCCGACCAAAGGAAGCACGAGATGGCCGCGGAAGAGCATCATTTTGAGTTCTTGACCACCATCTCCGCCACACCATCCCAAACCACCATCTCCGCCATACCATCCCAACCCATGTCTTTCCCACTACCATCACCACTGACTTAAATCTTCACCACCGATGGCTTACCACCACCGTCGAGGCGCCGACCACCACCACTACTATTTGTGGTTGTCGTTGAGCGTCGTACCGCCGCCACCATTATTACTCATTTTCACTCTCCTTTTTTCGTAGATCTTAAGAATTCTCATTTTCAAATACATACTTGGATGGATGTAGTTTATACGATTTATGAAATGGGAACTCATAGATTAGAGGAGGTGTTGAAGATTGAAATACACCCTCATCCAAGATCGCGATATGTATATGAGATTTGTGTGGATTCGTCTCTTTTTTTTTAGTTTTTTTTCTTCTTGATTCAGGATTGAAAGTCTAGTTTGTTGATTGGTGAATGTAAAGAAGGGTTGTTGGGGTTTGAGATCTGTATATATTGCGTGTATGTGATGATGATTTCAAAAATGTTAAAACTCTATTAAAGTAATTATGATGAAACTGAAATTGAAGAAAGTGATGATGATTTCATCGTTGATTAACTAGAGAAACCATCGGGTAACACTTTTATGATATTTTATTAGATATACTAGATTAGTAAGTAAGTAAGTAAGTAACTCCCAATGCCGTCTTCCACGGGTTTTGGGTCCCAATACCGTCTTCGACGGTGTATGGGGGAGGTTGAGATGTAGACAGCCTTACCCCTACCAAAGGTAGAGAGGCTGGTTCCATGTTCTACCATAGGTAGAAAAGGCCCTCCAGCCTTGCTGGGCATGAGGATCGAACCCTTTGATATACACTATTACACTTTTGGTCCTATGATAAGTGAAATGACAATTATACCCTTAGCATGCAAGTCACATGACACCAACTTAACGTCTGTTAGTGGGCTGGACCAAACTTGTTAACAGAATTCCAAACTCAGGGACGATACGTGTAATTTCGCGTACTAAGGGATGGTCTGTGAAATCTGGTACAAACCACAGGGACGAAAAATGTAATTAACTCTAATAACTATATATAATTAAGTGTAAGGTAACAAAATACTAGTTAAAAAAGAGTTTAATAGTAGCAAAGTAGCAATACTAACGCTTTGATCTCGGCTTCTAGATCCATATCCTTTCGCATCAAGAGTACCCGCGCGTCTCAAACCCACCTTTATCCCAACCCCACCAGTCAGGGCGGTAAAAAGAAATGAGATCTGTAAAGTTAGACTCGCTACTAAAGAAAGAAGGAGTCACAAACCTTCAACTCATCGAGGAAAAGAGGAAGCACTTAACTTAGGGCAGCCAGTCTCACTTCACACAGCACAGCGCCTTGCTATTTGCATTCATCCTTGTAACTTACCGAAGCGAGGATCTCATGCTATCATTGAACGGCTACCGAACCGCCATACTCAGGTAACCGGTCTAGGTTCCAAGTACATCAACACCCCATAGCTACTTAGGGCCGCCTCCACGGCCTTTTCACGCCCCTCTGAGGTGCACCATGTTGATAGGAATCGGCAAAGACCTTCTTGTACACGTCCTCGAGGGCTGCATTCATGGCAATCATCACTAGTTTCTCCCGAGGGCATGGTATGGCTTTGTTCTTGGTCTTGTTTAATAGATGTCGAGTGCCGATCACTAAGTGGGGATGCTCCCTCCAGCATGAGCGAACCTTTTCGAAAGTGGTTAGGAATGGGCGCCCCTCTCCCAGCCCGGATCCAGCCAGGTTCTATTGATCATGTCCCCTTCCCAACAGTTGGAACTTGTCTTGGGGCGTCTTTGGCTTTACGAGAGAAAGCTCGCCGTAGAAAAAAGTCTTTCTATTCCCGCCCCCGGTCATAGGTGCGTCCACAGAAGAGGAAACATGTGAAGTGTATGGCTAACCCAATAACGAAAGTTTCGTAAGGGGACTGGAGCAGGCTACCATGAGACAAAAGATCTTCTTTCTAAAGAGATTCGATTCGGAACTATTATATGTCCAAGGTTCGCATTGTTGCAAGTAGGCATTATAATAGTAAATGGACATTACAAGTAGTGGAGAGTACAGAGTACTACTCCAAGCGAGACTCGTCTAAGGGTTCAAAACCTGTGACAGCGGATGCGGACGGTACTGAATGGCGGGTTGGTGAACCAATAGGAAGGCCAGGGGCATACGGATCTTTTTAACCGAAAGAGAGGCTGAACCAAGGAAGCAACCATACTGACTGAAGCCAGAAGAAGCGCGGGGAATGACTATCAACGTTTGAAGCTTCAACACAGTCACTCCTTAGTAGCTCGTTGCTACAACTTCTCTTTGGCTCGCCCCTATCTCTAAAGGGGCTTACTCACTTCACTCACTCTCGTTCAGTAGCGCTTTCTTCATTCTTTAGATAGCAGCGTGAGAGCTCTGAAATTCCATTCAGGTCCTTAGTTCCAGTCGAATCGCGAGCAAAGCTCGACACTGCTAGCGAAGCTCTACGACAGAGCATTTCCATTATATATTGGTGGAAAACGATAGTCGGTTCATATACTTTGAGTCTTTGACAAATATTCAAACATAAAAAAACATATCGTATAACATATTGATTGACATACTGGATTCTATTTTTCGATGCGTGTATAACATGAACATTATTAATTAGACATCAAAACAAATAGGCATAAGAATAAGAATATCAGTAAAGTAAAATGATCATCAAGGAGCTAAGTACCAAAATTCACACGTGTTGGATTACCACGTTAATCCTCACAATTCACACACGAACATTCGCAATTAACCGCCACATAACGAACAATCCAAAATTAGACTATCCTAAGCCATTACAAGGACACGTATTTCTACGGGGATATTATCATGGCAATAAACTATGTTAAAAAAAGGGTAATGGGGGGAACCCTAGCCCCGGTACCACAATTGGATACCCATCGACCCACCCCGTATGAGCCATATGATGCCGGTAAAATACCTCCATCCTAATCCCCACATGATCTGGGCACCCCGAAGGATCGAACCCGCGTATTTAAACTTCACATATGGGTCTAGGCTTCATTAGTAACGGGTACCTTAAAAGAATTATTTTTTGTGCCCAGCGGGGATTGAACCTGAGACCTTAAGGTCACAAAGTGTTTGCCTTACCACTAGGCTAATTCCTATGTTATCAACATCTTATTCGCATTCTAACTTAATCACACAATTCCAATTCAACCACAACCGAATTATTCAAATCAACATTCAAGTTCAAATATAAAGGGGCAAAGCATCATCGTTTTCATTCAATTCTCAATCAATTCCACAATTTCAAACCATTTCATACAAATATAAAGGGGTCAAGTCATTAACAAGGCGGGTAAAGCATAGTCCGAATCTAACTTCAACATTCAATACATTAAAGGTGTTTGTATACAGGTGATACCAGCGGTTTTCCCTCCACACCGTTAATATATTGAACGGATGTCGGGATTCGGTTCCGTTATGCTCTCTAAGTATTGGTCGGGTATGTATACAGGGTGTACCAACGGCTAACTCTCCACCTAACCAACACTCATTAAACATACCGGGTTACCTACTATACTTCATCCACAATGCGCAATCCACGAGGTCATTAACTTTATATGACATAGGGTAACCATAGATTTGTTGATCAAGCGCCTCTAGGGTTACCGAGTGTCATACTCCGTTAATGCCATCATTTCACTTTGCTAGGGTTAAACAATAAAAATCATAAGAATATACGTCAACGTTCATTCGGAAAGTCACGGTGTATCCCGACACTAACACATACGTCCATCAAGCCATCACATAACAATCAAGTCAACAATCATGGAAAACCTACGAACTCCGTTTAAACAAGTTTTATGCGGCATACAATTCACGTTGCACACAAAATTTCCTATCATGCATGCTAATATGAAATGTGGGTGCAATGGCTATAGGCTAGGTCGATCCACCTTATTCTCTACAACCACGGCTCTGATACCATTCTGTAACACCCCAACAAGGCGGAATCATGGGATGTCACAAGAAAAGCACAACACGACATGTAAATTATGTAAAGTAAAACTAAATGCATAAATAAGATTTAATAATCCATACTAACCATCCAAGAATGCAAGTACCGGATCACACATAAACATAACCCTTAATCGGGTGTAATGGATCACGGATCCAGGGAACAGTCCAAGTCCAATCCTAGCATGCAAGGAAACATCCAATACGTCTTTGATTCACCTGTTCACCTGAAAAGTGTACTAAACGTGTCAACATAAAGTTGGTGAGTTCGTAGGGGTAAGTAAAAGGAATCAAGTGTCGGGATATCAACCGTTAATGATATACGAGGATTAGAATACCTAATCACGTTCCAAGGAAAACCCTAAAAAGGGTTCACATTCACACAAGTCAACACAAGTCAACGCCTACGTTAAATAATCGTTATAACGACACGACTTACATAATCATTAATGCGCGAAATACATTCCTGGCACGACTTACGTAATAAATAATGCGCGATATACGTTTCTGGCACGACTTACATAATAAATAATGCGCGATATACGTTTCTGGCACGACTTACATAATAAATAATGCGCGATATACGTTCTTGGCACGACTTACATAATAAATAATGCGCGATATACGTTTCTGGCACGACTTACATAATAAATAATGCGCGATATACGTTTCTGGCACGACTTACATAATAAATAATGCGCGATATACGTTTCTGGCACGACTTACATAATAAATAATGTGCGATATACGTTTCTGGCACGACTTACATAATAAATAATGCGCGATATACGTTTCTGGCACGACTTACATAACAAGTAATGCGCAAACATAACACATACAAACACGTAAACGAGCAAACAAATAGGCATTCAACGTCTCGTTCCAATAATCGTCCATATATAGATATATATAACCATAACGATCATAACGAACATATAACCTTTATTTGGTTATAACGAACATATAACGAACTTAACGAACATGACGATCATAAAACGCACATAACGATCATAACGAACATATAAACTACGTCTCGAATCACATCATAACGTGTCTAGTTAACGACCACACAATGCACATACACTTCATACGATTCTACTTTCAAGGAATAATAGATGCTTATATATAGGTTCACCCGCAGCCTTCCCACCACATCTACAACTCATTAAAGGCATAATCGTCTTCCATGTATGTACAACTATTCTAACCACAACAAGTATTCACAATCGAAAGCATAATCAAACAAGCATTCAGTCACAACGTCCATCGATCAATCAATAAGTCAATTAATCAACATTCAAACAAGTAAGTACACTTTTCAGCCCGAATCTCAATAGAGTAGGGAGCTACGGAACTCACCTGTGACGAGCAATAACAACCCCACGATGAAAAGAAGTAGACCGACGTCCACGATAGCTGAAACCTATCATACACGTATCACATTAAACCTAAAGCATATCAAGAGGTAAGGTACTATCAATATTGACCTAATATTACTATAAAAGCTTTATTATGTCCATTTTATAAGGCCTTGATCCTACCGAGGTGGAATCATTACGTTTTGTTTCACAAAGACCCGCCGGTACTTGACCACTGTTGCTTTATCTAAACTTTAGATTTGTTCAAGTTATGTTTTGGACCCAAAGGCCTATACCATTGAAAAGTAGACTCATTTACGCTTCCGTGGTCGCTTGAATCGTCAAAAACTGACTTACGGTTCCAAAGTTATGATCGTTACAAGAAAGATGAGTTAGAGCACCATCTGGCCCAACCTCTGGGACGCCAGAACCAGCGTCTGGGCGTCTGGGACGCTGGGTGCTGCACAAAATCCCACCTGCACATTGTTCTTTAGCCAAATACGACCCAAACACCCTCCAAGACCCATTTTTGACATCCAAATCGACCAAGGGACCTTTCCAAACCGTTTTTGAGCATGAACTCACATTTATAAACATAAATAAGCATAACCCATTCCATGATTTCATTCCAAAACACCATCACAAGTTCCAAATTCGGTTTTGACTTGGTTAAACCCTATCCAAACCCTAAACGACCCATTTGTGCTTTTAACTCGATTTGTGACCTAAATATACTTAGATACAACTAAAACAAGTTTGTAAGCATAAAATGGTTGATTTGAGTGAAGTTTTACTTACCAAAAGTCACCTCCCAAGTTCAAACCCGAAAATTGACTAACTTAGATGATTCTTGCACTTTGATGACCCGTTCTTTCGATATGTCGATTAGAAGATGATAATGATGCTTATTCTAAGTTAAATTTTATAAGGATAACCATAAATGATGAAGAAATCTAGAGAGAGAGAGAAAGAGAGTAAGAGTGTTCTTGCACAAAAATTAGAGAGAGAAAGAGAGTTGGAAATGAATGGATGGTTAAGGAAGGATGCAAGAATTTGGGGGAGGATAAGGTTGGGTTGCCTTGTGGGTCTTGGATCATGAGTTTGACCCATGGGTTGACCCGGTCACTTACTAGTTACATTTAAACGTCATAAAATCGTTTAACTTGACCACATGGTCTCGACTAGTTCAATACACGTCATGAATAATGTTAAATGGCATGAAATCATTTCAACTAACTAAAATTGGTTAGTTAATTGCACGTTTACGTCAACGGGTAAAAACCATGAAAGTTTCACTAAATCGTAAGATTAGATTACATTTAGCCACATTTAATCACATCAAATCATACGTCAAAATTCGCGAATGTTACATCTCCTACGGTGAAATCTTGGATGTTGGACCGGATCACACGTATTATGTCATATCTCCCTGCGACGAGCAGGGCTTATATTTTAACCTCAAAATCAAAGGTATCAGTTTGTGGTCACATTCTGGGCCAAAGAGGCTGTTTATGGACATGGACATGTTATTCCCATCAAAAGGACATTTTATTTTTACCATGGTCAGATTCGGACCGGTCGTATCCGAACCAAACGGAGGATGATTGAAATAACGTTGAACCCTAACCCAACCAACAACAATATTGATTATTTAGCCTTTTACACACTGAAACTCATTCACCCACGGAAGCAAGAATTGGGTAATGCGGCCACCAGCGGCATACAGTGTAGGTACCGCGGGGCCATGGAGGAGTTGGAGGTGTGTTCTTCCTTGAGTACGGTAATGCAGATGGTGGCGTAGATCACCCGTTGGGTGAAGACGTAGGAGATGCCGATTTCGATTACGCTGAGTTTGAGCATAACGAATTATTGTATTTATATGGAAACTAGGATTTTAGGGCATTGGTTATTTGGGTTATGGATTTTCTCATGCTTGGGCCTAACTCAAGGCCATAAATAAGTTGTAGATCTTAAGTTTGTAAAGTAGTAATAATGAGCAACGGTTAAAACCCGGCCTGGACAGACCTGGCTCGAAACCCAAAATTCTAAAAGTATCAAAACCTAAGCCCTGCCAATTAACCTATCGGGCGGTTTGGTTCGGTCGCATTCTAAACAACGTCGGGTTCGGTCTAAACCGGTTAGTCTCGAATAATTTGTGGACAAGAAGATAACAAAATAAGGGGGTAAAATAAAGAAGCAACATGGTCAAAGGTATGTGATAGGATAAGCAAAAAATGGGAACCTAAGTCGCTGTTTATTTTTTGAGATTTGAAGAGTTTATATATGATGATATTTTAATGAAGAGTTAGGTGAGAATATGTGATGATTTTTGAATGAAGAGTTAAAGTGAGAATTTGTAGAGATGTTTTTTATGGATTCGAAGAGTTTGTTGTTTGTCCGATGGAATTTTGTTTAACCATCATTTTTGTTTACTTATGTGTGTAGGGGTTATGGGGGTTAAACACAATGGGAGATGATATTAATGTTGAAAAGGATGAAAATATGTGATGATTTTTGAATAAAAAGTTAGATGAAAATATGTGATGATTTTTGAACGAAGAGTTAGATGAGAATATTTGATGATTCTTGAATATAGTGTTTTAGTTCTCCGGTTATATTTTAGAGATCCGAAGAGTTTATTATTTCTCCGATGAGAACTTTTTCTAAGCACCATTTTTATTTACTTACGTTTATGCAGGCGACTGGGGGGTTATATAGGGAGATGATATTAATGTTTGAAGAGTTAGGTGAGAATATGTGATGATTTTTGAATGAAGAGTTAAAGTGAGAATTTGTAGAGATGTTTTTTATGGATTCGAAGAGTTTGTTGTTTGTCCGATGGAATTTTGTTTAACCATCATTTTTGTTTACTTATGTGTGTAGGGGTTATGGGGGTTAAACACAATGGGAGATGATATTAATGTTGAAAAGGATGAAAATATGTGATGATTTTTGAATAAAAAGTTAGATGAGAATATGTAGTGATTTTTGAATGTAGTGTCATATTCATTAAAAGTATCAATTGTTTGTCTCCTTGTATTTATATATTCATAATTATAACTTTATTTTAGATATAAATATATTTATAATTTTTTTATAAACTATTTAAATGATCTCGTGTGTATAAACGAGCAGTATAAATTATAATATAAAGTTACAGCTATTGAATTAATAAAACTAAACTTTATTTTAGATATAAATATATTTATAATTTTTTTATAAACTATTTAAATGATCTCGTGTGTATAAACGAGCAGTATAAATTATAATATAAAGTTACAGCTATTGAATTAATAAAACTTAAGGAAAATGTTAAAATTAAGAGTTGTAGTTAACGTGTGTAAAAAGTTTTACTTTTGATATTAAAAGTCGACTCTTATACAATTATTTTATATACCTTAGTGATGTACAGCTTTTGACCCATTAGATCTGTTAAACATGTTTCATTACTAGAAAAAAACTAGCCACCTCTAGTGAAGTAGAAATAAAGGGAAAACTTTTGTTGCTTACATGGATCCAGTCAGCATAGAGAACATTACGGTAATTACAGTCCCACCAGAGTACCCCTTTTCAATAATCAACATTGCACCATACCAAACCGCCAGTGCATAAGTACAGAATATAACGAGCATTATTGACCCGAGACCAAGACCAGTAGCCAGGCCTTCATGAACGCTAGAATTGTAAGCGTTCACAAGGGATTTATTGTAATCAGCCACAGCCTTTTTCTCCCCGGTGAAAGAAGCAACCTATAGCCAGAGAAAAATGGTGATCAGTAAACAAGTTCGTTATTCTATCAGAAGATGTAAAATTCGGAGATATTATTATTACCGTTCTGATTGATCCAACTGATTGTTCGACTACGACGGATGCTTTACCATAAGAAGCTTGGCCGCGTGATGCCATCTTAGCTATAGTTATGGACATAATTGCACCAGATATCACCATTGGAGGAATCGAGCTTAACATGACAAGTGTAAGAAGCCATCCCTTAACGAATGCTATCACAAAAGCTCCCACAAATGTTGACATTAGCTGTGTGAATTTTCCAACCTGCAAAACCAGATGATATTCTATTAGTTGTCTACAAGTTAAATATGTTTAATTGAAAGCAAAAGGTTGAAAAACCTTCTCTCCCATTGCATCTTGTATGAGGACGGTGTCACCCGACATCCTGCCAACAACTTCCCCTGTATTTGTTTCCTTGTCAAAGAAGGAAATATCTTGTCTCAAAATGGTTTTTAGATACAGATTTCTAATTCTTGCAGCCTGTCTTTCTCCCGTTATCATCCACATTGTCACCTCTGCAAAATGTGTGATATTTTCAAAATAATTAGAATTTGATAACAAAGTCTGTTTGGCACTGTGTTTTGAAAGTGACAATGCAATATGTAATAATTAGGAGCAAATATGCGTTAGATAGTGACCATTTTGTATAGGATAAGTTACTATTGTTATCATTGCATAGCATATATTGTGGGGACTTTATTTAACTTGTGTAAACCATTATATAAGTGGACTGCCTCTCACAAAACATATTGTAATGGCTTAGGGTAATGGTTAGAACTGGCCAGGGGCAAAACTTGGTTAGGTCGCTACATCTGAGTCAAAATGGTTTGCTATCCCCATTAACCCGAACAAAGAAAACCTTCTCCATTTACCTGTTATTCATAAATCATTGTATAAGCAAAAATTAAATAAGCACGTACGGAGAAATGCTGCAATGCCACACCCAATACCAAGGTATACGAATTTCAGCGCTACCTATATACCAAAACAGTTTAATCAATAACACATAATATATAACAAAACAAAATAACTAAAACATATGTTGTATCTTCTATCATGGTACCTTGGTAACAGCATCAACCACTTCATCGTTATTCTGGTTCTCGCCAAAAGAGTTAATAAGATCGCCGAAAAGAATAGTCATGAGTGGCATACATACTCCGTTAGCCATGGCTCCGAGCATACCAACAATCATCAATATGTAATCAGTGGAATCTGCAAAAGCAAATAGCTTATAAAACGGGATAGTTTCTGTTTTCTCCTTTTCTTTTTCTTTGGCCAACCCAGGGTCTTGTGCACCATCGCCACCAGAAGTGGATTCTTCAGATTTTTCTTCATTACCCATGTTCATCTTAACTAGTTTACGATTACGATTACAATTACTATTGATCAGTATGCTAGATATATTTTACTGTAGACCACAAAACAGGAAATGCAATGCCAGTAATTAGCCCATTAGATTTACTGCTAACAGGTTGGGAACCTCAATTACTTATAGAGCCATGAACAAAAGTGTATCAGGAAATAAAGTGATGTTGTTTTTGTTTTTCCCTGAAAGTCTTGGGTTGACTTAGCCTAAAGAAACAAAAAAAGTTCTGGTTAATTACTTTTGCCTGCAAGGAAAAGGTCTGATTAAAACAGCTAGGTTAATGGTTTTTTAAAGATGTGTATACAAACAAACAGATGCATACATTAAGAAACAAGCTAAAAACACTAAAAGACTATTTTTATCAGGCAGAGACATATATAAATAAGATGAACAGATGTGGACAGACACGAAGAGAAACATCAGTGTTATATAAACAAATAGAAAAGAGACGAAAACTCACAACTCCTGAATCTAAGAGGCAAATCCTCATTTCCTTTTTTATCAATTCATTCTTCATTAACATCGTCTAAAAAGGTTACAAATTTCTAGCGATAAGGAACTGTTTTAAATTCATACATATTTAGATATTACAAAAATCAAATTGAAAAATCGAAATACATGTTGTATGTGCTTGCTGATATTAAGCAAATAAATAAAAAAGAGCACTGGCTCGAATATGGCTAATGGTTAGAGCTCATGTGAAGTGCAACTAAAGACGCATAGAACCCGTCCTTGATATTGATTAGTTTTTCATGCTTTCCTTTCTCAACAATCACTCCATTCTTGACCACTGCAATCACATCTGCATTCTTGATGGTTGACAATCGATGAGCAACCACCACTGTGGTCCTGTTTACCATGACCCGATCCAATGCATCTTGAACCACTCTTTCCGACTCGGCATCCAATGCGCTTGTAGCCTCATCCAGCAATAGAATTTTTGGACTTTTGACAATTGCTCTGGCTATTGCTACTCTTTGCTTCTGTCCACCCGACATTTGTACTCCTCTTTCCCCTACCATGGTATTGTAACCCTGGTGTAACCCACTGATGAACTTGTGGGCATTGGCCAACTCGGAAGCAGCAATTATTTCAGCTTCGGTGGCATCACCGTCTTTTCCATAAGCAATGTTAGCTCCGATGGTGTAATTGAACAACACTGGCTCTTGGCTCACCAGACCCATTTGCATCCTGAGCCACTTGAGTTGAAACTTTTGTAACTCAACACCGTCTAGCGTGATAGAACCCGAATCTGGATTGTAAAATCTTTGCAGGAGTTGGATAACTGTTGACTTCCCACTTCCACTTTCACCAACCAACGCCACTGTCTTGCCACTATGGATGGTTAAGCATAGATCACGAAATATCTCAACATCGGGTCTGGTTGGATACTTAAAGCTAATGTGATGGAGCTCAATTTCACCCTTGACTGTGTCTAAAGTCACACCTGATTCATCACTCGGGTCAATCTCCGACTTTCTATCTAGAATAGCAAAAACTGATGCTGCAGAACTTTTGGCTTTGCTTGTATCTGGGGCAAACGAGCTTGACTGAGATATAGCTATGGCTGCCATATTCAAAGCAAAGAAGACCCTGAATACATCTGTGAATGTAGTCTTTCCAGCCTCAACAAACCGCGCACCAGCATAAAAGCTGGCTCCATACATACAGAAAAGTAGGAAAAACGACACTCCAAACCCAATCCCACTGATCAAACCTTTTTTAATCCCTGTTTTCTTGGGACCCTCACATTTAATTCTATAAAGTTCCATCATTTTTTCTTCTGCACAAAAAGAAGCCACCGTCCTTATACTTCCAACTGCATCATTTGCCACCTGACTTGCTTCCTCATACATCTTCTTAGCATCTGCACTGAACCCTTTCAAGAATTGCATTTGAACATATCCATTAGCACTTATAAGGGGAATGAGGCCTAAAATTATAAGAGCCAACTGCCAGCAGGCTGTAAAAGCTATTACTAAACCAGTAATAGCCGACGTTAAATCTTGAACAAGCTGAGCAAGTGCATCTCCGACCAAACCACGAACATTGGCTGCATCTGTTGACAGCCTTGCACCAATTGCACCACTTGAATTTTCTGGCTTATCAAACCAACCAACCTCCATGTTAATCACTTTTTCGAAGCATAACGATCTGATTCTTCTTATTAGCTTAGATCCAGCAATAGCAAAAAAGTAAGATCTCCCAGGATGAGCTAAAAATGATACCACTCCCAGGACTATGAACATTAGAGCCCAGAATCTTGCGTCACTTTTCATTTCCTTAGGTGGTTCAAAAAAGGTCTTGATCATGCCAGTGAGCATTACGCTAAAAATTGGGAATAGTGTGCCATTTACAATTGCGGCTATTGCACCCAATATGATTACCGAAACCTCTGGCTTATTGAGATAGGCAAGCCTTCGAATTGGGACTTTGGGAGGTTTTTCGGAAGGTTGATCCTTTTCGGTCTCCATAGACTCACCTGAAGGGACACTAATTTGTGTAGGCACACCACCAAAGGAGATATTCATTGAGTGGCGGCGACTGCTAGATGACCCCCTGCTTATTGACCGCTGGTAGGATGACTTTCGGCTTGACAGTTTCCTGAGTTCCATATCTTGGTTGTCTGAGCCATGTTGTCCTGATTCACGATTAATCTCTTGTAATTTTATAAGTTGAGAATATGCTCCTTCTGGATCCTGGAGTAGCTCCGAATGTGATCCTGATCAATCATCAAGCACTAGTTATACTTTTGAATCATGTAAGTTTGGATAATAAATATCTAGTATATGAATGTACCTTTCTCAACCATCTTTCCACGATGAATCACTGCAATCATGTCGGCATTTCTGACTGTACTTAGACGATGTGCCACAATGACAGTTGTTCTATTTACCATTATCCTGTCCAACGCTTCCTGCACAACTCTTTCGGATTCTGCATCAAGTGCACTAGTTGCTTCATCCAAAAGAAGGATTCGAGGATCTTTAAGAATCGCTCTGGCTATGGCAATTCTTTGCTTCTGTCCACCAGAAAGTTGTGTTCCATGCTCACCGACCATGGTATCCAGTCCCTAAATGTTCCAAAACCAACAAAAGGTTTAGAAAAAAAAAAAAAACTTTAAAAGATATATATGTATGAGAATGCAAGTTCTAAGATAAAACCTGAGGGAGTTTGTCTATAAATTTGGCAGCATTTGCGAGCTCAACTGCAACTCTAATCTCATCCATAGATGCACCATTTTTCCCATACATAATATTGTCCTTAATGCTCGATGTAAACAGAACCGGTTCTTGGCTAACGAGACCAATTTTCTCTCTAATCCACTTAAGCTGGAATTCTTTGAGATTAATATTATCAATAAGAACTTCCCCTGCTTGAGGATCATAAAATCTCTCTATCAAGCTGATCACAGTTGATTTCCCGCTTCCACTTTGACCGACCAAAGCTGCAGTCGTGCCACTTGTGATACTAAGAGAGAACCCACTAAATATTTCCTCGTCTGGTCTTGCTGGATATGTGAAATACACATCTTGTCAATTCAATATCGCCACGAATATCACTCAATACTTTACCTTTTGTGTCATATGCATCTATTTCAGGCTTTCTGTTTATAGTTTCAAACATTTTAAAAGCTGCTGCCTGGCCTGAAGCAAATGCACTCAAACATGGAGACGCCTGCCCCAGAGACCTGAAGAACACCACATTCAACAACTAAGTATACATATAATACAGTGGGTGGTTCCGGTAATAAG
>CM067170.1:47081279-47144666 GCA_034093135.1 Erigeron breviscapus | reverse complement strand
CTTCTCCATAATTTCATTTCTTGGATGAAGAATAATATTATGATTATGGATTTAAAAAACTTGAATTCTTGATAAATTTCATCGCTTCAGGAGTAGTTGGAATATCAGCATTTGGCGAATTAGTATGAACAACTTCATCACTCTCTTGAGAACTTAAACCCAGACTGAAAGATGGTAGATACTTATCTTTTTCCTTCTTTTTCTTTTTGTCATTTGGAGTTTTATCAACTTGTTTCATAACAGTATCTTTCTGAATCTCTTTAACCTGAATTTCACTTTGTTGTTCGTTCACTAATTGTTTGATTGGAAACTCTTGTTGTTTCATACTTTGAACCTTTTTCACATTTTCAAAATCAGATTCCTCCATTAGTTTAGCAAATTCTTCTTCAGTGACATCTTTCTCAACATCGCTCATATCTTTATCTTCAATATCAGTTGCTTCAACTAGCTCTTTTTTTGAGAAAACATTTTCATCAACATCAACTGCATTTGAATCTTGAAAACGTTTCCTCAATTTTTTTTTCCTAACTTCATTCTTCTCATGGCCTTGAACTGCAAGTTCTTCTTTTTTACCATAGATGTTTTCATATGCAGAATCTTCATAAATGGTTTTTTTTGAAAAGTGCAACTCATAGAAATCATTGAAATCATTATCAGCAGAATCTAAGTCCAATCCATCCAAAATTAACTTCTCAATTTCTGAATTTAATTTGTCTCTTTGTCGGAATTTTTGTTTAATTAATTCCTTTAATTCCTGGTAAATACAAGTAACGTAACAAAAAGCAAAATTGTAACAACCGTCTTAGAAATGTTCTAAATAAGTTCCTTAGAAAGTACCTTCGCCATTTGAACGGCTAGACAGTTCAATTTATTTAGGTTCTTGATGTACTTTAGACCTAAATTATATGCTTATATGAAGGTCAATTTGATCTTAAAATCATGATCTATATGACGAATTCATGATTAAGTTCGATAAAAATACTAAAGTACAGTACGTAAACGTTCGTGTTCATAAAAGTTCTAGTTCAAAAATGTTCGCAATTAGTCCTTGCATTTATGAAGTTCATTAATTATGGAAAGGTATAAAAAGAAAGAGTTGGAAACCCTAGTGAGAGAAGCATCACTGTTCATCTCCTTCTCATTTTCACTTCTCACTCTAAAAACACACACTTGCAGCCATAAAGCACACACAAAATCATCTTTTGATTTTGGGTTGTTAAACCGGAATCGTTTGTACTTTTAGCATCCTTGTGATAATCAAAACATATTTCTGGAATCAAATCTCAGGTAACAACAACAATTTATGAGTTTTTGATCAAATTAAAAGTGTACTTTTTCAAGTTCATGTTCTTGATGATTTGGTCCAATTTTGATTGAAAATCATGTTAATGTTTAATGGGTTTGTGTCTAAAAGTGTTTAATAACATATGTGTGAACAAATTTGGGTCGTAACATGCTTTAATTTACAAAACCCATTTTTGAAAAGTGAAAGTAAACTTGTTCTTGATATGCTACGACTTGTTCATGATATTTTGATCTTGGAAACTAATGAAAGTGTTAGTAGAAAATGTTATTGGGTACATAAGTGCTAGTGCAATGTCCAACCAAGTTTTGAAATCGATCTAGACCCGCGTGTAATGTTCTTATTCTTGTTCAGCCCGTTTGGGACTTGGGACGATCTTGATTGGGACGATCTTGGTCCCAAGATCGTCCTAGGGCAGCCCATCTTGGCATATGGTATCTGTTCGTCCGATCTCGTATGGAGTGGTAATGTTATGTACTTATTGGGTAACTAATCCTTAGGATCGGTTTTGCTCAAACACTTGTTCTTGAACTAGAAACGACCTTGTTCTTGCCCTTGGAAATGAGACGATCTTGACCCAGAACGATTCTGACCTGGACGATCTTGACCCAGACGACCTTGGTTTAAAACGACCTTGAACCAAATACTTGAAACGATCTTGTGTTTACAACCTAGGACGATCTTGTACTTGAAACACCTAAAACGATCTTGAGCTAGAAGAAGCCAAAACGATCTTGGCATTGAACACCTTAAAACGATCCTGAACTTAACCTAAAACGATCTTGTGCCTTGCCTTCTAAGACGACCTTGTGGTTGAATTCTAAGACGACCTTGTGGTTGAACTCTAAGACGATCTTGTGCACCAAACCTTGAGACGATCTTGTACACTAAACCATGGGACGATCTGGTGCATAATATTAGAACGATCTTGGCTTCCAAAACCCTATAACGACCTTGTACTCATTAGAAGACAACTTGTACTTATTCTATACTATACCACACTTGATCCCTAATCACCTAATCAGTTCATAACAACATCATTACTTGATTAAACACATCAAAGGCTGATCATTTACATTTACACTAGATCATGGTTCGATCTAAGACGGCGTACAAAGTGCAAACTTTAATTAAGTACAACTAAGACTTGTCCTATCTGGATTACTAATGTACGAGTTCTATGAACAGTTAAGTAAGTTCTTAAGGCTACGAGTTCATTGTTAAAGACATGTTCAACTCAATAACACGATAAGTACTTATGTGTGAGTTCTAAGACGTTCAGCTCGAGTCCAGTTCATGTACTTAAAGTTCATTTAAACTCTTTTGAGTCAAAACGTTCAAAGATCTTCAAAGGACCAAATCATCAGTTCATCAAGGACATTTCAGTAATTAATTAGTCATTTGAACTAATATGTGTGCATATCTATGAACAATAACTTGTACTTAGGCATCCATCAAGACGTACTTGGATTTCGATAAATATAACTTATCTATCTCGGTGTTTGTTCTCTGTGCTATAAATTGTGCTTGTACCAGATCACTGTGAGTTCACTAATCCCCCTTTCGTACATTTTGTTCAAGTTCTTTTATCGGGGACTGAAAAGCATGAAAACTACTTTGTACTTAACATATGTTCTTGAACTACTTTACGTACTATTTATGATCTTACGAGGTACTTAGGACATGATTCCTAATTATTTAAAAGAGTATTTAAGTCTTGAATGGGCAGGATCTTAAATACATTTATACTATTTAAGGGAGTATTTAAGTCTTGAATGGGCAGGATCTTAAATACCTCCATATTACTATATTGATCTTTAACATGTTCTAGTTCGTACTTGTACTTGTTCAGTTCTTATTCACTGCTATCAATTCATATACCACAGTTCAGGGATTGAACCGTAGATAATTATGGACAGCGCTGTTTAGGGTAGGCCCACCCTCACTCTCCGCAGTTCTGGAGGATGCATATTATCTGTTCTTGTTCTGAATTAGATCTTCGTGAAATACTTGATTATTATGTGCATAAGTTCCTTACAGTTCAGTTCTGGCCAATCGGGTTAGCAGTGACAATTCATTTAAAGTTCATTATAGGTTCTTGTACTGTTCTTACTATCACAGAGCATTTTTGTTAAACGTACAGATCTTATGACTTGTTCTTACTATACATATCATTATATGTAAGCGTACTAGTATTTTATGTGGATCTCACCAACTACTTTTGTAGTTGACCTTTGAACTTACATGCTTTTCAGGCTAGGCTAGTAGATCTCTTAGCATAGGAGTCTTCCTCTTTAAAGCTCATCCCTTTTGGCGATTGATTAGTACGTTCAAGACCGGAAGCTCTGAAGATCTCCCTTGCTTATTCAGTTCAGATTCCTGTACTTCAAGACAATTGTTCTGTCTTTTGATTATTAACTATTCTGGGTATATCCCAAGTGCTGTAATAACTTTTATACTTCTTTTCTTTTATGTCATTGGCTGTGTTGGAACTTGTACTGTGTGCTTTTGTGCTTGTCTGTACATCCCGTATATTCCGCTTTAGCGGGGTGTTACAGTTGGTATCAGAGCCATGGTTATAGTGAACACCGAGCTTTTCTAAGGAAAACTCGAGCTATAACTGGAATCCACTCTGAGGTGATCCTTTGTATGACCGGTTTGAGTAATAGGAACTTTTCCCTAATTAGATGTAACCTGATCAACTACATCTAATTGCGGATATAGTTCCTAGTACTCAAGGTGTGTCATTGAAGGTGTCACCCATTTCTTAGAGCCTTAGTAAGAACCTCGTGCAAACTCGTTCTTCAATCATATCAGTTCTAGTTCACTCGTTCTCTTATGACATACGTTCTAGTGCTATAGGTCCTTATCGTGCGACCGACGACTGTTGTTGTTCATATATTGTGCTAAACGACGATCGTTTATTAACGTACTACGTACTTGGAGCTTTAGACTTGTGCGAAACGTAACCGAGTTCATATTTCTATCTTATTAGGGGCATAAGGAAGAATGCCGCCTAAACGTGGACGCAGAGCTAAGACCGCACCAGCTGTTGAACCTACTCAACCTGGTATTAATGCGAATGTCAACTTTACCTTGAATGATGTAGCAGACCTCATCACTGACCGCATGAATGCGATGATGCCAAATCTTGCTACTCAAGTTGCTCAGATGCTGGAAATTCCACTAACTGAAGGTACTAGAACTACTAGAGCAACTCAGAATAGGAGGACTCAAGAAGAACCCGAACAGAATCAGGAAGTGAACAGTGATTCGGATGGGGCTAGTCATAACAACACTCGAGCTACTGCTAAGGACAGAGTCAGCCAAAGCAGAGGGTGTTCATTTAAGACCTTCACTCAGTGCAAACCCCCAGTCTACTCAGGGGAGAAGGGAGCTGCAGAACTATTGATGTGGTTCGAGAATATGGAAGAGACCTTGTACCACACTCAAACCTCTGAGGACAAGATGGTGGAGCATGCGACCAGCCAATTTGATGGTGCTGCTAGGTCCTGGTGGACGGGCATCGTTACCACTATTGGCAGGAAGTCCGCCTATGCTTACACTTGGGAAGAACTTCAGAAGATAATGAGAGCTGAATTTTGTACTAAGGATGCATTGCAAGAGTTGGAACAAGAGTTTTGGGATCTGAAGATGGAAGGTGTGGAGATTGAGAAGTACATTTTGAGGTTTAATGAGCTTTCTAGACTTGTGCCGCATTTAGTTTCTACTGAAGAGAAGAAGATTGATCGCTTTATCTGGGGTTTAATTTCTGAGATCCGCCGTGACCTCACCAGTAAAGGCCCCAAGACCATGTCAAGAGCCACTGTACTGGCTAAGACCTTGACCAAAGATATTATCCGGTCAGGAGGTTTGACTGAGAATGCCGATAAGGGAAGAGGAAGGCTGAAGAAGTGATGGAAAAGAAAGTTGAACCCCCGACTAAGAAGGGGAGGATCTTGAGGAACTATGCGGTGACCGCAGTGCCTGAACCAACAAGATATTCTGGAGCTTATCCAAAGTGTGCCCGTTGTAACCTTCATCACACTGGTGCTTGTCCTGTTTGCTATAAGTGCCAAGGAATTGGGCACATGGCAAAGTACTGTAATGCTGGCTCAGTGAACTTGATCAGAACCAACCCCCCGCCAGTCAACAGAAATCCACCAATGAGAAATGCCAGACCTCCGCTACCACCGGCTGTACCAGTCCAAAGGAACCAGAACCAGAACGCCCAAGTTCAGCGTGTTGCTTATCCACGCGGGCCAAGGAACCAGAACCAGCAGAACAACCAGCAACAGCAAACCCAACAAGGCCCTGCTAACGCCCGTGTTTTTGCTCTGAACGCTGAGGAAGCTCGTCAGAACCCTCGGGTTGTGACAGGTACTTTTCTTCTGAATGATCATTATGCTTCTGTACTATTTGACTCCGGTGCCGAACGTAGCTTTGTTGCATTAGACTTTAAAGCTAAGACTAACATGATAACTGGCAAACTAAATGATAAATATGTGGTAGAGTATGCAAATGGCCAAAGGTACGGTACCGACGAAATCGCTCTAGATTGTCCTTTGATCTTAGTAGACAAGGACTTTACAATTGATCTAATCCCTGTCGAGATTAGTAGCTTCGACATTATCGTGGGAATGGATTGGCTATCCAAACACCACGCGACTATTTGTTGCCACGAGAAATCAGTTCATATACCGCTACCGAACGGCGAGATCTTGATCGTACAAGGCGATAAGTCCACGAACGAACTTAAAATCGTCTCAGCAATGAAATTCCGTAAGTACTTGGACAAGAAAGATCATCTTGTGTACCTAGCTCATGTCATTGATAAAAGTGCTAAAGAACCTAAAGTTCAAGACATTCCCATTGTTCGGGACTTCCAGATGTCTTTCCTGACGACTTACCAGGCATTCCACCTGTTAGACAAGTCGAGTTCAATATTGATCTAGTTCCCGGTGCGGCACCACTCGCTAAAGCACCGTACCGTTTAGCTCCTCCAGAAATGCAAGAACTGTCCAATCAATTACAGGAACTTTTGAGCAAGGGCTTTATTCGTCCTAGTTCATCTCCTTGGGGAGCGCCTATTTTATTTGTCAAAAAGAAAGATGGCTCCATGAGAATGTGCATAGACTATCGTGAACTGAACAAATTAACCGTTAAGAACCGGTATCCCCTACCTCGCATAGACGATCTGTTTGATCAATTGCAAGGTGCTTCGTACTTCTCTAAGATCGATCTACGTTCAGGTTATCACCAGATCCGTGTTCAGGATGGTGACGTCCAAAGACAGCTTTTCGTACTCGTTATGGCCACTACGAATTTCTCGTTATGCCATTTGGTCTGACTAATGCTCCAGCGATTTTTATGGACTTAATGAACCGTGTCTGTCGTCCGTTCTTGGACAAATTTGTTATTGTATTCATTGACGACATACTCGTGTACTCTCGGAACAAGACTGATCATGAACAACATTTACGTTCTATTCTTCAACTTCTTCGAGAAGAGAGTTGTACGCTAAGTTCTCTAAGTGCGAGTTCTGGCTTCGCCAAGTACAGTTCCTCGGCCACGTCGTAAACGAACAAGGCATTCATGTCGACCCGGCCAAAGTTGAAGCCATCAAAAAGTGGGAGGCTCCGAAAGCTCCTACCGAAGTTCGTAGTTTCCTTGGGCTAGCTGGTTATTATCGTCGTTTTATCGAGAATTTTTCTAAGATCGCACTACCCTTGACTCAACTGACTCAAAAGACCAAAGATTTTATTTGGGGTGAACAACAAGAACGAGCGTTCCAAACTCTGAAAGACAGACTGTGTGAAGCACCTGTTCTAGCTTTACCAGAAGGCACCGAAGACTTCGTCGTGTATTGTGATGCTTCACATCAAGGACTAGGCTGCGTACTGATGCAACGAGGCAAAGTGATCGCCTACGCATCCAGACAACTCAAAGTGCATGAGAAGAATTATACCACCCATGATCTAGAACTTGGAGCAGTTGTTTTCGCTCTAAAGATTTGGAGGCACTACTTGTACGGAACTAAATGTACTATCTTCACCGATCATAAGAGCTTGCAACATGTGTACAACCAGAAGGAACTGAACATGAGACAGAGGCGTTGGGTGGAATTACTAAGTGATTACGATTGTGACATCAAGTATCACCCCGGAAAGGCGAATGTAGTAGCTGACGCTCTAAGCAGAAAGGAACGAGTCAAAATCTTGTCTATCAAGGAGGCCGATCGTACAGACTTGAAACAACGTGTGATCGCAGGTCAAGAGATCGGATTGGAGTCAAAAGAAAACATAAAGGCAGAACGGTTAGGCCCAATCGCTCAAGAACTGGGGATTGATGACGAAGGAGTCAGAAAGTTCAAAAACCGAGTTTGGATCCCTGCAGCTACTGGTGTTAGAGAGATCATCATGCAGGAAGCTCACAGTTCAAGGTACTCGATTCATCCGGGCACAGACAAGATGTACAAGAACTTAAAGCAAGACTACTGGTGGCCTGGGATGAAGAGAGAGATCTTTGAGTACGTCAGTAGATGTCTGACATGTTCTAAAGTTAAGATCGAACATCAGAAACCTTCCGGTTTATTGAAACAATTAGAAGTTCCGGTATGGAAGTGGGAAGATATTACCATGGACTTCATCATGAAACTGCCTCGTACAAAAGACAACCATAACTCTATTTGGGTTATCGTAGACAGACTGACGAAATCAGCTCGTTTTCTTCCAATTCGTGATGACTACTCACTGGAAAGACTCGCTGAGATCTATATAGACGATATTGTGACCAAGTACGGTGTCCCTTTATCAATAGTGTCCGATCGAGACCCTCGCTTCACATCTGACTTTTGGCAGTCACTTCAAGAAGCATTAGGTACTAGACTTAACTTGAGCACCGCTTATCACCCACAGACGGACGGGCAAAGCGAACGTACTATTCAGACCTTGGAGGACATGCTCCGTTCTTGTGCATTAGAGTTCAGAGGAAGTTGGGATAAACATCTTCCATTGATCGAGTTCTCGTACAACAATAGCTATCACACTAGCATTCAGTGTGCACCGTTCGAAGCCTTATATGGGCGTAAGTGCAGATCACCACTTTGTTGGCTAGACGCCGACGAAAGAAGCTGGATGAAGCTCCCAGTCGTGCAGTTCACTATTGACAAAATCGCTGTTATCAAAGAAAAGCTTAAAGCTGCTCAAGACAGACAAAAGTCCTACGCTGACAAACGCCGTAAACCTTTAGAGTTTCAAGTAGGCGATAAAGTTCTATTAAAAGTTTCCCCGTGGAAGGGTACTGCCCGTTTTGGCAAGAAAGGCAAATTGGCGCCTCGGTACATCGGACCTTATAAGATCATTAAACGGATTGGACCAGTTGCGTACAAACTGGAACTACCCCTAGAACTTGGCAATGTTCATGACACCTTTCACGTGTCCAATTTAAAGAAGTGCTTGGCTGACGACCCGACCGTCATTCCTGTTAAGGATGTTCATATCGATGAAGGACTTGAGTTCACTGAAGAGCCCATCGAGATCATTGATAGGGATGCTAAACAGACTAGACAGAGCAGAGTACCACTAGTTCGTGTACGTTGGAGTGCTAGACATGGATATAATGACACTTGGGAACGCGAGGACTTCATTAAGAAGAAGTACCCTCATCTTTTTGATCGGCAAGACTCTTAATTTCGAGGACGAAATCCTCTAAGTAGGGGAGAATGTAACAACCGTCTTAGAAATGTTCTAAATAAGTTCCTTAGAAAGTACCTTCGCCATTTGAACGGCTAGACAGTTCAATTTATTTAGGTTCTTGATGTACTTTAGACCTAAATTATATGCTTATATGAAGGTCAATTTGATCTTAAAATCATGATCTATATGACGAATTCATGATTAAGTTCGATAAAAATACTAAAGTACAGTACGTAAACGTTCGTGTTCATAAAAGTTCTAGTTCAAAAATGTTCGCAATTAGTCCTTGCATTTATGAAGTTCATTAATTATGGGAAAGGTATAAAAAGAAAGAGTTGGAAACCCTAGTGAGAGAAGCATCACTGTTCATCTCCTTCTCATTTTCACTTCTCACTCTAAAAACACACACTTGCAGCCATAAAGCACACACAAAATCATCTTTTGATTTTGGGTTGTTAAACCGGAATCGTTTGTACTTTTAGCATCCTTGTGATAATCAAAACATATTTCTGGAATCAAATCTCAGGTAACAACAACAACTTATGAGTTTTTGATCAAATTAAAAGTGTACTTTTTCAAGTTCATGTTCTTGATGATTTGGTCCAATTTTGATTGAAAATCATGTTAATGTTTAATGGGTTTGTGTCTAAAAGTGTTTAATAACATATGTGTGAACAAATTTGGGTCGTAACATGCTTTAATTTACAAAACCCATTTTTGAAAAGTGAAAGTAAACTTGTTCTTGATATGCTACGACTTGTTCATGATATTTTGATCTTGGAAACTAATGAAAGTGTTAGTAGAAAATGTTATTGGGTACATAAGTGCTAGTGCAATGTCCAACCAAGTTTTGAAATCGATCTAGACCCGCGTGTAATGTTCTTATTCTTGTTCAGCCCGTTTGGGACTTGGGACGATCTTGATTGGGACGATCTTGGTCCCAAGATCGTCCTAGGGCAGCCCATCTTGGCATATGGTATCTGTTCGTCCGATCTCGTATGGAGTGGTAATGTTATGTACTTATTGGGTAACTAATCCTTAGGATCGGTTTTGCTCAAACACTTGTTCTTGAACTAGAAACGACCTTGTTCTTGCCCTTGGAAATGAGACGATCTTGACCCAGAACGATTCTGACCTGGACGATCTTGACCCAGACGACCTTGGTTTAAAACGACCTTGAACCAAATACTTGAAACGATCTTGTGTTTACAACCTAGGACGATCTTGTACTTGAAACACCTAAAACGATCTTGAGCTAGAAGAAGCCAAAACGATCTTGGCATTGAACACCTTAAAACGATCCTGAACTTAACCTAAAACGATCTTGTGCCTTGCCTTCTAAGACGACCTTGTGGTTGAATTCTAAGACGACCTTGTGGTTGAACTCTAAGACGATCTTGTGCACCAAACCTTGAGACGATCTTGTACACTAAACCATGGGACGATCTGGTGCATAATATTAGAACGATCTTGGCTTCCAAAACCCTATAACGACCTTGTACTCATTAGAAGACAACTTGTACTTATTCTATACTATACCACACTTGATCCCTAATCACCTAATCAGTTCATAACAACATCATTACTTGATTAAACACATCAAAGGCCGATCATTTACATTTAAACTAGATCATGGTTCGATCTAAAACGGCGTACAAAGTGCAAACTTTAATTAAGTACAACTAAGACTTGTCCTATCTGGATTACTAATGTACGAGTTCTATGAACAGTTAAGTAAGTTCTTAAGGCTACGAGTTCATTGTTAAAGACATGTTCAACTCATTAACACGATAAGTACTTATGTGTGAGTTCTAAGACGTTCAGCTCGAGTCCAGTTCATGTACTTAAAGTTCATTTAAACTCTTTTGAGTCAAAACGTTCAAAGATCTTCAAAGGACCAAATCATCAGTTCATCAAGGACATTTCAGTAATTAATTAATCACTTGAACTAATATGTGTGCATATCTATGAACAATAACTTGTAGTTAGGCATCCATCAAGACGTACTTGGATTTCGATAGATATAACTTATCTATCTCGGTGTTTGTTCTCTGTGCTATAAATTGTGCTTGTACCAGATCACTGTGAGTTCACTAATCCCCCTTTCGTACATTTTGTTCAAGTTCTTTTATCGGGGACTGAAAAGCATGAAAACTACTTTGTACTTAAACATATGTTCTTGAACTACTTTACGTACTATTTATGATCTTACGAGGTACTTAGGACATGATTCCTAATTATTTAAAAGAGTATTTAAGTCTTGAATGGGCAGGATCTTAAATACATTTATACTATTTAAGGGAGTATTTAAGTCTTGAATGGGCAGGATCTTAAATACATTTATACTATTTAAGGGAGTATTTAAGTCTTGAATGGGCAGGATCTTAAATGCCTCCATATTACTATATTGATCTTTAACATGTTCTAGCTCGTACTTGTACTTGTTCAGTTCTTATTCACTGCTATCAATTCATATCCCACAGTTCAGGGATTGAACCGTAGATAATTATGGACAGCGCTGTTTAGGGTAGGCCCACCCTCACTCTCCGCAGTTCTGGAGGATGCATATTATCTGTTCTTGTTCTGAATTAGATCTTCGTGAAATACTTGATTATTATGTGCATAAGTTCCTTACAGTTCAGTTCTGGCCAATCGGGTTAGCAGTGACAATTCATTTAAAGTTCATTATATGTTCTTGTACTGTTCTTACTATCACAGAGCATTTTTGTTAAACGTACAGATCTTATGACTTGTTCTTACTATACATATCATTATATGTAAGCGTACTAGTATTTTATGTGGATCTCACCAACTACTTTTGTAGTTGACCTTTGAACTTACATGCTTTTCAGGCTAGGCTAGTAGATCTCTTAGCATAGGAGTCTTCCTCTTTAAAGTTCATCCCTTTTGGCGATTGATTAGTACGTTCAAGACCGGAAGCTGTGAAGATCTCCCTTGCTTATTCAGTTCAGATTCCTGTACTTCAAGACAATTGTTCTGTCTTTTGATTATTAACTATTCTGGGTATATCCCAAGTGCTGTAATAACTTTTATACTTCGTTTCTTTTATGTCATTGGCTGTGTTGGAACTTGTACTGTGTGCTTTTGTGCTTGTCTGTACATCCCGTATATTCCGCTTTAGCGGGGTGTTACAAAATAATTACAAAAATTATAAATATTAACATTATCATTCAAGAAGAAAAAGAAAAACAGACTAAACATTTAGTACCTCTTTTTTAGATCCTTTCACAGGGTTGTTGAAAATTTCTGGTGTCGGATTTTCTTCATTGATATCAACATTGGTCTTAAACTCAAAATCTACATTCTCTTCATTAGCTATCTTCACATCATCAGAGAGTCCAACCACTTCTTCCAAATTATTTCTATTGCACTGATTGTTTTCGTCAACTAAAAAAATAAAAATAATTATTTTTTTGATAAAATGATAAAAGTTTAATACAAATAAAGATTTTAGTATGAAAATAATTAAGGTTTATTAGATACCTGTTAGTTCTTCCACCATTTTTGTATCCCTTTCCTTCAGATTCACCAAAACATTTTCATTCATCTGTGAATTCGATTCTTTAGAACCTTGATTTACTTCTGTTCGCATTTCCAAGCCAGTAGTAACTTTCCCAATTTCGTCCTCTGAATAACTTATACTTTCATTTAAATTCATATCTTGCCTCTCTTGCTCATTAACTCCATCACCTTAGATAATTTCATTATTATTTTTTTGATACAAATACGATCAGATGATACTATCATCAAAGTTTACTTATTAAAAAAAAAGATATCTTTAATGAAATTTTTCGATATAACAAAGGTAATTACTTGTTTATTAACTACATACCTATACTTTCTGGAAACATTTTTCTTTTCCTTTTCTTCAAATTCATGAGAACCTTTCTCTTTATTGGTGAAGCTGATTCTTCGCTTCCATCATCTTTTACAGCCTTGTTTATTTGACCATTCTTTAATAATTCCGCTTCGATTTTTTTCAGTTTCACTAAGTCCCAGTTTTTAATCAACGGGATATCAGCTTCTTCATTTGGGATAAAGTTATGTCCAAAAAGCACCTAAAAAAGTTGAATAAAGTTTGTTAAAAAAAACAATGACTTCTATACGTGTTTTAACATTATATAAAAAAAGATATATACTTACAATCAGCAGAGTTATAGGTCCATTGTAACATCCTGTATTCTTCCATTCTTTCTTCGTTGATATCAAACATTTCAACACATATTTACTCCAATCAAACTCCTTAATATCTTTCTCATCTTTGATTGAAGAAAGGAATGTATAATTCACTGTATTCCCCTTGAATGCTTCAACTAGGAAACTAACAAAAAAAAACAGAAAATTGAACTTAAAATTTCCTCCTCCTTTTTCCTGTTTATTCATCATATCAATGAGTTGTGAGATAAGTATTTTTCCTTCACCAAACTGTGTTCTCCAAGCATTTATCATGGCATCAGACGTTTTTGCTTCTTCCAGAGCTCTAATTGTTTTACCCCCGATCGGAATTCCAAGAGCTTCACTTACCAACTCCTTTGTTATTTTTAAAATCTTTCCTTTTACCTCTAAAGTGCAATAAAAAAAATAATAAAAAAATAATAGCATAACCTTGGTGGTAAGCTACCAAAACCTATGTCCTTAATATCTTTTTGTTGAGAAGTGCTTAAGTTATTCATCATTCTTGAGAACTGTTTCAAAGGACACCTTAACTTCAATCTTTTAAAAGCTCCTATACAAACTTTTTTACCCTTTCCTGTCGGTTTCTTACTATTTTTTGAAAATGATCTCTTCTTTCTGATTCGTTTGCTCTTTTCCTCAGAAGTAGATTGACTCATTAGATTTTCTGTAACAAATTAAAATACACTCATTTATATTGAAAAAATAACAATTACAACTTTTTTTTTCCTAATGATTGATTGCTAAAAATTAAATTGAATATACTAAATCAAACCTTCAGATGAAGTAGAAACATTTTTAACCTCATTTGATCCATCATGTTTTCCGGTATCTGTAGTAAAATGATTAAGTATCATCATTATCATATTAAGTTATCCGCATTCAAAAAAAATATAATCATCTTACTCAATAAAAAAAAATATAAATCAGCTTAGTATATCAAAAAAAATAGTTTTTTACCAAACTTCAGTTATAATGTTAAAAATGTTATTGACTTTTGTTAATCAAAATATATAATGTATTTTCTATAATCTACATCTGAAAAGTAACAGACACGTCTATCATCTAGTCTTAACAAGCTAATATAAACAGACTCAGCTTCACAGTATCTACACATAATCTACACAAATGTATTATGACCAAAAAAGACCAAGCTAACTGTAACAAGCTAATCAAAACCGAAGCTGACTCAGCTTCACACTATCTACACATAATCAACACAAATGTAGTGTGACCAAAAAAGACCAAACTAACTATAACAAGCTAATCAAAACCCAAGCTGACTCAGCTTCACAGTATAAACACATAATCTACACAAATGTAGTGTCACCAAAAAAAAAGAACAAGCTAACTGTGAGAAGCTAAGCAAGAAAGAAACTGACTCAGCTTCACACTATCTACAAATAATCTATACAAATGTAGTGTGACGAAAAAAAAGAACAAGCTAACTGTGAGAAGCTAAGCATAAAAGAAACTGACTCAGCTTCACACTATATACAAATAAACTACAGAAATGTAGTGTGACCAAAAAAGACTAACCTAACTGTAACAAGCTAATCAAAACCAAAGCGGAGTCAGCTTCACAGTATATACACATAATCTACACAAATGTAGTGTCACCAAAAAAGACCAAACTAACTGTAACAAGCTAAACAAAAATGAAACTAACTCAGCTTCACACTATCTACACATAATCTACACAAATGTAGTGTGACCAAAAAAGTCCAAGCTAACTGTAACAACCTAATCAAAAACGAAGCTGACTCAGCTTCACACTATCAGCTACTCTAAATTCACAAAATGCGCAAAACATTTTAGTACCTAAAAAAATGGCATTGTTATATGTCGTTTGTGTATCATAATGCATATTTATACTACGAAAATCGAAATATATAATGAAAAACATACAATCTATATGTAAATATTAGCAAACATGTCTACAAGCTATTTTCACGTAATAAAAAATTGACAGATCTATTAGCTTGGTCTATCAGATTGGCGGTCATTTTGGTCTATCAGTTTGGTATGTAGCAGTTTAATATATATGAAATAATTCAGCAATCAAATTAATCATAAAAAATATAATCACAATTAAAAACAAAAAAAAAAATTAAACACACAAACTACTGAAAAAATATGAAAAAAGTTACCTTTTTTAACATATTTCCACCATTCAAAAACTGGTTCTGAATCTGAAAAAGCAACTTCAGATTCATCTAACTCAAATGTTATACTTTTCTTTATTTTTAGTAATTTTTTAATGTTTCCTGCAAAAATAAACAAAAAAGTAAAATTACAAAATTAACTATTTTCTATTTAAAATTATTCGATTTGTTTAAATACTTACTCTTAGATGAAGATGTATTCGATTTTGATTTCATTCTGAATAATTACAAAAAAATGGCTTGGAATAATTGGATTCTTATTGTACAGTACATCGGTTTTATCGAAAAAAAATAATAAAAAATGTAGATGGAATTAACGGACGTTTACTAAACTAACAGGTCGTTAATAGTTAACGGAGTCCAAAATTACAAAAATGCCACCGCGTCGCGTGTAACAAAAGTTTGCTTTATTTACAAAAATGCCACCGCGTGTTTTTTTTTTAATTTGACACATGGCGATTTCTAATTGGACAATAGCACCTTCTCTCCCTTCTCTCCTTAAGACACCTTCTTCCAGGATCCTCACCCTATATATATATATTATATATTAATATATCAATTATAATATAATTAATATATAAACTTATCTATATATATATATATATATATATTATATATATATATAATATATATATATATAATTTTATTTTATCTGTTTGATTTTAATATTTATTTATACAAATATATAAAACTTTATATATATATATTATATATATATATATATATATACATATATATATATATAGGGATTATGACCTGGGAATGTAACTAACTATGCCAAAATGGTTATGTTATGTAACTAACTACAAAAACGTTTATAAAATGTAACAAACTACGTATTTTCGTCTATAGTACGTAAATTACCGGTTACCATTGAAAAGTAACCGGTTGTCCCTAAACATATCCATCCATTTCCAATTTAAGTCAGATTCAAAATCATCATCATTTTCATATCCACCCATTTCCTTATTTAATCAAAATCCAAATTTAATCTATATTTTATCTCTATCTCTATAATCTATATATCTCATGTCATTACATAAATCAAAACCCAGATCTGAACATACATCACATACTAAAATCCAGATCTTGTGGGTGTTTGAACGAGATCAAGTGGAGCAGCAGCCGCAGGTTTTGTGTTCCACTTCGTCACACAACCGCAAGCCAAACTCTTGTGGGCACTAGCCACTAGGCAGATGTGGGTGGCGGTGGTTGGGGCAAAGGTGGGAGACGGCGGTTTGGGGCAGAGGTGGGTGGCGACAGTTGTGGTCAGCAGGTGGATTGTTTCCGGTGGTTGACTTTTAGGGTTTTTAAAACTTTTTGATCAACGGTTGTCGTCAAGTTTGAAACTTTCCAATCAAAGGCGATATCGGTGGATCTGTAACGATCTCCATTGACAGGTCGCTATACACCAGTTGGTGGGTTTTGTTTTCGATTTTTAGATCTGGTGAAGCTAGTGGTTTAATTAGTGAAGTTGGGGTTTTTATGATTAGTGAAGAAGAAAAGGAAAAGTGGAGAGCAAATATTGTAATATTAGGCTATCAGCGATGGCATGTAATATAGATATAGAAGATACACAAAATGATCGGTTGTAAAGAGTAAGAAGAAGGTGAAGCCAATTAGTGTGTGTACTTTTGGAATCTTCATTTGTAATCTCATTTGTAAAGCCGATACATGAATCTGACATTTTTTCCTAGCCTTCTTTTAATGTCAAATGAACTCATTTTCCATATAATGTCTCGTTCGTAGGAATTCCTTTTTTTTTAATTATGTGAATTTTTGTTTGGTGTTTGGTTAACTTAGCCGGATGTGCTGCTTGTTGCCTGAATATTGTCAGAATCTGCCTGAATGTTGGGTTGGATTTGATGAAATTAGTTTATGGGTTTTATGATTTAATGGGAACTAGAGACGGGTTTTAATGAAAAAAGTCAAACGAATATCGAAGTGTGTACAACTTTTTTAAGGGATTAAGCACGTGGGTGACCGGCTAAGTGTTACACCGGTAAACCTTTACGTACTATAGACGAAAATACGTAGTTTGTTACATTTCATAAACGTTTTTGTAGTTATTACATAACATAACCATTTTGGCATAGTTAGTTACATTCCCAGGTCATAATCCCTATATATATATATATGTTGTAGTATATATATGTATATGTTCTGTATTGATTCCATAGTTTTTGGATTCTTGAAGTTTCGTGTGTGATGTTAATTCGTAGTTAGGAACGAGTGGCATATATTTTTGAATATCTGTAAGTCCCTTTATTCCAGGCTTATTTTCCTTCATTGTGTGTGAGTTAATCGTATTTTTCCAAAGCTAAGTTTACTTGAATTTTACTATTTAAAAACAGAAGTTGAACATGTTACTTGGCTACTCGTTGATGAATAAGGCTGTTTTCCATTGGTTTCTGTTACTTTGCTAGGTGAAATCTTAATAACACTAAGCAATACAGTGCTTTTCAACGTTGAGGGAAAGTAAAATGGCCGTATGTTTTAGTAGGTTTGCGATAGGTTTATGTCAATTTGTCTGTGATGCCTGATCATTACTTAATCACGTGAACCATTTTATTGCAAACACCTGTTTTCTTAACTAGGAAGGGTACCAACTGAAAACATTTCATTGTTGGTTTGTGAATTAAATAAAAATAGGGCTCAAAAGCTTGAGGTGGCCAGCCTAAAGGATCTCCATTTCAATTGAAGTAACTGATAAATAATGATAGTCTTGTACTCCATAGGGTTTATTTAGGGTTTATGTTTTGCTTAAAGTATCACCTATTTTCTACGCAGATGGCTGAGGCTCCACCGGAAACGTTTAGATTCAATCAGACCCTTCACATTCTACAGGCTCGCATACAAGCTGAGGTTAAATGGGAAGACCAACACCCCGTTATCGGGATGGTATGCTAGAAAACCACATGCTGGTTTATTGCGAGTATTTTACTGAGGGGAATCTGGCTATCAGGACGGCAATCCGACGTGATGACATTTACCAAGTTGCATGGAACATGGTGGGAGGTCAAAGGTTATCGAGATAGGTGAACACGCCACCAACCGATTAACGGGTTGAATCCGTTAAATTTCCCTTATGAGTACCCAGATCTTACAAACATGAGCCTAAGCTTTGATCTGTTGAAAAAGAGTTGTCTACTTAAGAGACACACACCCATCTGAAAACATTACGAAAACCCAGTTGCACTTCACAGCCCTCGTACTTATCATCATTGAATCTGCGAGGTTCACGTGGTTGTCTTATAGAATGTCACGTCTTGCACGGAATCCTAACAGCAACATGGTGCTTGATGCCAGATTGACCAGGATGATAAAGAAATGGAAGCCTCTGTCTCGGAATGCCAACCTGGCTGACAATCAAAATACCTTCCCAGAAACCCCAGAGGAATGGGAAAGCTGTTGAGTCATGGATTCGCTGAAGACTTGCTGAGTCATGTTGTTAGGACCAGTTTACTGGTAAACTGGCCAGTCTCCAGTTGCACCTGGAGACCCAGTGAAACTGGAGACCCAGAAGATTTGTCCAGAAGTATATTGAAGTCCAGTTGCATCGTAAAGTTAACGCAACTGAAGACTTCCTCCAGTTGAGAACTGACCAGTTGAAGAATCCTTCCAGTTGAAGTCGAAGACAACAAGTGGAAGATAGAGAATGACAATGGCAGCGAAGCCCAATTGACATTCTAGTCAGTTACAAACTGGAGACCGTCAGTGGAAAGCTCTTACAAAGCTTTACACTGATTACGAGGAATTGACTTTTATGCTTTATGTCCTTTTACCCGGATAATAAGATTTATCTTATTATTTAAGTACAAAAAGGTACATAAAGCTGGTTGAATAAAGTTGCTTTATTCTGCAACTTACACAGCATTTTAAGGAATTAAATGTTATTGTAACAACCGTCTTAGAAATGTTCTAAATGAGTTCTTTAGAAAGTACTTTTGCCATTTGAACGGCTAGACAGTTCAATTTATTTAGGTTCTTGATGTACTTTAGACCTAAATTATGTGCTTATATGAAGGTCAATTTGATCTTAAATCATGATTTATATGACGAATTTATGATTACGCTCAACAAAATACTAAAGTGCAGTACGTAAACGTTCGTGTTTATAAAAGTTCTAGACTAAAAATAATTGCAAATGAGTCCTTACATTTATGATGTTCATTTAATATGAGAAGACTATAAATAGAAGGTAGTGAGAGAAAACCCTGTTCATTACCACTTCCAATTTCACTCTCTCACTAAAAAACCTCTCCAGGCAGCCATAACCAACCACAAATTCATATTTTGATTTTGGATGTTATAATCGAAATCGTTTGTACTTTTAGCATCCTTGTGATAATCAAAACATACTTC
The DNA here is from genome assembly GCA_034093135.1 of Erigeron breviscapus. NCBI lineage: Eukaryota > Viridiplantae > Streptophyta > Magnoliopsida > Asterales > Asteraceae > Erigeron > Erigeron breviscapus. The sequence continues at coordinate 47,124,942 of CM067170.1, read as the reverse complement.
TGGAATCAAATCTCAGGTAACAACAACAAATTATGAGTTTTTGATCAAATTAAAAGTGTACTTTTTCAAGTTCATGTTCTTGATGATTTGGTCCAATTTTGATATGAAATCGTGTTAATGGTTAATGGGTTTGTGTCTAAATGTGTGTAACAACATATGTGTGAACAAATTTGGGTCATAACGTGCTTTAATCTTCAAAACCCATTTTGAAAATAAGAGTATAACTTGTTCTTGAGTACCACGACCTGTTCATGTTATAGATGGTCTTGAAATCGTTAAAAGTGATATAAGTTGTTGTTATTATGCATATAAGTACTAGTGCTATGTTCTAACATGTCTTAAAATCAATCTAGACCTTCGAATTGTGTGAGTGTGTTGTTCAGCTCGTTTTGGCCTTTAGGACGGTCTTGGATGGGACGATCTTGTCCCAAGATCGTCCTAGACAACTCTTTTGGTTCATGGTTCCTATCCGTTCGATCTCGTGTGGTATTGTGATGTGTTGGTACGTTTAATGGGTAACTAATCCTTTGGATCGGTTTTGCTCAAACACTTGTTCTTGAACTTAAAACGACCTTGTTCTTGCCCTTGGAAATGAAACGATTCTGACCCAGGCGACCTCGACCAGGACCGTTTCATCTTGGAGACCAATATTTTTGCTAAGTACTTGGAGCTAGGACGATCTTGAGATGATCGTCCCAGACCCTTGAAACTTAAGACGATCCTGGGAGGATCGTCCCAGACCCTTGAAACCTAAAACGATCTTGTACTTAGAACTTAAAACGATCTTGAAACTAGAACTGTGAGACGATCTTGTTCAATGTACTTAAAACGACCTTGTACTAGAAACATATGAAACGATCTTGAGCCTTAACACTTAAAACGAATTTGAGTCTGATAAGACGATCTTGAGTTCATGGTTCCTTAAAACGATCTTAAGTCTTGTGAACCTGAAACGATCTTATGAGACGATCTTGGCTTGACAATAGAACGATCTTGAGCTTGAAGAACCATAAAACGATCCTGACTTTGACTTGAGCATAGGACGATCTTGACTGCCCAGTAGGACGACCTTGGCTTGGCAATTAAGACGATCTTGAATCTGGTCCAGTAAGACGATCTTGAACCTGGTCCAGTAAGACGATCTTGAGCCTAAATACTTGAAACGATATTGATTCCTTGAATAACTAAAACGATTTTGAGTTGAATACAGATGAGACGATCCTGAACCAGCTAGGACGGTCTTGATCCCTGGTCAGCTAAAACGACCCCGAACCAGTCCAGTGGGACGATCTTGCAAGTCCAGTGGGACGATCTTGCAGTCCAAAACCCTAGACGATCTTGTACTTGTTCTTTAACATACCACGCTTGATCATTAATCACCAAACCAGTTCCTAACATCATTATCACAAGATCAAACACCTCAAAGGCTGATCATCTACATCTAAGCTAGATCATGGTTCGATCTAAAACAATGTACAAAGTGCAAACCCTAATTGAGTACAATTAAGACATGTTCTATCTTGATTATCAAAGTACGAGTCCTATGATCAGTTAAATTGAATTCTAAAGACTAAAGTCCATTAATAAAGACATGTTCAACTCATTAACACGATAAGTACTTATGTGTGAGTTTTAAGACGTTCGGTTCGAGTCCAGTTCATGTACTTAAAGTCCATTTAAACTCATTTGAGTCAAAACGTTCAAAGATCTTCAAAGGACCAAATCATCAGTTCATCAAGTACATCTCAGTAATTAAATAGTCATTTGAACTAATATGTGTACATATCTATGAACAATAATTTGTACTTAGGCATCCAGCAAGACGTACTTGGATTTCGATAGATATAACTTATCTATCTCGGTGCTTGTTCTCTGTGCTATAAACTGTACTTGTACCAGATCACTGTGAGTTCACTAATCCCCCTTTCGTACATTTTGTTCAAGTTCTTTATCGGGGACTGAAAAGCATGAAAACTATTTGTACTTGTACATATGTTCTTGAACTATTTTACGTACTATTTTATGAACTTACGAAGTACTTATGTTATGATTCCTAATTATTTAAAATAGTATTTAAGTCTTGAATGGGCAGGATCTTAAATACCTCCATACCACTATATTGATCTTAACATGTTCTAGTTCGTACTTGTACTTGTTCAGTTCTTATTCACTGCTATCAATTCATATCCCACAGTTCAGGGATTGAACCGTAGATAATTATGGACAGCGCTGTTTAGGGTAGGCCCACCCTCATTCTCCGCAGTTCTGGAGGATGCATATTATCTGTTCTTGTTCTAATTTAGACCTTCGTGAAGTACTTGAGTATTATGTACTTAAGTTCAGTACAGTTCAGTTCTGGCCAATCGGGTTAGCAGTGACAATTCATTTAAAGTTCATTATATGTTCTTGTACTGTTCTTACTATCACAGAGCATTTTTGTTAAACATGCAGATCTTATGACTTGTTCTTACTATACATATTATCATATGTAAGCGTACTAGTACTTTATGTGAATCTCACCAACTACTTTTGTAGTTGACCTTTGAACTTACATGCTTTTCAGGCTAGGATAGTAGATCTCTTAGCATAGGAGTCTTCCTCTTTAAAGCTCATCCCTTTTGGCGATTGTTCGTACGTTCAAGACTGGAAGCTGTGAAGATCTCCCTTTGCTTATTCAGTTCAGACTCCTGTACTTTAAGACAATTGTTCTGTCTTTTGAATTATTAACTATTCGGGGTATATCCCAAATGCTGTAATAACTTTTATACTTCTTTTCTTTAATGTTATTGGCTGTGTTGGAACTTGTACTATGTGCTTTTGTGCTTGTCTGTGCATCCCGTATATTCCGCTTTAGCGGGGTGTTACAGTTATTCCTTAAATGCTCTCAACCATATTTGTACGGCCAAAGTTAACATCCCAATGTTAACTTTGCCTATAAATACAAGTCATTGCACACCAAGAATATACTTCTTCGAACACACTTCGAAAGAATTCACACTTTGCATACCTGCAATATTCTTGGTGAACTTGTGCAATATTCTCTCAATCACAAAAGGAACATTTCACAACTTTAAGTGTTTCGATTGTTTAGAGAAATTCCAAGTGTAGATCAATTGTAGTTCATAGGTTGTTAGGATATTTACATACTTTGTATTATTTTGGTTCCGCAACAACCTTGTAATTTATTTAAAGTTAATAAATAAATTACACTTGAAAATTACATATTGTCTCACCAATTTACTTTAAGTATTTTACTTTATTGCATTGTTCTTTACTTATTGTCACTTAATAATTATCTATCTAGAACTTGGTATATACTCTCTGTAACTGGTCGTCTCCAGTTCAGAGCTTATATTGCAAAGTAACTCCACCATCGACATTGAGGTGTCTTCATGTAGTACCATCTATTGAGTTGGGACTTACAAGTGGTATCAGAGCAGAAGGCTAATAAACTTTCCTAGATCTGCTTAGATGAACACTACTGAAGGTGGAGATGGTTCTGGTCAAGGTGAAAACCCTTTGAATACTAATACATCACCTTTTCAAAATGTTAATACTAACCCTCCTCCTCCTACTGCCCCAAACCACGTCCATGTACATTATTCTAACACTCCTGTTCCAAAATTTGATGGAAACAGTGAGACCTTTGGTACATGGAAGGCCAGAATGCTTTTGCATTTTGGTGGGATAGAGAGGTATATGTTGAAAATCCTTAAGGATGGACCATATATACCCATGTCTCTTGGGGTAAGTCCTCTTCTAGATCCAACTGGATTGAGAGTAGACTTTGCTGATATCCTGTTTAGAAGCCTAGTACAAAAACTGAAGGGCACCAGGGGAGTTTATATCCCCTTCTCAAGGTTTCTCTCTCTTTGCTTTCTACAAATTCTGGGCAGTGAAGCATACTTAAGCACAGATTCACCTTACACTGTGCCAGAATTTGTTGAGGAATTTAGACTCTCTAGTATCTGAAGCTGGAGAGGTCGAGATTCTAGATCGAATGCAGCTGGCATTCGCCAAAACTGATGCACCAATTCTAGGTGAGTCAGAAAGACAACTGGGCGGGCCTCAAAATAATGAGGGACCCTCCAGTTCGTCTAATGTTATGGTTGAGGATAGAGCAACCATAACTGAGGCAACTCCAATAACATCTATCCCTGGTGAAGATACCTCGGTATCTGATCCTCCAACAGATGCACCCATCCAGGAAACTGGGGAAGGTCATCTGGAGACTGACCCCTCTGGTCAGCCCTCAGTTACATTCATGGATCTGGACATGAATGTTAATGACGAGGAAATCCTTATAGAGTCTTCGGATTCTAAAGGTAGATTTTTGATTCTGCTGTACAAGATCAAAACCCTTCATCTCCAGTCTCGCTTCCAGATGCATCAATTTCACTTTCACCATCCCAACAAATGAGCCTACAGATATTCCATTCCCAACTTATAACTATATGTCTGGAAACAGACGTATGACACTTTCACCATCTGGGCAATTCTCACTCCTTCGAGAAATGCCACCCCCACCGCCGCCGTTGTTTACACCTGAGCATTCTCAGCATGAACAACACATTGAAATTCCAGTTCTTTCTTCTACCACCACTCCTTCTATTTCTTCAACTGCTAGACTGACAACTGGGGAGACTTCTCTAAGTTTGCCTCCTCTAGTTGCTCCAGTAGAAACTGCTGCTGGTCCAGTGACACCTTCTCCTCCGTCACTGGACAGTCAAGTTGTTTCTGTACAAGCCGATCTCCAAAACCTTCTCACCAGGGTGGAGGAGATTCAAAAGACACTTGACAAAAACACCAAGTCTTTCTCCAGATACCATAAGGATCACTTGACCAATATTAAAGTGGTTGATCTGGGGATTAACAAGTTTTCATCTAATGAAGACTTGGTGTTGAAGAAGCTGAATGAGTTGGTCACTGGCTGCAACAATCTGGCAGGTACTTTAAAAGAAGCCTTTGACCTCATCAGTCCAAGGTCACAACCTCAATCTCCAACTTGCTGGGCAACACTGTTAGAACATCAGAAGTGGATTTAAGGGAGATCGAAAAACAGGTAAAGGAATTGGTTGACAAACCTGGGTTGAATGTGACTGAACTTGGAGAGCAGTTAATGACTTCAGTTGGTCAAAAGATTGATGATACGCTGGGTGCAAGAGAAGCATAATTGATTGAAAGGGTGATGTCTGAGATCACCAAGCTGGCCACTCCTCAGGTTGATCTGGCCCCACTCACAAATGAGATCAACCAGTTGAGGGGCAGCATTGATAACTTGAACACCCAGTTTCACTTCATGCTCAATCTTTGGATAAACTGACAACTGAAGTAGAAAGTTTGAAGAAGAAGGATGAAGAAGTCAAGGATAAAGAAGGTGGTTTCTGGTTTGGATGAAGATTCCAAGATTTTAAATGAATTGAAAACTGGTCAGGAACAAGTTGCAGCTAATGTTCTGACCCAGTATAAAGAAACCAACCACCTTTGGAGATCTTTCAGGATGATATGCACAATCTTCAAAGAATGCAAGAACATGCAATCATGGCAGCCTCTTGACCGGTTGCCAGCTCACCATTCTGAATGGGAAGTGATTAGGGCAGGTCTAGATGGTGCCAAGGGGGAAAGAAATGCAGTTCTTGCACCAATTGCAACTGAAAGCACTCCATCTGGAAATAAATCTGGTAGGGAAATGATTGTAGTTGCCAGTACTGAAGCTGGTGAGCAAAGAACTGGTGAAACTGGTGATATAAGTGTTAGGGGGAATGTTGTGGATAAAGGAAAAGGTTTGGCATCTGATGTATCTGCCCAGCCGGCCACTGATGTACCAATATTAGAAACTGGCAATGCTGATGTACTTCCTCCAGTTTCTGAAAGTGTAAGCAAACAACTGGCTAGACTTGGTAATCAAATAAAAGAAAGAAAGAAAATGAAACAAGCCAACTAAGTTGAAGCCAGAGCACATCTTGCACAGATCAAACTGCTTGATATTAGTGATGCTCATCTTTTGGGAATCACTAAGGAGGAGTATGCCAGAGTAAAGAATGATCCCAGGATAGTTGACCAGTTGAAAGAAATGCTTGATGTTGAACTGGACAGACGCTATCCTGATGATGAAGCTAAATTTGATGCCAGAAGCTTGAATATATCAGTGGAGAAGGCTAAAGAGAATAGGGCCAGTGGGATTCTAAAAAGAATTGAACATATTAAGAAGGTTGTGAAAAGGGTATTGAATCCACCAAGGAGGATCCCTCAACCAAGAAGACCACTGACAAGAGATGCTGACCTTAGAACCTTCATTGAACCAGCTGGTGAAGTATCAAATGATGACATCAAGTCTGCTGTACTGGCTGCTGGAGCTGGGAGTATTAAAATAACAAATGAATTTGAAGCAAGAAGCTATTACTCCCAGATCATGGCAACCAGAAGACATAGTGGGACTATCAATGATGTTAATGTAACCATTAAGCCAGGCACCAAGCACTTTCAAGTTAAAACTAACAATCCTGGTGCAATGCAGTATGGGTTCACTGAATGGGTTGAAATGGTGAATGTTTTGGATGCAAAGGCACAAAAGAATAGGTTTGAGAAAGCATGGGTGAACTTCTTAAAGGGCAAGATTCAACACAAAGAAAATCTGGAGCTAAAGTTGAATATTGATCCTGAAGACTCTCAGCCTATCTCTTCAGTGACCAAGAGAAGAAGAATTGGCGAAGGGCCATCCCATTAAGTTCTCTTTTCAGTTATCTACTTGTAATTTTATTTACATTCTGTAACTTGTATAAATTTCATTTCCTTGTATAAATGAAGTTACCAGTTTGTAACCACAAGGTAGATAATATATTAGATCTAACAAACTTAAAAGAAAAACCCAAGGCATTTATTGATCTATAAAAATGCCTTGGAAAACTTAGATAGATTTAATCAAACAAGTCTCTCCAGTTCACACTTGTACAGATACAAGAACTGAAAAAGACTTGGCAATATTTCTAGACAAATAGGGGGAATTTGTTAGGACCAGTTTACTGGTAAACTGGACAGTCTCCAGTTGCACCTGGAGACCCAGTGAAACTGGAGACCCAGAAGATTTGTCCAGAAATATATTGAAGTCCAGTTGCATCGTACAGTTAACGCAACTGAAGACTTCCTCCAGTTGAGAACTGACCAGTTGAAGAATCCTTCCAGTTGAAGTCGAAGACAACAAGTGGAAGATAGAGAATGACAATGGCAGCGAAGCCCCAGTTGACATTCTAGTCAGTTACAAACTGGAGACCGTCAGTGGAAAGATCTTACAAAGCTTTACACTGATTACAAGGAATTGACTTTTATGCTTTATGTGCTTTTACCCGGATAATAAGATTTATCTTATTATTTAAGTACAAAAAGGTACATAAAGCTGGTTGAATAAAGTTGCTTTATTCTGCAACTTTACACAGCATTTTAAGGAATTAAATGTTATTCCTTAAATGCTCTCAACCATATTTGTACGGCCAAAGTTAACATCCAATGTTAACTTTGCCTATAAATACAAGTCATTGCACACCAAGAATATAACTTCTTCGAACACACTTCGAAAGAATTCACACTTTGCATACCTGCAATATTCTTGGTGAACTTGTGCAATATTCTCTTAATCACAAAAAGGAACATTTCACAACTTTAAGTGTTTCGATTGTTTAGAGAAATTCCAAGTGTAGATCAATTTAGTTCATAGGTTGTTAGGATATTTACATACTTTGTATTATCTTGGTTCCGCAACAACCTTGTAATTTATTTAAAGTTAATAAATAAATTACACTTGAAAATTACATATTGTCTCACCAATTTACTTTAAGTATTTTACTTTATTGCATTGTTCTTTACTTATTGTCACTTAATAAGTAATCTATCTAGAACTTGGTATATACTCTTTGTAACTGGTCGTCTCCAGTTCAGAGCTTATATTGCAAAGTAACTCCACCATCGACATTGAGGTGTCTTTAGGTAGTACCATCTATTGAGTTGGGACTTACAAGTACTCGCTGAAAGACTCAGCGAGAGGCTTCTTCAGCGAGCTCTCAGCGATCATTATCTTCGAGTTAAAGGATAAGTTCAATGACTCACCGCCATATCTTGTAAGTCAAATATGGGCGGGAAGATGAAGATAAGAAGGCTGGTCCCCAAGGACACGTGTTGATAGATCAGAATGAAGACATGTGACCTTGTACCAAAATGGTACTAAGGTGTTTCTCTTTCATACCGTTTTGGGAAAGAAACAAGATGGCAACCAGAGATTCCTGAAGACCAGTCTTACACACCAATAGATAGTTGACAACCTTTATGTGTCAACATCTATTGGGCTGTCTTGTGATGCCTTTTCTCTCCTATATAAGACATCACTTGACCTAGCCGCAAAACGGTTGGTGTGTGCCATATTTACACTTAGTGTGTTTTTCTCTCTTTGTATAATTGTTAAGTTTTAGTGTGTCAAAAACTTAACAATATTTTCTCTTTTATTTCCTTGTAAAACCGACCATGTATTCACTGTTTAATCAATGTTACTTATGATTAAACTTTCTTACTTTATTATCTTATGTTCTTGTGTAATTTACATTAGTTGTTAATTACTTAATCGTTGCAAACTTGGGACTTTCAGTTGGTATCAGAGCAGTGTTTCGATACACTGAAACTGATCTGAAAAGCGTTTGCAAGATTATCTTTCTTTCTGTACTTTAATTTTCTGCATCTAAAATCTTTTCTTTTCTTTCTCTTAAAACCTTTTCTTTACATGGCTTCGGTTCCTACTCTGGTTAATACCAGAGACTTTGGGTATGTCTCTTGGAAAGAGAGAATGCTCCTACACATAGTAGGAGTTGAACCTTACTTGATGACCATTCTGACCAGAGGGCCATATGTACCGGTTCTGGTTACCAGGAAACCAGGAGCTACCGCTGATGCTCCTGAGATTGTCACTGAGCTCATAAAACCAGAAGTACAATGGACAGATGATGAGCGTAGGCTTGTCAATCTGGATGCTCGGTTAAGAAATCTTATCATCAACACCCTTCCCGATGACATTATGAAATCTGTCATCAAACTTCCTTCTGCAAAAAGGGTGTGGGATAATCTTTGTATCAGATTTGATGGTACAGAAGATGTTCTTGCCACCAAGAAAATAGATCTAAAATGTGCCTATGAAGGATTCTTTTCTCTTCCTAATGAGAATCTGGACGACACTTATAACCGTTTTAAATGTCTTCTGAATGACATGACAAATGCTGGCATAGAGCATGATATGCTTGAAGTATGCCACAAGTTCATCGACAGCTTGCCCATTAAGTGGCAAGGTCTAAGACAAATCTTAAGGACCACTAAGCAGTTGAAACAGCATGATCTGGAATCACTTTATGGCACTCTTCAATTTGAAGAGAGAGCCCTCGCTCAAAACTTGAGAGCTGAAGCTGATTCCAAAAGACATGCTGGCTCTTCTTCTTCTTCATCTTCTCTATCTTCTGTCCCTCATGCTCATGACCCTCTTGCTTTGGTCTCTGCTGAAGTTAGCACTATTCATGTTAACAACAGCAGCTCTACCCCATCTCATATCCAGGACCTTGTCAATGACCTCGATTTCGAGGAGAGACAAGAAATGTTCTCGGATTTCATGCAATTTGCTCTTATCGCTGGTAAGAGATATTCCAAGAAATGGAACAGTCGTAGGTCGACTGCTTCCCAAAGACCAGCGGTAGACAAATCGCAGGAAGAATGTTGGAGATGTGGTCGAAAAGGCCATTATCAAAAGGATTGCAAAGTCTCTATTCCCTCTTTGCAGGTACCAAAACCCTCTTCTTCGTCAGCAAGACCTTCTTCTTCTGTCAAGCCTGCTGATGAATACAAGAAGAAGTATTATGAACTTCGTGCAAAAATGGCTGATGTAGAAGAAGCTAAAGCCCCTGCCAAAGGTCTTGTTGCTGAAGAACATGACTGGGCCGAATCTGACGTTTCTGACAGCGAGGACTTCGTAGATGCCATCTGCTTCATGGCACTCGCTAATGATCAGGCGCTGACAAAGGATCAAGTGTGCTCCAATAAGAAGGTATGCACTTTTTCCTCTGCCTCTGAAGAGGACAAACCTACTATTCTTGAATCTCTTACTTGTGACATTCAATATGTCGAGTCAATTCGTGCTGACCTTCAGTCCAAACTTAACTCAGTTAGTGCTGAGTTAAGTGATAAAGCTGACAAGCTCAAGGACCTAAGAAATGTCCATGTTGAGCTTGAATCTCAAAAGCTTCTTAACCAAACCCTTTCTATATCCAATGAGAAGCTGAAAAATCAGGTCGCTGACCTTGAGAAGATTGTAACCTCATGGTCTAAAGCCTCCAGGCTTCATGACCAAATCTTCAGTAAGCAGGTGCCCGCTCAAATAAAAGCCATCATTGGTGGTGATTATGAAACTGCCGCTGTCATAACTAATATGTTCAGCGACGGTCCTGCTCCTGAAGAGAGGATTCCTCAAAGTGCTGTGGCATCTCCTGAGGAAATGCTGAAAAATTACTTTACCAAAGGAAATGACTATCACTCTGAATTGAATGATGAGTCTCCCTCTCCCAGCACTTCTTCTTCCTCGCAAACTAGCTCATCAGCTAGCTTTGCTAAAACCGTCTTTCCTAATCATCCTATCATTGATATGATGCCTAATGAAGGCCGTGTTCAATATTCCTCCTCCCAAACATTTGAAGGAAATCCTTCAAGTGATGGTTTCAAGCCTCTTGCTCCTCAAATGTTGACTGTCAAGCCCAATGGTGGCTTCAGTGTTGAACCTTTTAGAAGAAGCAAGGTCGCTATTCCATATGACTACAGCACTCCTCAGCGAGCTGTGTCTGTTAGTCAACCCACTGAGAATTCTGTTCCCTCAGCAGTCGCTGAACGCCCTGCGTCTCAGCCTTCGTCTTCTTCAAATACTTCTCCTGCTGGCAGAAAGTCTGTTATGCATGATCACCTGATGCATAGACGAGCTAGGTTTGCTGATGCTCGTTATCAGCAACCTAATTCTGTTTATGTCCCAAAGGGAACTTTTGTCCCTCAGCAACCAAGACCTGTTCAGCAGGTTAGACCTCCTCAGCAAGGAGGTCAGCAAGTTGCTAAAATTCATCATGGTTCTCAGCAAGTCAGACCTCCTCAGCAAGGAGGTCAGCGAGTTGTTCAGAATAATCATGGCCCTTCCTCTTCAAATGCTCAATCTAAGGGCAAGTCCATTCTTGGCCCTGTTCCCAAGACTCTTCCTGTTCAGTCTAGGAAGAAAAAGACCCCTTCAGTAGCATCAACTTCTTCCTCCAATCATGAGATTTGTGAGTTGAGTAAGCGTGTCAACGACTTGTCCTCACAACTCAAGGAGCTTCTGATTCAAAGTCAGAATGCTGGAAGAAAATGTTATTTATGTGGTGAAAGAGGACACATCGCTGCTGACTGCAATGACAAAGACTCTAGGAATCCTCCTGAAGTAGTCATTCAGCCAAATCTGCCCTCAGCTTCTGCTGCTCATCCCTCCTCTGTAATCACTGAGCGAACTCCCCCAGCTGAGTCTAATATCAGCTTGGGTGAAGATGTTGTTCTTACTAATGACAACATTGCTGAATACATTGCCGCTCAGCGAATCTCCTTTCCCCAGTCTCATGAAATCATTACCAATGGTAATGATAGTGTACTGGCTGAATATGGGGAAAACAATCAAGTCAGCAACATGGTTGTTCTCAACACTGGAAGCTCTGTCACTTTTACCTCTGAAGATCAATTCTTCACACGTGAGGTTACTCGTGACATGCTTCCTGCTCATCAACTCGTTGAAAATTTTCCAGTTGATGAAAATGCTGATCCTAGAGCCCCTCTTTCTCTCTCTACTGATGATGATGATTATGCTCATCTTCCTCTCTACACTGATGATACCGTCAGTGGAGAAAATCTCGATTCTGCCTAAATCCTTCTATTGTTATCCATGCAGGCCTCGCTAGGAAAAGAAGTGTGGTATTTGGACAGTGGTTGTTCAAAACACATGACTGGATCCAAGGACCTGCTGGATAACTTTGTGGCGACTGATGGTCCCACAGTTGTGTTTGGTGATAACTCTACTGGCCAAACTGAAGGATATGGGTCTCTCTCAAATGGGCTAATCAAGTTCACTAAGGTCGCTTACGTGAACGGCTTGAAACACAATCTGATTAGCATCAGTCAACTGTGCGATGCTGACTACAAGGTTATCCTTGATAAGCACCAAGGCACAGTAATCAATGTAAATAAAGAAGTAGTTTTGGTCGCTCCTAGAAAGAGAGATATCTACTTGGTAGATTTCACTCCTGTCAAAACTGACAGTGAGACCTGCTTCTTTTCAAAAGCTGCCTCTCAAATCAATTGGTTGTGGCACAAGCGTATGTCGCATGTGAACTTCAAAACAATCAATTCTCTAGCCAAGAAAAATCTTGTTCGAGGCCTTCCTCCTCTCACTTATGAGAAGGACAGGCTCTGTGGTGCCTGTGAAAAGGGTAAAAGCCACCGAGCCACCTTCAAAACTAAACAAGCCAATTCCATAAATGGCTGCTTCCATCTACTTCACATGGACCTCTTTGGTCCAGTGAATGTCCAAAGTCTAAGGGGTAGCAAATACACCTTAGTCATCGTGGATGAATATTCATGTAAGTCCCCTGGTACGGATCGTCAATAGCTTGATCCAGTTATCTTGAGGTGCAGAATCCCTCACAATAACTTGGTGATCAACAAAAAGCCCCTAGATCATCTGCTGCCTCGCAGATCTTCTTCGGGCTAGCGGAACAGCCTTTGACGACGAATCCTGCACAATAATGCTTGATATTTCGACAAATGTTCAACCCTAAACTCTGTTAGGGTTCGGTTTATATAGGTAACACCCGACATGGGCTTCAGCATGTTAGCCTCGCAAACCCAGCCCAGCCCGTCACTTTTACGAGGTCGTAACTGTGATTGGCCTCGTATTTGTCCCTACAAATACGGGGTCGTATTACCTATATGATTGACTCGTATTTGTCCCTGCAAATACGGGGTCGCATTACATCTGTATGAATTGCGAGCTCGCAATTCATACTTAGCAGATTTACTATACATTCAATACTTAAACTTAATCTAGTATTCTATGCATAATACTAAGTTCATTAATGACAATCACATTACAAAGACATATTACAATATAAGCCCAAACAATCTAGACTGCTATTGACATAGACGTGCACTTACAGACTCCCCCTTGGCAATAGCTTCTAGACGTTAACATACCTATGTCTTCGTCTTGTCTTTGTCATTAATCTACTTCCTCTGCTTCTTCTTATCAGCCTTCTTCTTCTGAACTTCCTCTGAATCATCTGCAGCCTTATAGAAATCACAGTCTGAATGTAAGTCGATCTTCAAGCACAAACTCACTGTATTTCTATATCGCAATGCTGGACCCTGAAAATCTTTTGGAAACCAAATATTAACACTGTTCAGCTTCAGCAGATCTTTCTTACAGAAGTTCACTAGATGCAAAGGCTCATAAATCCTGACAATCTCATAGTAATGATCACCATACATCACAGCTTCATATGTCTTACTATCAAAGTACCAGCCTATCATATTATCCAATAAGTCCTTCTTGAATTTCTTCAAAGGTACTTCTTTGGCAAACTTGGTCGGCTCATACTTCAAAGTAACGACAGGCTTCTTTGTCTTCGGATCTATCTTTGATTTATCCTTGACCATCTTGCCTTCCTGTGGATGATACTTTCTCTGAGATGGATCCTTGATCTTCATGTCTTTCGCTATAGACCTAGCAATATAATTTCAAACTCAGACCCACTAGGATTGATTAGTTCTAGCCTAGCTAAGCACCAAAAATCAACATCAGTAAGTGAGTTGATGGCTTCTTCGTTATAGTCCAAATACTGCACTCCGTCTGTTCTCCTGATAATGAGAAGTCTCAACTCATCATCCCAATGAAAACTCACGATTCTTGAGCATGCAGTAGTGGCATAGGCTTCAACCTTCTCTCCCTGAATCTTGTCTTTATACTTGATAGGTTTATGCGATGCCTCATACTTAGCCATGTTATTCTTCCAAGTAATAACCCAATCTGGTCTAGTATCAACAGGCTCTGTATGTTGCACATCAGGATCTTCAGCAATTGGTTCTTGCATGACTGGAGCTTCAGGATCTTGGACTTGTTCAGACCTATCCATTCTATCAAGCTTAGCTCTGAAGTCATCAATACTAAACCCTTTGCGCTCAGCATCTTTATCCACAAGCCTTGAAGCTGTAACTGGCATATCGACTTCTGCGATATCCATCCAGCTCTCATCACCATAGATTATCTCACTTTCTTCCCTCACAGCATCAGTTGCCTTAGAAGACCCTACCATACCAGTCGCAATCTCATTCAGAGACTCTATTGCCTTGGTCAGATCTTCTTGATGCTTATTGCCTTTATCTTTTGCTGCATCCGGGTCTTGATTTGAATCATCATCTTTCTCTTTCGAAAGCTCATCACCCTTACAGCCTAGATCTGGCAACAATTTCTTTTTCACCAAAAACTTCTCAAACAACTCATTTAACTCTGATTGCATCACACAATCTAGCATGACATCAGCAATCTTAGTCATCTGTTCAGCTACTCTAACTACTCCTTTATTCGCTCTAGTAGCCGAACTTTCTGCTTGAGTAGCTTCATGACGAACCATGTCAAAGTTGGACATGAGAGTATTAATAAAGTCTTGATGATTCTTTCTTTCATCATTAAGAACTTTCTTTAACATCTCAACTTCCTTTTGCTTTTTCTGCATCTCTTTCTCATGGTTCTTCTTTTGTTTCTCCAACTCATCAAACAAGCCATTAACTCTAGCCTCTAACACCGTCATCTTTCCTTTCATGTCAGCCATACCAAACACTGGTGGTAAAATAGGAACTTGACGTGTAGTCGCTTCAGTTCTTGGTTCAGGATTAGGCACTGAATCCTTCATTCTATGAGTTGTAGACGGCCTTTCAAGATTTACAGTTGTCTTCTGAGATCTTCTTGGTATCACTGTCTCTGCATGTGATTCAACTGATCTCCTAGACCTCTATTCAAGAACTCTGCTTGATACTTCTGGAGCTTTGATCGTCTCATCTACTCCACTAGCAGCAGTTTTCTCCTTGACTTTCAATTTGATAACAGTTTTCTTCTTTGGAACAGGTACCTCTTCAACTTCTGGTACCTCAGATTCCCTAGAAGACTCTGCTCGTTTCCTTTTCAGACCTGAATCAGATGAAACTTTCTTTGAAGCATCTTCGGAAGCACTAGCAGCATGATCAACAGTATCTTCATGTGCTTCTGCTTCTTTTTCAAGAACCACATCTCTCTCAACTATCACCTCTTCTGTGCCTTGAACCTGCGGTTGTGCTATGTTGCCCATTGGCACATCTGGCATCACCATCTGTAGAGGAACTGGATTAGCTACTGGCTCATGTGGAACAATCTCAGTCCTGAATCTGGCAAACTCTTCAGCTGTAGGTGGATTGAAGTTAATATCCACTAGAGCTCCAAACAAAGGAATATCTTGAGCACCTGGATCACCATCAAAGCTCTTGAGCTCATCATATGCCCTTTTTACAATAGATGTCACTTTCAGAACCGACTTAGTAGCAGGCAGATTAGGAATATGATGGTTGATAATCATCATAACGAATCTAGGATAAACCATAAACCTATGCCCTTGTCTGGCAGTTGTTTGTTTCCTCAATTCGTTGAAGAAATACTTAGAAAAGCTATACGGTTTGTTGTATACCAGACCAACCATCTGAGCTTGAGATTCTTGATTAAGCGTATCCCATCCGGTTCTTCTACTACACAAACTAACCAACAATACGTGCGCTAAGTATCTCCACCTTCCAAAGAATCCGCGCTTCTTCAATGTTCCCACATTCAAGTCATCAGCATATCCCATCCTAGTAAATCCTCCAACAATAACCTCTCTACTAAAAGTAGTAGGTCCATTCTCTCCTCCTTCTTGATCTACTGTACCTAACTTCAAGATATCAATAAGATCGGAAGCTGAGAACTTAATGGTCTTGCCCGCAACCACTGTTTCAATCCATTCCTGAGTAGCAGTCTTCTTATGCCTTGCATTTTCCCAAAACTCTACCAGGTATGACTCATATAGCACAGGTGAGTGAGTAAGAATGTGATTAATTCTTGACCGCTTCAAAAATCTAAAAATATCATGATAATGTAACATCCGTGAGTTTTGACCGTTTGACTTTTCGTGCAATTTCACTAACAATTTAAGTTAATGAAATATTTGGGTCATTTTGTGATTAAATGACAATGTGGTATGTTCGTCGGGTCGATAATATGTTTTAATCGGTGTTTAATTGCCTAACGTTTTGTAAATTGACTTTGGAAGAGAAACGGGTCGGCCCGTGGGTGATCCACGACCCACCAGCCCCTTATGACCCATCTCCCTCCCCTTATCCTCTCATCCACCACATATCTCTCTTCCTCCTTCTCTTTTCTCTCTAGCAAGAAAGCTAGACCATTTCTCCTTCATTTTCTTGCATACTTAGTGTGGTGAAATTAGTTTAAAACAAGAATCATCATCGTTGTCGTCTCATAATCGTCATCTTCATCATATCAAGGATTGGAGTTCATAGTTCAAGTTTTCTTTAACCATTTTTATTGGTCAAATTCGGATTTGACTTTTGAAGCAAGATTTGGTAAGTCAAATTCATCCCATATTCATCTACTTATGTTGGGTTATTCATTTCTGGTCATTTCGAGTAATTACATGTCCTAAAACGACTTAAAATGGAATTAGGGTTAATTAGGGTTTTAATTAGGGTTTGAATGATTTAGTGGTGATTTTGATGTTTTGGTCGAAATTGTGGATTGGGTTATGTATATTTATGTTTATTGATACTTAGTTATGCTTCAAAACGAGTTACAAGTTCCTAAAAATTGTTTTGGTATGGTTTGGGTCGAATTTGGGGGTTTTGGGCGCGTTTCCTGCACTTTGAACTGCTGGTGCTGAAGCAGAAAAGGGCTTCACTGCGGCGCAGTGAGCTTAGCCCTCACTCACTGCGGCGCAGTGCTTACAACCTGACCTCTTGCTCGTTTTTAGCCCACTGCGGCGCAGTGAGCATGGCTCTGGCTCACTGCGGCGCAGTGGATAGTTGCTGTGAAAGTATGCGCGTCAATTTTCAAACGTTAATAACTTTTGATCCGTGAATCCAATTAAGTCTTATGACCTATCGTTGGAATCGTAAGAGAGTCTAGTTTCTAGTAGTAACACTCTTTTTGTATGAATCTTTTCTCATTTCTAAAAAGGTCGAGTCGAATGCATCTTGTTCCTACTCGTTAAAGTTGTAAAGGTGTTTAGGGTTGTGACCTGACTTAATTGTGCTAAACCAACTTGTTTATGATTGTAGAGTTGACATTACGGTATTATGATGTAAAATTATAGGTTGTGGACGTGTGGATCCTATTACTCGTTGTAATCTTATACTAGCTTCTTTGCCGGACGAGGTGAGTTTCGTATCTCCCTACTCGCTTGAGATTCGGGCTGAAAAGTGTAAACTTGCGTGTTTACTTACGTTGTTGATTGATTGGTTAATTTGGTTTGAATATTGAATTGTTGAGACGATTATCACGTTTGAATGACTTAGTTTATATTTGTTAAGTATTTCGTTAATATTAGGATAGACGTACATACATGAAAGTCGGTTATGCCTTCATTGGGTTTTAGATGTGGTGGGAAGGCTACGGGTGACCCTATATATAAGCATCTGGGACTCGAAGGAAGTAGAATCCTCTTAAGTGTATGTATGTATAGTTGGTTTAAATTGTGGTTAGTGGCTTATGTTTGTTGAATATTGATCGTTGGCTTATGTTTGTTGAATATTGATCGTTGGCTTATGTTTGTCGAATATTGATTGTTGGCTCAGGTCCATCGTATATTGATTGTTGGTTTATGATTGATGCATTTACGATTGATTGTAAGCATTGCATACATTGCTGATGAGCCCTCGGCAGGGGATTGCCGACATCCTGGTGTATAGATGTATGCACCCATTTTGGATGTAGATCTTGACCCCGAGTATATAGACATATATATCTCGATGTTTTTGAGATGCCGCTTTGTTCATGGTGATGACAAGCGAGTATCGTTGCATAGGTGATCGGAGATCACGCATAAGATAGGCATTTTGGCTTACTTATGCATATGGCATTGCATTGATACTCATATCATTTATGCATTTCTTATTACACGCTTTTTGTACTTGTGTAATCTTTGTTGGACATTATTGTGTTTCTTAGAGGCTCACTGTAAGTCATGTTTAGCCTCCATTCGTACTTTATGATCTCTGTCTATGGATCCTTGTGGATCATTACTACGAACTCACCAACCTTGTGTTGACTATGCTTAGTACACTTTTCAGGTAACCAAGTTATTTCCAAGGCATGAAGTGTGATCGATTTGTTAGCTCGCTGTTGAACCCGGACTTGGACTTATATGGATCAAGGATCCATTTGCCTTCTTTTGCATTGTACTTAGGATCGTTAGCCATCTTCTGATGTTCAGTTGTATTTCGTGATGGTGACTTGCTCTTTATGTATTTTGATACTTGTTTATCGTTCTTTTTGGATTCACCGAATCCTTCATTTGCATTTAGTCTTGTTCTATTGTAATTCCACCTTGTGCTATATGATTTCCGTGATATTTCGAGCCTCGGCTCGGGGTGTTACAGAATGGTGGCCCATGCGTGGTCGTAGAGAATTAGGCGGTTTGACCTAGACTACGGCTTAAGTTAAAACTCTTCATATAGCATGTATGGTTAGGAAATTCGTGTGCAATGTGAATTATGTGAATCCCCGTGTGAGTTCGTAGTTAAGACCTCTTGTGTGATAGCTTAAATTCAATGTGTTGTTTTGATATGGATACTATGTGATCAACGTGTTGTTTTGTGACGAGTACAATGTGAACAATGTGTTATGTTGTGGCAAGTACAATGTGATGAATGTGGTAACATGAGTACAACTTGGTTGATGCGGACAATGTGTTGTTGTGTGATGGTCAAGTGCATGAGGTCAATGTGTTGTTTTGATATGGGTACTATGTGATCAACGTGTTGTTTTGTGACGAGTACAATGTGAACAATGTGTTATGTTGTGGCAAGTACAATGTGATGAATGTGGTAACATGAGTACAACTTGGTTGATGCGGACAATGTGTTGTTGTGTGATGGTCAAGTGCATGAGGTCAATGTGTTGTTTTGATATGGGTACTATGTGATCAACGTGTTGTTTTGTGACGAGTACAATGTGAACAATGTGTTATGTTGTGGCAAGTACAATGTGATGAATGTGGTAACATGAGTACAACTTGGTTGATGCGGACAATGTGTTGTTTTGTGACGAGTACAATGTGAACAATGTGTTATGTTGTGGCAAGTACAATGTGATGAATGTGGTAACATGAGTACAACTTGGTTGATGCGGACAATGTGTTGTTGTGTGATGGTCAAGTGCATGAGGTCAACGTGGTTATTTGAAGTCAATGAGGTCATGTGCATATTGTTGAATTATTGTTATTGATTGGTGCTAATTGATGATTTAGAGCAAAATGAAGTTATGCCATTAACTTAGTATAATATTGTGGCAACCCTAAAAGAACCCGATCAACTCTTTTATGGTTACCCAACATTATAACAAGTTAATGACATCGTGGATTGCGCACGTGCGGCTTAGAGTATAATAAGGAACCGATATACTTAATGGAAGTTGATTGGGTGGAGGGTTAGCCATTGGTACACCCTGTATACATACCCGGTCAATAACTAGAGAGTATATCGAATTCGGATTATACTTTGAATCATTCGTGTTAGTTGCTTGGCTTAGTGTATAATAGGGAATCGATATGCTTAATGGAAGTTGATTGGGTGGAGGGTTAGCCATTGGTACACCCTGTATACATACCCGGTCAATAACTAGAGAGTATATCGAATTCGGATTATACTTGAACCCTTTTGTGTTAATTGTTTGATGGTATGATGTATTGACGTGATTACTTGAATTAACGATAAACAATTGTTGTGAACTTGGCACGAGAACATGATAGATAACGATTACTTGAGAACTTTGATATGCTGTCCTTAGTGTAGTGATATGAAACACGTATGGTATGTTGGTATGATAACACGATATATGACAGTTAATTGAGAATATTTATGTGTCGGCCTTAGTAAAAGACATTGAACATGTGTAGTGTGTCGGCGTTAAAGCACTAACTACTAATGCGGCTAACATGAGAGAAATTGTGAAGCAAACCCCCGGGTCATAAACTTTAGAACTATTACTATGATTGGATTTTGTAGCGGAATGACATGTTGTCTAGTATGATTTAATAACATATATGTTATGCATGTGTGATGCGTATGTATGTAGGGCCGTAGCGGTCAAGTTGATGTTATAAATGCTTTTGTTGTGGTTCGACTTAAACGTGTTGACAGACGGTTAGAATACAATGTGATGAATGTGTTGATATGCACCCTTAGAGAGAGTCAATGTTGTAAGTATCCTAATTCTCATATATTATAAACGGTCGATATCTTAACACTAACGATGTTAATTGTAATCGGTGAACAATGGGGGTATGTTGCTTAATGGTATGTGAACTTAAACGCGTATGAGACATTGTCAAACTTGATTGTATGCGGGATATGAGATATTTGGTGATGCATGCGTAAAATGTATTAATCAACGGAGAATTTTATGAATCGATTTAACATATTAGTTATATGGCAAAGGTATGAGAAAATATGTTGTTAAGCGTGATTTTTATGCATGATGTAACGGAAATAGATAATGCATATGTAGGTGTGTTACTCAACAAACACTTTCATGAAAGGATTGGTTTACTGGTTTGATAGTTTGGCATGTATAAAGTATTTTGTTAGGCTAAATTGTATACATGAGATAAGCGAATACGGTGATGTATGTATAAATATTTAATCAATGGACAATTATATGAATAAGAACGGTAGACATGTTTCAAATTTGAGTATGCTCAAAATGTAAATTCTTGACCTAGTTATAAAAAAAAATAAAAAAATTTAGTAATGATTTAAAACTTATGCATAGTTATACCCAACGTATGAGAGATTGTATGTACGGCGTGGTATTGCGAAATTAGTTGATAGACCTACAAAATCTTACCTTCTAAATAGGTTATGTAAATAAATTGTTAGGAAATGCGGTAGAACAAATATGGTTGCCATGATATTCTAAATATGCTTAAATTTCGTTGCCTAACTAAGTTGGTGGAATAAATCATTAGGACTTGGTAATACATGCGTAAAGGAAATTGGAGTCTTGGGAAATTGTGTGTATAGGTTGTGTGTATAGGTTGCCATACCAGCCAAATTGCTATAATATATATATCAACATCTTGTTGCCTCACTTGCTTATCGAATACATAGTTAAGAATTGAAGATGCATACGTAGATGTAAACGGTATAGCTGGTACGACCATTATAAACTACTTGACTAAGTTATTTCCCCTTGTTTAATGTATGATTTAGTCAGTAACATAGAGACTCTAAGTATAGTTATATTATGAAGATGAGAACTCCGTTGTATTATACGTCCCTAAGATTGAACTTTAGGAAAATGCCTGAGTTAACTAAGGTGGATTGATTAGAATAAACGAATAACAGTGGAGTTAATTGCGAAGTCAATATCGATGGCAACAACGGAACGTAACAATTCATTGTGAGCTGCTATACAACTATAAACCTTATTATGCGCGAGAAGGGACGACCTTGGTCAGGCTAACCATAAGGTTGACACAAATAAATTGAAATCTAAAAGTCTACCCAACACGTAAAAGTTTCGCAAACATGAACGTCGCAGAGATGGAGTTGAGGTGTAGATGATATTGGGTGGTGCACATAAATACGAATACGGTTGGTGAAAGTTGATCTAATTGAACGCCTAACTTAATGCGCAACCGGGAGCTCATAAAGATGAGAACATGAGCCAATTGAGTGCCGTAGTGAGAGTCACGAGTGAGATGTGAGAAGCTTGAGCCCTTATAGTGTACGGTTCTCAAATCTTTTAGGCCTTAAACGGATCCCTAGATCGTTGTCTATCACACAACGGTGGTGCCGTCAAGAGTGGATGTCGTGGACACGAGCCCTGCCATTGCCAGAATGGAAGACCGGAGGTGAAAGCAAACGTTTGACTTCAGTGATTGAGCCGCCGACCAGTGGGTAGAACATGTCACTAGTGCGCTAACTATAAGTCAAATCGTCATAATAAGTGTTACCTGTTTACAACTAATTGCACTTAATGTTAACCGCGATATGTATATATATATATATAACAATAATAAATAATAATTTTCTGGACACTGACAATAAATTCGTTTGAAAAAAAAAAAAAAAAAAATAAAAAAATGGAATAAAAAAAAAAAACAAAAAAATGGAATTATAACCCGGAGATCGATGAATCATGGCGAAAGGTTCTAACACTTGGTATGAAGGATGTGTGCGATGTCACCCGGTTCTAAATAACCTAACGAGCTATAAACTAAAAACTTGTTTCATAATACGGTCCTTTAATCGAATGAATTTTGGCTAATTTAATAGTAAGATGTTTTTGAGTTAGATGCGATGATTCTAAACGAAAAGACAAATGAATCTTTGGTAAACATCCCTAGAGATTTTCAAAAAAATTAAATTGCGTAACAAATTGTAACTTATGAAGGAGTTCTTTTAACGAGGGAATCAACCATGGCGTGTATGAGATGGAATGATCAGAATGGGAATGACATGTGAGTGGAAACCCGAGCCGTCCTATAGTACTAAACGGAGCCATGTGCTACAAGTGATGAGAGCGGATAACATTAGCGAGATTTGAATCTTTGAGAGCGAGAGTCGTTGTAATTTCGAGGAACCGGTAGGAATCTTAGGTAGCGAGGTCACGAAGCTAAGGAACAAACGCTACACGAATTTCAGAGGTTGGAGGATACACAAGACGCGGAAACGAGTTCATTAGGGAGCGAGGAGACCGTGTAAGGGTTGGATACCTAAAACTGTTTAACAACTAGGGTTTTGTTGAATTTCGGGACGAAATTCTTTTGACGGGGGAATAATGTAACATCCGTGAGTTTTGACCGTTTGACTTTACGTGCAATTTGACTAACAATTTAAGTTAATGAAATATTTGGGTCATTTTGTGATTAAATGACAATGTGGTATGTTCGTCGGGTCGATAATATGTTTTAATCGGTGTTTAATTGCCTAACGTTTTGTAAATTGACTTTGGAAGAGAAACGGGTCGGCCCGTGGGTGATCCACGACCCACCAGCCCCTTATGACCCATCTCCCTCCCCTTATCCTCTCATCCACCACATATCTCTCTTCCTCCTTCTCTTTTCTCTCTAGCAAGAAAGCTAGACCATTTCTCCTTCATTTTCTTGCATACTTAGTATGGTGAAATTAGTTTAAAACAAGAATCATCATCGTTGTCGTCTCATAATCGTCATCTTCATCATATCAAGGATTGGAGTTCATAGTTCAAGTTTTCTTTAACCATTTTTATTGGTCAAATTCGGATTTGACTTTTGAAGCAAGATTTGGTAAGTCAAATTCATCCCATATTCATCTACTTATGTTGGGTTATTCATTTCTGGTCATTTCGAGTAATTACATGTCCTAAAACGACTTAAAATGGAATTAGGGTTAATTAGGGTTTTAATTAGGGTTTGAATGATTTAGTGGTGATTTTGATGTTTTGGTCGAAATTGTGGATTGGGTTATGTATATTTATGTTTATTGATACTTAGTTATGCTTCAAAACGAGTTACAAGTTCCTAAAAATTGTTTTGGTATGGTTTGGGTCGAATTTGGGGGTTTTGGGCGCGTTTCCTGCACTTTGAACTGCTGGTGCTGAAGCAGAAAAGGGCTTCACTGCGGCGCAGTGAGCTTAGCCCTCACTCACTGCGGCGCAGTGCTTACAACCTGACCTCTTGCTCGTTTTTAGCCCACTGCGGCGCAGTGGATAGTTGCTGTGAAAGTATGCGCGTCAATTTTCAAACGTTAATAACTTTTGATCCGTGAATCCAATTAAGTCTTATGACCTATCGTTGGAATCGTAAGAGAGTCTAGTTTCTAGTAGTAACACTCTTTTTGTATGAATCTTTTCTCATTTCTAAAAAGGTCGAGTCGAATGTGTCTTGTTCCTACTCGTTAAAGTTGTAAAGGTGTTTAGGGTTGTGACCTGACTTAATTGTGCTAAACCAACTTGTTTATGATTGTAGAGTTGACATTACGGTATTATGATGTAAAATTATAGGTTGTGGACGTGTGGATCCTATTACTCGTTGTAATCTTATACTAGCTTCTTTGCCGGACGAGGTGAGTTTCGTATCTCCCTACTCGCTTGAGATTCGGGCTGAAAAGTGTAAACTTGCGTGTTTACTTACGTTGTTGATTGATTGGTTAATTTGGTTTGAATATTGAATTGTTGAGACGATTATCACGTTTGAATGACTTAGTTTATATTTGTTAAGTATTTCGTTAATATTAGGATAGACGTACATACATGAAAGTCGGTTATGCCTTCATTGGGTTTTAGATGTGGTGGAAGGCTGCGGGTGACCCTATATATAAGCATCTGGGACTCGAAGGAAGTAGAATCCTCTTAAGTGTATGTATGTATAGTTGGTTTAAATTGTGGTTAGTGGCTTATGTTTGTTGAATATTGATCGTTGGCTTATGTTTGTCGAATATTGATCGTTGGCTTATGTTTGTCGAATATTGATTGTTGGCTCAGGTCCATCGTATATTGATTGTTGGTTTATGATTGATGCATTTACGATTGATTGTAAGCATTGCATACATTGCTGATGAGCCCTCGGCAGGGGATTGCCGACATCCTGGTGTATAGATGTATGCACCCATTTTGGATGTAGATCTTGACCCCGAGTATATAGACATATATATCTCGATGTTTTTGAGATGCCGCTTTATTCATGGTGATGACAAGCGAGTATCGTTGCATAGGTGATCGGAGATCACGCATAAGATAGGCATTTTGGCTTACTTATGCATATGGCATTGCATTGATACTCATATCATTTATGCATTTCTTATTACACGCTTTTTGTACTTGTGTAATCTTTGTTGGACATTATTGTGTTTCTTAGAGGCTCACTGTAAGTCATGTTTAGCCTCCATTCGTACTTTATGATCTCTGTCTATGGATCCTTGTGGATCATTACTACGAACTCACCAACCTTGTGTTGACTATGCTTAGTACACTTTTCAGGTAACCAAGTTATTTCCAAGGCATGAAGTGTGATCGATTTGTTAGCTCGCTGTTGAACCCGGACTTGGACTTATATGGATCAAGGATCCATTTGCCTTCTTTTGCATTGTACTTAGGATCGTTAGCCATCTTCTGATGTTCAGTTGTATTTCGTGATGGTGACTTGCTCTTTATGTATTTTGATACTTGTTTATCGTTCTTTTTGGATTCACCGAATCCTTCATTTGCATTTAGTCTTGTTCTATTGTAATTCCACCTTGTGCTATATGATTTCCGTGATATTTCGAGCCTCGGCTCGGGGTGTTACAGAAATACTCTGTTCCATCTTGATTCTCGTCCAAATTAATCAGAAAGTTATGACCTGATACAAATTCTCTTGCCATTTCTGTAATCAATAACAAATAATTAATTACCTAAATAGACATAAAAATTCATATGCATAACATACACAACTAAAATTATCCCGGTAATTTAGTCAAAAACATAAATTATCCCTGTAATTTAGTTATAGATAGATTAACTCATTTTCAAATCTTTATAAACATAAACTTTTGAAAATCTGTTAAGTCAAAAATACGAGGTCGTATCCCTGTACGAGGTCGTATTTCGAGGTCAAAATACGGTCAACCAAACTCTAAAATACGAGGTCGTATCTTAAATTATCCCTGTAATTAAGTTAAAGATAAATTAACTCATTTTCAAATTTTTATAAAAATAAACTTTTGAAAATCTGTTAAGTCAAAAATACGAGGTCGTATCCCTGTACGAGGTCGTATTTCAAGGTCAAAATACGGTCAACCAAACTCTAAAATACGAGGTCGTATTTTCCAATTTGGCATCGTATTAGTCCAGGTCGTAAATCGGCATCGTATTCGAAAGTCAAACCAGTCAAAATAAATTGACATTTACGAGGTCGCAAATCTGGGCTAGCAAAACCCCAAATGCGAGTCCGTCGCACTGTTCATCTTCCCCAACACGAAATCACGATTTACCCAACCAAAACTGGTAAAAATTGTTTCTTTATACTCGTATTCAAACGATAAAGATACCCCAACCCTTAGTTTTAACCAAAAACATCAAAATCAACTTAATATTTAAAAACCTAGTTCGAAAATTTCGAACTCTATTTTCTTGATTTTCTTGTTGCATGGTTAACTATAAGACGATTAGATAGTATACCTAGATTCAGTATTTCACGAGGATCACAAATATATCACTCAAAAACACTCGATCTAATTGTATATATCAAAACTCAAATGGGGTAGCAAAGTAGTATTTCGGGGTCGTAATGCTATATTTTGATAAAATAAAATGTGAGGTCGTGTTTGGGTAAATTTGGTTTAAATACCCACTTGACCCGAATGGATCTGGGTCAACCCGGCCCAATTACGAGGTCGTATTTGCCTAAAGCCCAATTAGACCAATTGCGAGGTCGTATTCTGCTTCTTGCAATTACGAGGTCGTAAATACCTCCTGCACACTTTAAAATCAAAATTTCGTCAAAGTTTCTGAATAATTGATCAACGATTACCACGAACTTCCTGGAAATATGAAAATTTAAAAGATCAAACTTGTAAGCATCAAATTTTCATCTTTTCCTCGATCTTCGTCTTAACCTGAAAAGTTAATAAACTTACACAAAATTCTTTAACTTTTCAACGATCAATCTTTCCAAAACTTTCTCGAATTTAGCTTTCCCGAATCTGTACCACTTGCAACAATTCATATTTCTAACCAGTTATAAAATTGATTCTTCATTCTTATACCTCCCCCTCAATTTTATGACTAGGAAGTATAACGATGACTAATCATTATAACAACCATCATTCTTATGTACTCCCCCTCAATTTATGACTGGGATACATAACTATGATAGAACAAAATATTGATTAAATATTTTTTAAAAAATATGAAGTATTTAATCAATTTATTATCAAACCTTTCACATTCATATATGTTTCTATATCTAAGGTAGCAAAGACCTTTCATATTCAAACAATATATCTATGTCTAAGGTTTTACTAACATAGTTGATAATCTTTCATATTAAAATAAAATTATTTCTATATCTAAGATCTTCAACTAATAATGACCTTGCTATCAACATCTGTAATTACTATATAAATAATATATTATAAAAACCTGATGTTCTTAGCATTGTCTTGAATACTTCAGTCTTTTGCTTAGAAACCCTTCCTTTGGATTGACTTCTCTGCAAATACACTGAAAAAGAATTTCGAGACAACAAAATATAATTGCCATACCCGAAACTTGATCCTCTGAAACTTCAGATTTGAGAAGCAAACTTCAAACTCTCTGTATCGTCATAACAATCAACTACTGCACCAAAGCTTGTTGTAGTTCTCCCCCTCAATGATAAATCTCTCCGAATTAAGCATATCTCGAGTCCCTGCTCGCCTTGCCTAACCGGCATGTAATAGAGAGGTAAAATTTCCAACAATCAATCCTGAACTAGTTGACTCCCATGAAAACCAGAAACTTTGAACCTTGAATCACAAACTTCAGGAACATGGAACCTATTTCAAAAGCAATTCTTTGTCTCCAAAAATGTTTCTTCTGATTATGATCAACATCTTCAGACAAAACATATAAAATACAGCTTACTGACATGTATTCCCTGCACAAGAAGCTGTTTAACAAAGTACACAAACGAAAAAATGATAATGTTATTCTTCATTATTTCAATACTATGATAGTAACGACTTAATCTAGAACTACATTCTTCATTTTCTTCTCCAAATTTGTTATTCTTCACTATCATAAGTCATAAACATATGACATTATCTTAGTCTAGAACTACAAATCTTCAAGAACTTGAACCATAAAATCCCTGTTTTATCGTTCAATAATCAAAACCTTACACTTCTTATTGAAATCTTAAGGTTTAAAATAAGGACCTATAAACTCCTTGTTTATCCGTCAACTTATCAGAAAAAATTATAGAATCTTAAGATCTTTGTCTTATCATTCTATCGATACTTATCTAGAATCTTAAGATCTCTGTCTTATCATTCTATACATACTTATCACAAATTTAGAATCTTAAGATCTCTGTCTTATCATTCTATGGATAACCTAATCTAAGGTCTTCCAACAAAATATTCTTCATTATACAAACTTATATAGATTCCGTTTCTAAAGTCACTTGTCTTTAACTCTGTAAAAACATCTAACTGAAACCTAATCTCTTATATTTTTGCAAATGAAATTTGATAATGCAAAATCCCAAAACCATATGAAATACTCCTATGATTGCCTCATCAAACTAGTATTCATCTTGGTTAAACAATTATAAATACTCCTATGATTGCCTCATCAAACTAGTATTTATCTTTGTTCAGTATGGATTTGCATGATCCATATCTTGCTTCCATGGTGAGATCTTGCTTGACAACCTACAAAAACGAATATATGTCCGTTGTCCTGCACATCTCAACACACATCAAATCTTCTCAAAGTAATAACATACAATCTGAAGAAATGAATAAATAAGCAAGATAAAATGAATATACTTAGCAATCTATTATTAACCTAGGTCACTTTAAGGTCAAATAATTCACTGCAAGCACTTTCAATCTTCGCACATAACATATCAAAATTATTTAGAATCTCTGTTCCAAATCTTTTTGATTCAAAAATCTTTCAAAGATCAAATTCAAAACTATGAACAACTCTGTGTCCATTTTAATGAAAATCTTCTTTCTAAGATATAAAATGATTCTTTTAAAGATAAAATTCAAAACTATGAACATCTCTGTGTTCATTCTTAAGAAAATCTTCTTTCTAAGAATCAATGCAAAAGTATTAACTCAATATCTGTTTATTGAAATTAACAACTCTGTGTTCTTTTCCTTAAACCCATATTCTGTTAATGTGACATACTTTCTTTTAGCTTTTGATCACAACACTATTGCTTAACTACCCTACTCATTTATTCAGTGTTCCATAAGAACGTAGTTGAGTCCTCTTGGAAACTAGATTCTATTCTGACTTTGTCTCTCGTGCAATAGGAACTTTTATTTTACAACAACAACAATAACAAACAAAATTAAACATTTCACGAAAAACATAAACACACACACTATACACTAAACATAAAAACAACATAGTTACAAGAGCTAAAGTTACTGCTGATTAGATCAGATTAGCATGTTACATAAGCCTACTAGCGAGAAATAATTCTCTTATTATTAGTTATGAACAGTGATCAAAAAACGATTACCAGTATGTTTGTCCTCTTAAACACTCGGTACTTCCAGTCTCCTTTTTGGTTTGTGACACTTTCGACATACCCTGGCCAAGGACAGTCACCATGCAACCCGAGTAGCCTAATATGTCACTTAATCATGTTTGCGAACTTATGTGCCCCATATTCAGATACACTCTCACAATCGATACAAGCACTAAGATTAAGACATTTGGTGAGTAAAGTGAGAAAGTCTTTAAGAATCAAGTCAGTGGTGACAGGTCGGTGATTCCTCGCGCAAAGCGACTTAACTTGACTCACGTACGGAAATATACTCAACATTGCATAATGCCAAGTACTTGCATATTTGTGACATTATTTTTTAAGCACTTATGAAAACCCGTGACTTTCGATGAGACCCGTTTAGCGAACTTTCTGACAACCTATCCCAAGTTGGAAGCTTTAGGTAGGCTAGGTATACAAAGACACCCCAAGGAATTACTTGTTCGAATCTCAAAGGCCACATTAGCTTCATATTTTCAACAGATTTATTTTGATATTTGCATATCTTGTCACAAATATACATCCGAAAAAGCAATACATACACATATATGTACCCGAGACCTTCTTTATAAAGACCAAATATACATAATTACAATGCAAGATCTTTCAGAAGATTTAAAGGACTTGTCTATTTTAAGAACAAGCATTCTCAGCCATATATCTGAATACGTTTCCCATAAGAACATTGTATACATTTAAGTTCAGATTATACGGAAACCTTGGTACTTTGTGCCTATCGATACATCATATAATGGTATCACTGAACTGAGCATTTTAAAGTACAATTAAGTAGGCTTAAAAGCTAAAGTATCGTCACGTCTAATCGTCTTGATGCAGTGACCTTACTCCTTTTGTTATTTTCTTTTTCTTTTCTGATTTTTCACATTTTTATTTTGTTTTTTTGACACTATATGACACACATACATTAAGAGACAAACACTGACTCATTTTACAAAGTTCCTTTTGAGAGACACTGTCACTATAGATTTCTCATTCTAATCAATTGGACTAGCAACTCAAAACGAGTTCGGTTGAAAGCCTTAGTGAACAGATCAGCTAAATTAAAGTCACTCGGCACTTTTTCTAGGACTATTAGTTTCTTTTCAGCACAATCACGTATAAAATGAAACCTTATGTCTATGTGCTTAGTCCTACTGTGCTTAACAGGATTATTGGTAATGGATAAAGTGGATATACAATATGTCTTTATGAGAGTACAAAGGAAAACCTAACCGTGATAGTCAATGTCGGTGAATGAGTATTCACTTGCTGTTCTGTAATCCAATCTCTCCCCTAAGACAAACATCCACTGTCTATTTCCTCAAGAACACCAATTTCTTCATCCCTGTGATTAAACTAGTGCACTTCTGGAACTGACATATATCATAACCAACAACAAAAATAAAGCATAAAGTAAGAGAGTTTGTACTATAGATAATCATCTAAACATGATCTTCTATAGTACTTTGTTTATTACAAAATAAATTTACAAAACAGACATAGGATCCTTTAACAAAAGTAAACTTCGTTAATTAATCCCTTGTCATCCATAATGTGCTTGGAGCTTCTGCTACTGACAAACCATAAACCTGCGGTCTTCCCTAGCAGCTCCTGCACATTCAAAAACAATTAGTTTTTCAAAGGACCCCTAGCCCTGTTGGCTTTGGGTCGATCATTCTCTTCATCTGAAACAATATCCGCAAAATCCTTGACAGCTTGTTCATGAGACCTACAAATCTCTTCTTGTTCAGGAGTTAACACAAGAGGAACAACTTTCGGATGATCATAGCTGCGATTCTCCATGTTCACTTCTACACTCCATACCTTGTCTATCAAAACTCGAGGAAAGCAAAATCTTGAAAATTCCATCTCGGTAAAAACTCGATCACTACCCTTTAATGTATAATGAGTAAGATAGACTTTTTCTTTTTCTAAGTCCTTTGTAGACATTGATACGCCTGGCAAAAGATTCTGATCCTGTTTTTCAACAACATTAACATTATCAATTAAAACACTTCCTTTTACAATTCTTCCAAACCCGGAAATTTTTCCGCCTTTGAAATCAGCAAAACTAACATCAGACCCTTTAACAGGTGTAAACTCCGTTAGCAGTCTCTTGTCACCAGTCATATATCTTGAACATCCACTATCGACAAACCATAATCCTTTAGTTCTCCTTAGTGGCTCCTTATGTTCAACACCTTCAAGATGTGCCATCAAGCTCGTCTCAGCTTCGGCGACATCTTCGCTCTCAGCTCTTACTGGTTCTGATGATTCAGGTTCCTCTTCTACCCTCTGATGAAAACTACCATGATCATTAGCACATACCATAGGATCAAATGAATTATCTGCAAGATCGTTCATTTCTTCATCAAGGTCTTGAATAATTGCCATGAATGCATGATTCTGATCATCGGTACTAGTCGAACCCCAATTATATGTACCATCAGATTGAACAACTAAGGCTCTTGAGTTGTCCGCTTCTCCTGAGCTTCGGTTTCCAATATTAGCATATTGATGTCCGGAATTCTGACTCACTATAGAACCACTTTGATTGAAGTTCTGACGGCCGATAGCTGAATTGTTGTCCCGTCTTGGTCTCTGACATTCTCTAGCAAAATGTCCAAAACCATCACAGTTATAACACTTCACCTTGGTCTTGTCAAACCCTACTTTTCCATTCACAACCTTCCTTCCGGTTCTATCTGTGAAACGTTGAACTCTCAATGTTAACATAGCTAATTGGCAGTTCAGATCCATTTCTTCCAAGTCATCTGGATCAACTTGCTTGTAATCCTCCCTAACCAAATCAGGATCAGTTAGTTTTTCTCCAATTAACTTTTCATGAGCAGACACAAATGAAGCGAGCATGCCCAACTGTCCCTCAGCAGATCTTATGCTCATCGGCATCCCTGTGTAACTCGAGTTTGGAGAACTACTATTCTGAACCCCATTATGCACTATCATGGCCGATTCTGGAGAAGTTACATACATCAAGTTGCTATCAGAATCCGTTGACATCTTCATCTTATCATCATCTCCACTATAGAAGGCAGTAATCCCTCCATTTGAAGATTTTGCAGAAGGAACGCTTGATTTGCTATGATAGAGTTCAGGACGCTGAACAAAATCACTGCTACCTGCTTCCTTCGACTTTCGTTTCATGTCTTGACCTCTCAGCTTTCGAATGATCTGATCCAGAGTCCATGAGCTGAATTCGGGATTTTGTTGGATTGAAGTGACAAACCCTTCCCACTTAGCTGGAAGTGCTTCCAACAACTTCTCGATGACATCTTCTGGATCAGGTTTGTACCCAAAATATGCAAGCTCAACCAGCAGATGACTGTAACGAGTTAAGATCTCATCAAGAGGTTCATCTTTGAAGCTAGTAAAAACATAATACTGCTTCTTCAGCAAATCCTTCCTACTCTTCTTGAGATCATCATCACCTTCACAATGCTCTTTGAGTGCATCCCATAAGCCTTTTGCACTATCATACATTTCAAACAAGTGCGACAATTCCCCTTGGAGAGCCATTCGGAGTGATCCTAAAGCTTTACTTTCTGCTTCATAATCTTTCTTTTGATCGGCAGTCATTTGCTCATATGAAGCTGCTTTCCCACCACTCGAACCAGTAGGTTCTTTGTCATTTTGCACAATAGGATGAACATAACCATTAACAATACATATCCACATCCTTACATCCATTAACGTGCAATATGACTCGAATCTGCCCTTTCAACTGAAATATCTATCAAGGCTTATCAACTTGGGCGGTGAGTTGGCCTTTCCGGTTTCGTGATCCATTAAAATTAGTTGATTCAGCAGAGATTGATAATTTGCGGGTAATTGAGACGTCATTTTCTCCGAGCTAGCAAAGTTCACGAACTGTTTATAAAAATGAGGTCGTAAAAGTTCACGAGGTCGTGAAGAAAAACGAGGTCGCAATTAACTACTCGAGGTCGTAATTGAATTGGCGAGGTCTTAAAGAGCTCACGAGGTCGCAAACGAAACACGAGGTCGCAATTGAACTAGCGTGGTCGTAATTAGCTACCCAGGTCGCAATACGAGCTGGATGAGGTAATACGAGCCCGCGAGGTCGCAACAGCTGCTGGAATCCTTAGATCTCTTGAATTCGAAACCCTAAACACCAACAAAAACACCTTCGACTGCTGCAAACCCAAATAGAGGTCACAAACAAGATTTCCGGTCGTAAACTCGTGAAAGAATCACATCTAAACGACCCTAAATCAATATTGTCTATCACCAACAAGCTATAACCTTCCGGTTTTAAACCAAGAGGCTCTGATACCAATTGTAAGTCCCCTGTTACGGATTGTCAATAGCTTGATCCAGTTATCTTGAGGTGCGGAATCCCTCATAATAACTTGGTGATCAACAAAAAGCCCCTAGATCATCTGCTGCCTCGCAGATCTTCTTCGGGCTAGCGGAACAGCCTTTGACGACGAATCCTGCACAATAATGCTTGATATTTCGACAAATGTTCAACCCTAAACTTTGTTAGGGTTCGGTTTATATAGGTAACACCCGACATGGGCTTCAGCATGTTAGCCTCGCAAACCCAGCCCAGCCCGTCACTTTTACGAGGTCGTAACTGTGATTGGCCTCGTATTTGTCCCTGCAAATACGGGGTCGTATTACCTATATGATTGACTCGTATTTGTCCCTGCAAATACGGGGTCGCATTACATCTGTATGAATTGCGAGCTCGCAATTCATACTTAGCAGATTTACTATACATTCAATACTTAAACTTAATCTAGTATTCTATGCATAATACTAAGTTCATTAATGACAATCACATTACAAAGACATATTACAATATAAGCCCAAACAATCTAGACTGCTATTGACATAGACGTGCACTTACAATTCACGATATACTTAGACAATATTTCTTCATTCTAAGAGTGATGCTGCTGAGGAAATAATCAATTTCATTAAAAAGATGGAAAACCTCAACAGCATACGTGTCAAAGAACTCAGAAGCGATCATGGCACTGAGTTCAGAAACCACACTCTTGAGAGTTTTTGTGCTGATCAAGGGATTAGACAAAACTTCTCTTCTGTTAGAACTCCTGAACAAAATGGAGTAGCTAAAAGGAGAAACAGAACTCTCATTGAAGCTGCTCGAACTATGCTCAGTGAGTCCTCCCTTCCTAGTAAATTATGGGCTGAAGCAGTTAGTACTGCTTGCCACACTCAAAACAGGTGTCTTATTGTCAAGCGACATGACAAGACTGCCTATGAAATTCTTAAGGGTAAGAAACCCCAAATTGGATATTTCCATGTGTTTGGATGTCCAGTGTTCATCCTGAATGATAAGGATCATTTGGGTAAGTTTGATCCCAAAGCTGATGACGGCTACTTTCTGGGATACTCTTCTATTAGTAAAGCTTTCAGAGTTTTCAATACTCGCACTCAAAAAGTGGATGAATCAATTCATGTTACTTTTGATGAAAGCTGTTCAGCTCTAGGAGATCTCTCAAATGAGACATCTGCTGAAGGCATCCTCAGCGATCTTGCTGATCCTTCAGAAGAGTCAGCAACACATCATGATGTTGCTAACTCACCTATTGCTGACTCTTCAAGTCTCTCAACTAATGATGAGTATGTGGCAGCGTACATGTACTCTATTGACCCAGTTGAGCCTCTTCTTAGGACTGTCAACATCACTCCTTTAGATGAACCTCAAGATGTTGACGATGGTGCTGAGGACATCTTTCATGATGCTTCAGCGACTCCTGTTTTAGGAGACGCTGAGGATAACAATTCTCAGCCAGAGGTAATCACTGATCTCAGTGACCCTCCTGTCAGCAACTCTACACCTTCTCTAACTGTTATAACACGATTTCTATCACTGAATTCAATTCATCAATGGCGGTTTGGATAGTGTGTGTTCTTGGTGTTTGTGTGTGTTTTGAGAGAGAATCAAAGGTAACTGTGTGTGAATTAACAGGTATGTGTAAAATGTTATCAAAGGTTCTGAAAAGTTATGACCAGTTCTAATCTCTAAGGTGTGAGAGGGCTATTTATAGTCTAATAATTAGCCCCTCAACCTTAGTGATCATTTATCTATGACTTAATAACAAGAAATTCTTCTAATCTAGATTACAATTTATCACTATTTTTGGATTTCTAACATTCTCCCCCTTAGTGATATATTGTAATGAATGAAGTACGTGTTATATTGTCTTGTAGGTATGAATTTGATGAGCCCGGTGGTGAAGACAATTGGGGTGTTGAAACAAGTCTTCAAAGCTTTCTCTTTTGTCTTTGGAGAACTTGATTCAGTCTTAGTCTTGGTCTTGAACTTCTTGAAGTTAAATCATGTGAGGATTCTCAATGTTCTTTTAGAACAGAGAATAATGAAGTCGAACAAATGTGTGTGACTTGAATCATCGAGAATTGTTGAATCATGAATCAGAGTTGTCCTTTGAAATGCGGAAGGTATGAATCTGGGATTCGAATGTATCAATCTTCGATTCTTCAGTTTTAATTCTCGAATGAATTTCATCTTCTTTGAATAAAGTTTCATGAATATGAACTCTCCCCCTTGATGTATGCATTGGAGTTTCTTGAACAAAATGTTGTTGTATGACTTGAAGATCTTTGAATGAAGTGTATTTGATGAAGACTCTGTTAAAGCTTTTACCTTTTTGACTTGAATCTTCTAATCAACTTTTGATCCTTTTTGAAGCTTTGATCTTTGGCATATCAATTCGAACACTTTGGAGAGCAATTGAATGAGATTTGGATGAAATTCTTACTAAGTAATCATGCTCCCCCTCAATCCATGATTATAAACATTTTGGAGCATCTTTGAACTTTTGAAGCATCTTTGAGTGAAAATCTTTTCATCTTCGGTTTCATTCTTATCTTTGACGTCAATTCAGATTCACCCTTTTTTTAAAATCAAGATTTCAATCACCTAAAGTCTAGTGAAAATCTGAAACTATAGTCACATCATGAATAATTTTCTCCCCCTATACACAAACTTTGATAAGCCTAAACCCAATTAAAACAACCAAACATAAACTTTTCTTCTTGTTTCCTTATCAATTAGTGAATCAATCATAATATTTTCTCCTCCTCATAATGACATTATTGGGAACCAATGTCATTATGTACACATTTGATTGATTAAATATCAAAAGAGACCATAAAGAAATTGCAACCATCAAAACATCAACCCAAACCATTAGCCCAACCCAAGAAATCCTAGGGGTGACTAAAATGTAGGATCGAAGTTGTTGGTACAAACGTTATATAATGGTGTTGGTGTTTCTGTGTTTGTGTGAAGAGAAATGAAACCGGATAAGAATGATCCGTTAGCATGTTCAAAAATCGAAGGGATTAATGAAATGACCGATTGAAATGTATAACATTTTTCGGATTTCCTATGTATCATTGAGATATGCACTAAACAATTCTCTAACATAGTTCAGTCTGCGGCTTTGCAACCACGAGATTGCTTCAAAGAATATAAATTATGGTTAACACTACCGAAGCATTTGATAACCACAATTTTATCCTTAAAGACTTTTTAGGGAAAACCAAGGTCACTTAGACTTCTTGTTAACTCAATAATCACATAAATGTAATCATGAGACCTACGTTCAACGTTGGAAAAGATGTTAGCATTGGTAGGATTTCCATTCGATCATCGTGGAATATCAATTAAGATATCACTACAAATGTTCCGGCTATATCACAAAGATAAGCAAGTATATCACAAAGATATGACTCGAATGTGTTCTAATACAAATGAATGATGATCAAATTAATGACCAAACAAGATAGCTCTAGACACATTGTGATCAAAATGAAGTCGGGGACTGGAGCAGAATGTCTCCCTTTTTCAATATCAACATCTTCCAAATGAAGAGTCAATAGAAATGTGGAAATCTCCGTGAGAAGTGAAACAAGTATTTGTTAAGAAACACTTGAGTGGTTAGGAAAAGATGTGCATTGCTTCACTGGGTCCATGAAGACTTTTTCAATATCGAGAAATCAACAAATGAAATCCGATATGTTTACCCGGCTTTTTGAGAATTTTGGGGAGGGCTTTCGTTTCTTTTAGCCCTTTCGCACATCATATCACCATAATCTCTCACTTTTCGACTTTACTCCCTCCATCCTATTTGCACAAAACAACATCACTCAAAATACCCTCACTATCTAATGAAAGAAGTGAATACTCCGGGGTTAGAATTCATCGGCAATGATGAAATTCATGGAGTAAATTTGAGAAATACTTATCACTCATGTGCAAACTAATCACCGAACTCCATTTGATCAAAAATCATTGGAAAAACATCAAATGTTTGGAAAAAAATTTGGCACACATTTGAAGTGTTGAACGTGTTTGAAATCACAAACTCCTCCTTAATCTATGCAAGAATAGATAAAAAAAATTCCATAGAAAGGTGGAGCAAAAATGGTTTTTGTGAGATCAAACATTTGAGAGTCTATTGTGAACAAGATCTTTATTTGAAAATCATAAAGTTTTGCTTCAACAACAATGTTAAGAGTAAGACAGCTAGGGAGTACACAAAGGCGTTCGATTCCATGTTATCTTATATCAATTTATATGTATAATAACAAAAGCTTAGAATGTAAAAACATTCTATCAATAAATATATCATTTAAGAACGGGTTGCATACATAGTATATGCAAGCCATTGAAAAAAAATCTTTTTGTTTATTTTTGAAAATATGCATTTTGTATTTTGGTTTTCTGGAATGTGTCAAGAATTCCTTCAAAAAGAGTTAAGGTTTAAGATTTAACATACCTAGCTTGGAGATAAGAAAGTTAAACCTCTTTTCATCCAATGGTTTTGTGAACAAATCTGCAAGTTGAATGTCAGTACCCACAAAGTAGAGCTCGATGTCACCTTTCTCAATATGATCTTTGAGAAAATGATATCTAACATCAATATGCTTTGAGCGAGAGTAGTTTACTGAGTTGACTGCAATGGCAATGGCACTCTGAGAATCACAATAGATAGGGATATGATCATATTTTAGACCATAATCAGTTAGTTGTGTCTTCATCCATAAAACTTGAGCACAACAACTAGCCGCAGCCACATATTCTGCTTCAGCCGTTGATAGAGACACACAATTCTGTTTCTTGGAGGACCAACTCACAATTTTATCGCCTAAAAATTGTAAAGTACCGGAAGTGCTCTTGCGATCAAGCTTACAACCTGCATGATCTGCATCTGAATATGCAGTTAGATTGAATCCAGTATCCCTTGGATACCAGAGACCTAAATCGAGTGTCCCCTTCAGATAACGAAAGATTCGTTTCACAGCTTGATAATGTAAATCAGTTGGAGCAGCTTGATATCTAGCACACATACATGTTGCAAACATTATATCTGGTCGAGATGCTGTTAGGTATAACAACGAACCAATCATACTTCGATATCTCTTTTGGTCAAATGGTTTCCCATTTGTGTCAGCATTTATGTTTGTTCGAGCAGCCATTGGGGTAGATATTGAAGAGCATGAAGTCATATCAAACTTTTTCAACATGTCATTTATGTATTTACCTTGTGATATAAAAATACCAGTTGGTAACTGTTTGATTTGTAGACCCAAAAAGTAATTCATTTCCCCAATCATACTCATTTCAAAATGATTAACCATAAGAGATGAAAAGTTTCGACAAAATGTTTGACTGGTCGACCCAAATATAATGTCATCAACATATATTTGAACAAGTAGAACGTGCTTACCTTGTTTGCGAATGAACAAGGTAGGGTCAATTGTACCTTTGGTAAAGCCACCTCTTAGTAAGAAAGTAGTTAAAGAATCATACCATGCTCGGGGTGCTTGCTTAAGACCGTAGAGAGCCTTGTCTAACCTGTAGACATGGTTTGGCCTTTGAGGATCAACAAAACCTTCCGGTTGATCAACGTAAACTTCTTCTTTGAGGTCACCATTCAAGAAAGCAGTCTTCACATCCATTTGAAACACAGTAAAGTTTCTGAATGCGGAATAAGCTAAGAATATCCGAATGGCCTCCATTCTTGCTACTGGAGCAAAAGTTTCGTCGAAATCAACACCAGGTTGTTGGCAATAACCCTTTGCAACGAGTCGAGCTTTGTTCCTAACTACCACTCCATTCTCATCCTTTTTGTTCTTGAATATCCACTTTGTACCGATGGGATCAGCTTTTCTAGGATTTGGAACTAACCTCCATACCTTCAGTCTTTCAAATTGAGCGAGTTCATCTTGCATTGCCTTAACCCACTCTGGATCACGAAGAGCTTCAGATACCGTTTTGGGTTCGATATTGCTAAGAGAAAGTGCAACAAGACACTCATTTACTGAGGTACGAGTAGTTACTCCTGCTTGTGGATCTCCAATTATTTGATCAGTAGGATGGTCTTTCTGCATACGTGTCCACTTGTGAGCATGAGGAAGAGGATCTTGTTGTTGAAGATCAACCTCATCATCATTAAAGCTTGAGTTTTGTTGAGAGATGGAGTCATAACTTGGTATAACTCTTTCCTCATAAGCTGGATGATCAAAATCAAGTGGAACATACACATTTGGAGTGTTTAATGGATTTGTTGTCTGAATTAATCGAGAAGGTTGTTCTTGAACATTCACTTGAGAAGAATTATCCTGAGAGGATGGTGGAGAAGTATCAGTAGAAGAGTATTCTTGCTCTGAAGAACTTGATGATGATTCATGAATGATGTCAGGAACTGGATCATTGTTATGAAGAGGTTCATTGTTTGGAATTGGTTCAACGATGACCTGAGGTTCTTGATCATGAATCGGTTTTGAATTATAGAATTCTTCAAAAAGAATATCTAATTCATCACTTGTTGGAGTTGGAAACTTCTTGAATTTAGAAGCTAAGGTAGAATTCCTTGTAGGAGTACTTGGATCATCAATTGTTGGTAGCAAATTAATGACCAAACAAGATAGCTCTAGACACATTGTGATCAAAATGAAGTCGGGGACTGGAGCAGAATGTCTCCCTTTTTCAATATCAACATCTTCCAAATGAAGAGTCAATAGAAATGTGGAAATCTCCGTGAGAAGTGAAACAAGTATTTGTTAAGAAACACTTGAGTGGTTAGGAAAGATGTGCATTGCTTCACTGGGTCCATGAAGACTTTTTCAATATCGAGAAATCAACAAATGAAATCCGATATGTTTACCCGGCTTTTTGAGAATTTTGGGGAGGGCTTTCGTTTCTTTTAGCCCTTTCGCAC
The DNA here is from genome assembly GCA_034093135.1 of Erigeron breviscapus. NCBI lineage: Eukaryota > Viridiplantae > Streptophyta > Magnoliopsida > Asterales > Asteraceae > Erigeron > Erigeron breviscapus. The sequence goes on along the minus strand of CM067170.1, from coordinate 47,084,075 downwards.
ATCATATCACCATAATCTCTCACTTTTCGACTTTACTCCCTCCATCCTATTTGCACAAAACAACATCACTCAAAATACCCTCACTATCTAATGAAAGAAGTGAATACTCCGGGGTTAGAATTCATCGGCAATGATGAAATTCATGGAGTAAATTTTGAGAAATACTTATCACTCATGTGCAAACTAATCACCGAACTCCATTTGATCAAAAATCATTGGAAAAACATCAAATGTTTGGAAAAAATTTGGCACACATTTGAAGTGTTGAACGTGTTTGAAATCACAAACTCCTCCTTAATCTATGCAAGAATAGATAAAAAAATTTCCATAGAAAGGTGGAGCAAAAATGGTTTTTGTGAGATCAAACATTTGAGAGTCTATTGTGAACAAGATCTTTATTTGAAAATCATAAAGTTTTGCTTCAACAACAATGTTAAGAGTAAGACAGCTAGGGAGTACACAAAGGCGTTCAATCCTTCGCATCTTACAACAACAAGTTGGAGGCAATTAAAACATTTAAGCAAATGAAAAATCCAGTCAATTGTACAATATAAGACAACAAGGGAGTACACAAAGGCGTTCGATCCATTGCGTCTCATATCAACAATTGAGAGTTTTGAAAACTTTATTTGAACAACTTGATTGCTATCACACATACATACTCATATAAGACTACTTGGAAGTACACAAAGGCGTTCGATTCCATGTTATCTTATATTAATTTATATGTATAATAACAAAAGCTTAGAATGTAAAAACATTCTATCAATAAATATATCATTTAAGAACGGGTTGCATACATAGTATATGCAAGCCATTGAAAAAAAATCTTTTTGTTTATTTTTGAAAATATGCATTTTGTATTTTGGTTTTCTGGAATGTGTCAAGAATTCCTTCAAAAAGAGTTAAGGTTTAAGATTTAACATACCTAGCTTGGAGATAAGAAAGTTAAACCTCTTTTCATCCAATGGTTTTGTGAACAAATCTTGCTCTGAAGAACTTGATGATGATTCATGAATGATGTCAGGAACTGGATCATTGTTATGAAGAGGTTCATTGTTTGGAATTGGTTCAACGATGACCTGAGGTTCTTGATCATGAATCGGTTTTGAATTATAGAATTCTTCAAAAAGAATATCTAATTCATCACTTGTTGGAGTTGGAAACTTCTTGAATTTAGAAGCTAAGGTAGAATTCCTTGTAGGAGTACTTGGATCATCAATTGTTGGTAGCAAACTTTCTTGCTCAAAAATCATGCCTGACATCTCATCAAACCAAACATTCATTGTTTCTTGAATTGTGTTTGTTCGGCGATTGTAGATTCGGTAGGCAATTGATTTTGGAATAACCAACAAAGTATCCTTCATCACCTTTCTTCTCGAACTTTCCAAGATTCTCCCGATCATTCAAAGTGTAACAAACACACCCAAATATATGAAAGTAGTTGATGTTGGGTTTGCGTTTGTTAACAACCTCATAAGGAGTCTTTTCGAAACGCTGATTGATAATGGACCGATTCTGAGTGTGACAAGCAGTGTCAACAGCTTCAGCCCACATATTGGATGGCAATTTGGAATAAGCAAGCATTGTTCTTGCTGCTTCCACCAGCGATCGATTTCTCCTTTCAACAACACCGTTTTGTTGTGGGGTGCGAACTGCAGAGAATTGATGAGTAATACCTTTGGAGTTGCAGAATTCATCAAAAACAGCATTCTTGAACTCAGTTCCGTTATCCGAACGGATGTAACGAACTGGAAGTTGAAGATTTACTTGAGTATTAGTGATGAAATCTATCAACATCTGAGTTATTTCATCTTTGGATGCAAGGAACTTGACCCAAGTATATCTTGAATAATCATCAACAATAACCAAGATGTATTTCTTCCCATTTCGGCTTTGTACTTTCATCGGCCCACAAAGATCCATGTGAAGCAAATGAAGAGGTGCTAAAGAATTTGGAGATTTCTTCGGTTTATGAGAAGCTCTCTTAATCTTCCCTACAGCACAAGAAGGACAAACATGCTCACTTTCATACTTATAGTCAGGTAAGCCTTTAACAAGATGCTTGTTGACCAAAGTATTGATGGTTTGAAAATTCAGATGAGAAAGCCTTCTATGCCATAACCAAGAATTCTTTGAAGCAGCCTTTGAAATGAGACAAATATTATCGGTTGGTTGGTTATCATCGAGATTGACGGTAAAAAGATTATCATCACGGTCACCACAAAGAATATCAACTCCATCTAGAGTTTGGATTTTGCAAAGAGATTTTCGAAACAGAACTTGAAGATTGTTATCACAGAATTGTCCAACACTGAACAAGTTGTGACTTAATCCTTCAACATAGTGAACTTTCTTGATGATAATTCCATTTCGTTCAATGTCTCCATAACCTAAGATAGGAGCGAAATTGTTGTTTCCAAAGCGAACTGTTCCCGTGAATCTTTCAACAAAATTCTTGAGCAAAGATTTATTTCCAGTCATGTGCTTCGAACACCCGGAATCGAGTATCCAAACACAGATGGTTATTTCCTGCAATCAAAGAAATTTAACCGTTTTAGGTACCCACTTGAAGACGGGTCCTTTATGGTTAGTTAAAACAGGCAGGGTATATAACTTAGGATATGCATTCAAACATGTTTTCGAATCAACATAATCATTAACAAGCACATTATCAAAAAACACATTTGAATAAAACGTACGAACATTCACATCAGAATTAAAAGTAACATGTCTACAAGCATTCATATCAACCACACGAGAATTAAAATTGTTTACAAGCTCACAAGGCTTGTG
>CM067170.1:46911472-47080279 GCA_034093135.1 Erigeron breviscapus | reverse complement strand
TCCCTTATCACATAATTTACCTACACTTAGTAAATTGAAAGCAAGATTCCTAACATGCAAGAAACTATTAAAAGTAATAGTTTCGTGAGAGATGCTACCTTTACCGATGATCTTTCCCTTAAGATCACTACCAAAGATGACGTCTCCACCATCAAAGGTAGTGTAAGATGAAAACATTTGGCGATCACCCGTCATGTGTTTCGAGCATCCACTATCAACAATCCAATCATCATCCTCAATGGTCTCCTTATTTTCATTGGTGGAGCTTTTGAGGCATACCTACAAATTTGTATTTGAATTCAAGAACTTGGTACCCAATGTTTCATGGGTCCAGGATTGTTAGTGGTAAATACTCCTACTTTAACCCATCATTGCACTATTTTTACTTGTCGTTTTAATGTGCCACAATGATATGATGTTTCAAAGTTTCTTTGATAACCAATTCCAAGTTTGTTTGATCTTTGATAATGTTTTCTTGTGTTTTCAAACATCTTTGATGGGTTGAGAGTGGATTGGTATGTGTTAACATTTCTGGGTTTCTGGTCAGAGGGTATACGGACGCTTCCACGGATCGTCCGTGGTCTGGTCAGTTCTGTTTCAACAGTTTCTGCACTTTGTTGTTTAACAAACACAGTTGGTTTATGACATATAGCTGAAGATTCATGTGTATACCCTATTCCTCCTTTATTATTTGAGGTCTTTTGCTTTCCAAGCATATCATCTAACTCTTTACTACTTTTTGAAATTTTTCAAAGTACAATTCTTTTTCCAAATTCTTGACTTTGTCTTTCCAAATAGCTAGCTCTTTGGTTTGTCTTTCAAGTTCAAGTTTTAGTGACAAGTTTTCTGAATTTAAAGTTTTATTTTGAGTACCAAACCTAGCACAAAGTGTGACAAGTTTTTCATAGTCATTTTCTAGGTTTTCAATAGAATATTCACAATCGGAAAGTACCTCATCGTCGTTTTGTCCAAAGAGGCAATGGTTGGTGTCTTCATCTTCACTATCACTCCATGCACCATCCTTGCTTCCCATTCCATTGAAGGCCACTAAGCACTTTTCTTGAGCTTCTTCCTCCTCACATTCTTCATCATCCCAAGCACCTCCGATATAGGCCCTTTCATGCTTTTTATTTGGACAATCACTTACCAAGTGATTAGGGTCACCACAATTAAAGCACTTCCGGGTCATCTTCTTCTTCTCGTCGATTTGTTGAGGAGGTCTTACAAACTTGCCATTCCTTTTAAAGAATCTTTTGAAATTTCTTACCACACATGCTAGCTCATCATCATCAATGTCAAGCCCTTCATCATCATCTTCTTCACATGAGGTCTCAAGGCTATGTTTAGCCTTAAGAGCAATGGACTTGAACTTGTCCTTCTTTAGTTTGGCTATTTCTTCATCTTTCTCTAGAAGCACTTCATGAACCTTGAGATTACCTATCAACTCATCAAGAGTTAATTTCTCAAAGTCTTGAGCTTCATCTATAGCCGTCACCTTGGGTCTCCATTTTGATGGTAGAGCTCTTAGAAACTTCCGAATATATTGCTTGCTTGTGTAGGTTGTACCTAGAGCTTTCAAACTAGTACAAATAGTATTAAATCTAGAATACCCTACATCTATTTTTTCATCATCTTGGATGGTGAATTGTTCATATTGTCCAACTAGTAGGTCTATTTTATTTTCAATGACTTGGGCATTCCCTTGATGAGTAACAACAAGAGTGTCCCAAGCCTCTTTAGCACTTTTACACATAAATACTCTTTCATATTCTTTTCTAGGTAAAGCATTATATAGGATAAGTTTTGCTTCATGGTTTTTAGCCATTTGTTGTTTGTGTTCGGTGGTCCAAGCCGATTTTTCAACGGGTAGGTGTTTCTTTTGTTCTACCGAAAAGATTTTTGGTACATAGTCACCCGACTCAATCCTTTACCATAGTTCTATATCTTTAGCACAAACATACGTTTCAAATTGTTAGATATAGAATTGAGCTCAATTGATGCTTTAATGGTGGAAATATGTTAGTGTGTGTAAAGTGTGTTTGTGTGTGAGATGGAGGTTGAAGATGGAGTGGAGAGAGAATAAGTCAAAGTGTGTGTTTTATTAGTCAAAGGTAATTACAAGGCTTTTCAAGGGTTAGTTACATTATTAAGATACAAGGGGTATTTATACTAATTACATTAAGTTTCACTTAAGCCCCTTGTACTTTAAGAACAACACAAATGTAACTCCATTTACAATTAAACACCACTAATTTATATTTCTAACAATCTCCCCCTTGGTGTTGAATTGTAAATGTTGCATCGTCTTCGGTCTTTAAATAAACATGATGAGCCCTTTTGTTGAAAATCTTCAATGTTGATAGACCTTGAAGCTTTCTCATTGTCTTCAACGTCTTGTATCAACCTTGACTTTGAATCTTCTCAACAAACAAATATTCTTGACGATGACTTTCTAAGACTTGATCTTCTCTTGCAACTTTGAATACTTTGGAAGCATCTTTGAAATCTTTGTAGCTTTTGAGCTTTCACAACTTGAACTTTTGAATGTTGATTTCAACTTGATGTTGCTCGAAGAAGTGACTTGAATCTTTGAGTAGCATGCGGAAGCTTGGTTTTGACTTTGAATTCCTTGAATTCTTTTGGTATTGCGGAAGCTTGATTTAACTTTGAATTCTTTTGACTTTGCGGAAGCTTGGTTTTGACTTTGAAATTTCTTGGCATTTCGGAAGCTTGGTTTTGGAATGCGGAAATTTGATTTGACTTTAAAACTTCAATTCTTGATCGAACTTGTCTTTGAATCAACAATTATCTTGGAGCACTCAATTCTTTGATCAACTTATTCTTGCTCCCCCTCAAACAAACATTTCTTTCTTGGAGCATATTATTCAATAACAAATCTTTAATCTCTTGCTCCCCCTCGAATCAACAATCTCTTCAAACTATGAATCTTCTCAAGACATTAAACAAACTTAGCTATCACAAGTATCAACAAACGAACAATCTCCATTCAATCTCAAACTCTTCTAATCATCAAACAATGGTCAATTATTCAATAAATCTTTCAATTATTGACCATGTACATCATCTTGAATATACTCAATCTCGAATCAATCCTTTAACTTTCTCAAAACAATATATCAATTCTCAACATATCACGATAATTATTCACTCTCTTCACCTAAACTAACGATCCTTTGAACATCCAAACACAACAATCATCCTCAAACAAATTCTACCAATCAAATTCTACCTATATCCTTGAACTCTATCTATCAATCATATAATCATTTCTCCCCCTTATGATGAAAATGTGAAACGTGTTCATCATACAATAATGATTGATAGCATAAACGGTAGATGCCAACAAACAACAATCAAGCAAAGTAACCCAACCCAATTCCCAATTCCCAATGAACCTATTGGTGAACTAGAATGTAAGGTTGCGTTGTTGGAAAAAACAATTTTTATATGGTGTTTGTGTTCTTTGTGTTTGTGTGAAGAGAAATGAAAACCGGATAAAAATGATCCGTTAACACAACCAAAAATCAAAAGGATTAATGGTGTGGCCTAAAAATACGATTACTATTTTCAGGACTTCCCATTGTCATCGAGAAATGCACAAAGATTATCTCTAAATGGGTCTGTCTATGGCTTTTCAACCGATAGATTGCTTTAAAGAATGTAATACATGGTCAGTGTCACAAAGGCGTTCAATAACCATGTCTTACTATCCTCAAAGACTTTTGGGAAAATAACTCTGAGGTCACATAGACTTCTCGTTTACTCAACAAGTTCATAAAATGAAAATGTGAGACCTACGTTCAACGTTGGAAAAAGATGTTAGCATTGGTAGGATTTCCATTCGATCATCGTGGAATATCAATAATATGATATCACTACGAATGTTCCGGCAATATCACAAAGATATGCAATGTCACAAAGACATATAAAGACTCATTGTGTCCTAGTCAAATGAAAGAATATTTCAAGTACGCTCTAGACTCAATAAGTGATCAAATGAAGTCGGGGACCGGAGCAGCGTGTCTCCCTTTTTCAATATCAACGTCTTCCAAATGAAGAGTCGATAGAAATGTGAAAATCTCCGTGAGAATAAAATAAGCATTTGTTAAGAAATACTTGAGTGGTTAGGTAAAGATGTGCATTGCTTCACTGGGTCCATGAAGTCTTCTTCAATATCGAGAAATCAACAAATGAAATCCGATAGAAACGTGTTGACCCGGCTTTTTGAGAATTTTGGGGAGGGCGTTCATTTCTTTTAGCCCTTTCTCACATCATATTTTTCACCGTAACCTCTCACTTTTCGACTACTCCCTCATGTCCTATTTGCACAAATATCATCACCACGCTCATAAACCCTCACAATCTAGAATTGAGATTTGAACTCCGGGGTTAGATCTCATCGGCGATGACAAGATCATGGAGTATTTATGAGTGGCCTAAACTCTCATGTGCAAATCTAACACCGAACTTCTTTGAATCCCTCTAAATATATGCATGATATAAACAAAGTTTTTGCATATAAAGGGTGTGTAAAGAGTTTGAAAGTTGCTCACAAACATTAAAAATGAAACAACAAAGGCAGTACACAAAGGCGTTCGATGCCTTGCATCTCATCCAAAACATTGTGAGAAACTCAAAAACAAAGAAAATAAACAAAAAGATGAAAAGAGAAAATCTTTTTGGATTTTTCAAAATAAGAAAATGAAAATCTTTTTGGATTTTTCTAAAAATGAAGAAATTACGAAAACGGTTTTAGCACGGGTTATACACTGATGTGTGCATAAGCCACATTTCATCAAATCATTTGGAAATCACTTTTGGAACCCATTTGAGATTGGGTCCAATTGTTTTTGAATTCTTGAAAGTCCAAATGTAAGTCTCATCGATTTGATGAATCGAAGTTGCATTCCACGGAGAACTAAAACCCGGTGGTTTAGTTGAAAAGAGTTTTCGTGGAAGCAACGGTGAAAAATCATTTGATTTCTTTGAAAATTTGTCAATCTTAGGAGATTGATTTGAAAAATGATTTTTCGAAGCAAAATCATTCACTTTTTGCACAACTGCTTTCACAGGTTTTGGTGCAAGATCAAAAAGTTCCGAAAAAGAATATGTGAATGATTTTGACTCAACTGACTTATCTTTTGAAATCGGTTTCCATCTAGATTTAGTCAATTGAGATTTTGCTTGTGAAATATGTTCAGAATTATCCTCGAAGGATAGAAAAGAGACAAAAGTAGTTGTTCCATCAAAAATAGGTTTCTTAGAGTACTTCTTATCCTTTTGCAAGGAGTAATTAGTAAACTGAGACACCTTTCTTTCAAAAGGTTTTGAAGATTTACCCGTGTAAACCCTCTTTGGAACATCAACTTTTGGTTTGGATGAATTAGATTTTGGAAAACTTTTGAACACCTCAGTCTTGTCACAAATACAATCAAGATCAGTCAGAGTTGAGGACTCGGTAGTCTCAACATCATCACATTTAGTTTGCACTGGGGAATTCACAACTTCACAAATAGGACAATCAGGTTGAGTGCAAATTTCAACAACTTCTTTGGTTGTGTCAGAAGAGATAGAACAATGATTTTGACTCGAAAAGATTTGGTTTGTGTTTGCAATTCAATCTCAAGGTCGGAAATTTTCTTGGTCAAAGATGTTTCGTTTGACTGAAGTTGCAAACACTTGTCTTCAAGATACTTGATTTGAGCACAAAATTTTGTTCTTTCTTCTTCAACTTTGCTCACAAAAATGGTGGACTTGTTTCGCAACTCATGGTTTAACTCAGAAATCTTTTGTTGCCAAACAAGTTCTTTTGATTGATTGTCCAAAACAATTTTATTGAGCTCTTTGGAAGAATTGTCCAACTCATTTGTTAATTTGAAAATCTTTGATTGCAAATGATCATTTTCTTTTTGAAGACTTTCCATGTTGGACAAAATGAGATCATTTGCTGACTTGAGCTCTTGGTTTTCAAATTTGAGTTGGTCATTTGCACATTTAAGACTCTCATTTTCCTTCCTAAGAACTTTGTTTTTCTCGAATAATTCTGAAAACTTTTGTAGCAATTGAATAACACACGCATGACCTTGAAGGCATGAACACTCTCGACTTTCATGAAGATGATAGGCCTCCATGCATGGTTTATACTTGAAAGTTTTGGTTGACATTTTGACTCAAAAACTTGATGATTAGTCCAAAAAAAAATATGAATTCAGCCCAAACAAAAATTTAGTCCAACTAACTATTAATGACCCAAAAAATTTTTTTAAGTAAAACAAAATTCTAAAGTGAAGCCCAACAAAAAGAAATTTAAAATTTCAGCCCAAATGATAAGTACTAGCCCAAAGACAACTTTAGTCTAATTAAACTTCTTAGCTCAAATGACACTTAAGTTTTTACAAAAAAAATAAACTAGACTTCAACTATAATAAAACTTCATACGGTTAAAAAAAACAAATGACTATATTTAATCCAAAAAAAACGATGGTGACTAATTAGAATAATGACATGATGTTCAATTTGAAAAAAAATGAAATTGCTTTTCTTGACATCACGTGAACGGACACCTTTTTAAAAAAACTCGAAAAATTAAACAATAGCTGCAATACTAAAGATGCTTTTCACCTATAGACCAGTAGCTATGTGACAACACAACATTCAAAAACCACGCGTATACAATTTTTAAGTTCAACGAAACACGCTTTCTTTCAAAGAAAATGACAACTCAAATCACACTTTCCTCTCTCTCACAACTGGCCATGCTTTCCTTTTTCTTTTGACAGCTCACTTTGGACCCCTTGGACAGAACACGCGTACGCTGACAACACGTTTCCTCACCTTTTGACAAAGTGTGTTTGACTCTTTCACAATTATATCTCCTTCTTTCTAATTTTCTTTACTCAACAAAATTAGTTTTAAAAAAATTAGTTGCACTTGATATCTCTCTTTAAACCTTTCTCTGCTCTTCTCTCTCACACAAAATATTATCACAACCAATTTTCTTCAACACTTCTATTTTTCTCTTCGACAATTTCTCTTAACAAAATATGAACACACTCTCTGTTCTAAAATCTTCTTGTACACAATTGATTATGAAGGTAAAATCACAAGTCAGAACATCACACAGACAAGGTTCAAGATCGAAAGTGCTATTTGCCTTGGATGCCGAGCATTTATCTCGGCAAATGGGGTGTTCAAAACAAGATTTCTCAAATTTGCACACCAACAGAGGGTAAGTAACAAAAGTTGATTTGTAAAAGACTTAAAAAAAATTCTTGAAATTTTGGTCTATTTGAACTGTTTGCCGAGCTTATTGCTCGGCAAATGGTTAAAATGAGAAAATTTGTTTGAATGGTATGCCGAGCAAAAATCTCGGCGTCTAGTTGAAATATTCTTCAAGTGACAAAAGTAAAGGATTCCGAGCAGTTTGTTCTGCAAATGGGGGGTTCGGGTTGAGAATCGGTTAAGTGTAGGACAAATGGTCAATTTGTAGAGAATAGAGCTCTGCAAATGGGGTTTTGGAGAAAATTTGGTTAAGTAATGCTCGAAATGGTGATTTGCAGAGCAATTAGCTCGGCAAATGAGTATTTGCTTGAAAAATTCTAAGTCTCAACTCGGCAAATGGATTGTTTGTGGTTTTGGTTTGGGTGGTTTGGCCGAAGAAGATCTCTGCAAATGCGAGTAAGGGTGAACGGGTTGTGAGATGATCTCGACAAACACGAGTACGAGATGGTTTGGGCCGAGAATTAGCTCGGCAAATGGTTAAAATGAGAAAAGATGTTTGAACGGTATGCCGAGCAAAAATCTGGTCTGAAATTTCCAAGTGACAAAAGTAAAGGATGCCGAGCAGTTTGTTCTGCAAATGGGGGGTTCGGGTTGAGAATCGGTTAAGTGTAGGACAAATGGTCAATTTGTAGAGAATAGAGCTCTGCAAATGGGGTTTTGGAGAAAATTTGGTTAAGTAATGCTCGAAATGGTGATTTGCAGAGCAATTAGCTCGGCAAATGAGTATTTGCTTGAAAAATTCTAAGTCTCAACTCGGCAAATGGATTGTTTGTGGTTTTGGTTTGGGTGGTTTGGCCGAAGAAGATCTCTGCAAATGCGAGTAAGGGTGAACGGGTTGTGAGATGATCTCGGCAAACACGAGTACGAGATGGTTTGGGCCGAGAATTAGCTCGGAAAATGGTTAAAATGAGAAAAGATCTGTTTGAATGGTATGCCGAGCAAAAATCTCGGCGTCTAGTTGAAATAGAAAATCTTAAGTGTGACAAAAGTAAAGGATGCCGAGCAGTTTGTTCTGCAAATGGGGGGTTCGGGTTGAGAATCGGTTAAGTGTAGGACAAATGGTCAATTTGTAGAGAATAGAGCTCTGCAAATGGGGTTTTGGAGAAAATTTGGTTAAGTAATGCTCGAAATGGTGATTTGCAGAGCAATTAGCTCGGCAAATGAGTATTTGCTTGAAAAATTCTAAGTCTCAACTCGGCAAATGGATTGTTTGTGGTTTTGGTTTGGGTGGTTTGGCCGAAGAAGATCTCTGCAAATGCGAGTAAGGGTGAACGGGTTGTGAGATGATCTCGGCAAACACGAGTACGAGATGGTTTGGGCCGAGAATTAGCTCGGCAAATGCGGTGAAATGGTACTGGTTGACAAATCACTTCGGCAAATACGGGAATTAAGATTCTGGTCGAGGAATTACTTCGGCAAACACGACTAAAGGATTGGATTGAAGTGTTTGCCGAGCTCGGCAAATTCTATGATTCTGACTTCGACAAATGATATGAAACAATCAAAAAATTTCTAAGTTTTGCTCGGCAACTGGCTCTGCAAATGGTAGGTTCGATGAGTAAAGTAAATTTGTGTTCGGTAAATGGTGATTTTGACCAGAAAACGATTTCGCCAACAACCACGGTGGCCGGAATAGTCTATTTGAAGAACACACCCGCCGGAAAACACAAAAACTTGATTCCTGCTTCGTTTCTCCGAATTGAAACTCAAAATTACCACCAAAATACTCACCAATGAACCGCGAACAAATCCTTGGCAATTAATTTTATATTTGATGCTCGCCGGAAAATATGAAGTCTCGCCGGAAAATTCAACCGTTATCCAATCTCAACCAATTGAAAAATTGAAAACACTATTATGTTCAGAAATGGATCGCGATTAAAACCTTGTAAAAATCAACTCGGATCGATGAACAACAAGATTAAAATCTAAGAGAGACGATTGAAGATGAAGTTGTTGTTGTTTTTCTGCTTTTTCCTTCTTTTTTTTTTTTTTTTTTTTTAATTAAAAATGTAATTGAAATGTATTGTAGCCGACAAAGTACTGTAAACGAAAACTGTAGCTACTTTTGACTTTTTCAATGACTTCTTTTACAAATTTGACATTGAGAATATCGAAATGTATATAAAACCACAAAAACGATCTGATCTTAAAAATTGACACATGATTTAGGTTTCTGAACTAAAATCCACCTTTAATCAATATTCAGAATCACATTTTTGCCTCTGATTGAACAGTAACAGAAAAATCTCAGCTCGAAATTAAGCTCAAATCTCGAAATTTGAACAAAATCGGTTACGGATATGTTTGTGGATCGTTCGGATACACCGATTATGCTCTGATACCAATTGTTAGATATAGAATTGAGCTCAATTGATGCTTTAATGGTGGAAATATGTTAGTGTGTGTAAAGTGTGTTTATGTGTGAGATGGAGGTTGAAGATGGAGTGGAGAGAGAATAAGTCAAAGTGTGTGTTTTATTAGTCAAAGGTAATTACAAGGCTTTTCAAGGGTTAGTTCATTATTAAGATACAAGGGGTATTTATACTAATTACATTAAGTTTCACTTAAGCCCCTTGTACTTTAAGAACAACACAAATGTAACTCCATTTACAATTAAACACCACTAATTTATATTTCTAACAAATCGTTGTTTCCAATAGCAAAAACCATCCGCTTCAAGAAGTGGAGGTCTTTGCATTGAGCACCCTTCATTATAGTTAAAGCCTTTTTGTTCCATGGATTCAAACTCGAATTTTTTGGAAGGTTTATATTAAAAATTATAATATCATCAAGAAACAATATGTATAAGATCTAATTCATCTTTATAAGTCTCTTTGTTTGTATCTAGCTTAACTAGGTATAAATTTGAAATCATCTTGATTAAACAATGATACAACTAGTTAAACCCTAAATCAAGATAAGTTATATAAGGATTAATTTAAGATAAAGAGAATTAGAGATAGGATTAAATAACTTACAAGTTGATCTTAGAAGAACTGGAGCAGGTAGGAGTCAAGAAGAAAAGAGCCAGAAGTGTTTTGGGGAAAGTGAGGTCAAGTGGTGCATAAAACAAACTTATATTCTGCACTCAGTTCAGGCACGGACGGACGCTTGTGCGTCCGTGCGAGCGTCCGTGAAATCAAAATCTTCGGATGTGAATTTTGATGAAATGGTTACTCTTAAGATGTTGTATAAGTCATATCCTATCAATATTAGACCATTTGGATATGTAGATCTTGACTTAACAAAGTGTAAATTTGGACAGAAGGTTCACGGACGCACCACGGACGATCCGTGGGAGCGTCCGTGCTCTGTGCAGTTTTAGTCTTAAGCAATATTTGAACAAGTATTTGGCGGACGCTTCCACGGACGATCCGTGCAAGCGTCCGTGAAAGTAAAATCTTCTAATGAGAAACTTAAGTTCAGAATTTTACTTTTTATACTTAGATGGACATTTCATGAAAGTTTGAAGTCGAGCAAAAAAGTGTAGATGTGTTTTCAATTTTACAAATTCAAACAGACTTCTGGCGGACGCTCCACGGACGATCCGTGTGAGCGTCCGTGCGCAGGGCAGTGCAACCTTTTGCATTTTTAACAAAACTTAATTTGGCTTGAAGCTAAAGGGAAGAATTGAACTGCTAGTATATATATAAGTTGTAGTTCATTTCATTTTGCATGCTTGTGTACATTATTGTCATAATCAAAACAAGGGACAAAATTGAATTTTGATGTTATGCTAAATATGCATTAACAAAATTGAATCCGGTATGACCGGGGCAGGGATCGTCCTCAAACGATAGTAAAAATGATTTAATGAGTAATAATTAAAAAGAACTGGGAAATCCGAGATCTTGACAGATTGCTTGATCTAGGATACACAGAGTGGGTTGAATTGCATGATATAATCACTGGTATGCCTGGAATACATAGAGAGACTGTCTTGGAAGCCATTGAGAAAAAGTTGGCTGCAGTTGTAAAATACAAGATTGATATCACTGGCCTTCCAAGACCAAAAGCATATGATATGGATGATGAAGATGAGTCAAGAAGAAAAGAGCCAGAAGTGTTTTGGGGAAAGTGAGGTCAAGTGGTGCATAAAACAAACTTATATTCTGCACTCAGTTCAGGCACGGACGGACGCTTGTGCGTCCGTGCGAGCGTCCGTGAAATCAAAATCTTCGGATGTGAATTTTGATGTTCTGTAATTATTGTCATAATAACAAAATTGAATTTTGATGTTATGCTAAATATGCATTAACAAAATTGAATTTTGATGTTATGCTAAATATGCATTAACAAAATTGAATCCGGTATGACCGGGGCAGGGATCGTCCTCAAACGATAGTAAAAATGATTTAATGAGTAATAATTAAAAAGAACTGGGAAATCCGAGATCTTGACAGATTGCTTGATCTAGGATACACAGAGTGGGTTGAATTGCATGATATAATCACTGGTATGCCTGGAATACATAGAGAGACTGTCTTGGAAGCCATTGAGAAAAAGTTGGCTGCAGTTGTAAAATACAAGATTGATATCACTGGCCTTCCAAGACCAAGAGCATATGATATGGATGATGAAGATGAGTGAGAAGAGCCACTCAAGAAGAAGAGGAGAAGAAATGTCAGGCTCAAAGCTCCCGAAGGTGATCACACAGACTTCCTCAGAAAGTTGAACCCTTCAGAGTTTCTTGGGCTATTATCTCCAGATGCTCTAGACAGACTTCTAAGTCATCTCAATCTGTCTCTTCCTGCTGGTATGGAAAATGCAAGAAGTGGAATGCATATAACTGAACCTGAACATGGTATGTATTTTGTGGATGCAAGAGGGCAACTTGTATTCCAAAGGACTGTTGAGCTGAAACAGGTACCAACTATGCACCTTTTTACCTTGTACAGATTTTGTGCCACTTTTAGTGAACAAGGTAATGGGTATGAGCAGTTCCTTATAGATGAAGGGTTAGATAGAAAGGTAGATGTGAGGATTGCTCCATCTTTTGAAGTTAAGCAAGAAACTGTAGAGTTGATTGGGGAATAAAGTCTTATTGTAATACGTTGTATTTCTCAATATATACAAGTATTTGTACAAATTCAGTTGTCTTGTTAAAATTTCATATCAGATTGAAAAGAACCCAAAAGATTCAAAGGGTCACAAGCTGTTAGTCATATTTTCATTTGATTCTTTGTAAGCTGATAGTTAGAAGTGTAGTTGGGTTTTGTCATCATCAAATAGGGGGAGATTGTTGAGTCCCAATGTTGATTGTAAATTTAATGATGACAAATCTGACCTATAAACACTTTAGTAATCTTTTGGTTCTTATACTCTGATCTGGGTCAGACTAAGCTGATACAGCTTACGATCTGTCTCTGACCCAGATCATGCTTCATACTTGTAATTGTAATATCTTATGGAAGCAAGTGTTATTCAAGCTGCATCAACAAAGTATTAGCATTCAGTCCAAGTCGAAGAGGAGGATTGAAGATAGAAGATCAAGTTGTTAGTGGAAGCCAGCTTGGGATTAGCAGTCAGCTTGGAAACACTTAGGCAGATTGGTTCCTTGACAAACGGCCCAATCTGTGTCTGACAATCAAGTGAAGATAACAACCTGGATTGAAGATAAGGACAAATGACGTGACTAGGAAGATTCCTAGGATCCAGGTTGGTGGTTGTTTACATATGCGTGTCCATACTCCTATTGGTAGATGAAAGAATGTGCGTCAGTACGTGGGGGACCACAAGTACCATGAAGAGGCACGATTGATTATTCCTTCATCAACCACTGATTGAAGAACACGTAGCTGCAACGGACACCTAATGAATGAGCGCTTGTGCCTATAAAAGCCTCATTCATGGATTGCATATGGGTGGCATTTCCTGAGAATCATTCTTCACACTAGTTTCTCTGCTCTTACACACAGCTTAGTCTGTACGAGATCAGCTTGGGCTGATTCTCTTGAGCTGAAACTGATTGATTGTTGTTTGTCATTTCATAGGGTTGTTTAGATATCTATAGGCTATCTTTATTCCGCAACAACCCTGTAATTCTTTGTATAGATTATTTCTTAATAAATGATTACATTTGAAAATAACAATTTGTGTTCAAGAATGTTTTTATTTCTTTACTGCTTTACTGTTTTAATGATTCCTCGTCTTTACTTACTTGCTTAATATTTATCATCTGAATCTTAAAACGTTTTGTGTTTAAAAGTTTGTAAAGATTGTGAAAAGTTGTATTCACTCCCCTCTACAACTGTTCTGTGTTCAATATACTTTGGTATATTGATACAGCGTGGGACGTATCATTGTCTCTGATGACGACTCCCTTAGATAAGGGAGCATTTGCTGCTTCCTTAAGTGATTCGAGCGTCTTTCTTGATCCTTCGTCTACCAAGATCCCCTTTCCTTTATCATTAGACCGAGGTCTAGCTTTTTTCTCTTCGTTGTTACCCTTATGTTTGTAAGAGTCTTCTTTATCCAATAACCTCTCGGAGAGTGTCTTGGTTACTTTTACCTGGTCATGATTAGGGAAAAGCTTAGAAAGTTCTATTTCCTTTTTTCCTTCGTAAAGCCAGTGTTCGTCCGATCTTTCTCGGGGAAAAAGGATACTTTGCTTCTTGTTCCTAGGGATTCCTTCGTAAGAGCGTGTCCTAGCTTTGGTACTTCCCTTCATCATTTCTTTAGTATCCAACCATGTGTAAGCCCTGACTCGTGCTTCTTCATCTGTTTCTGGGAGCCCAGTCACCAGGTATTCGATTACTGAGGAGCTTCGGAACCCATAAATAAAGCCTGAGATCCTATGAGTCTCCGGTAACATAGGTATTCTATGTGTTTCCCTAGTGTACCTTGATATGTAGTCCCCGACGTCTTCACCTTCTTTTTGTTTTATGTTATGAACAGTGATACAAGATCTTACCCGGGCCTCCTTTTGGCCAAAGTATAGTTTGAACTTTTCCTTCAATTCTGAGAAGTTTGAGATTGAACCTTTTGGGAGGCTGTGAAACCATTCTCTTGCATCTCCCTTGAGTACCCATTCAAAAGCTTTACAGGCTAAAGGGTCATTCCATTGGTTCATAGCAGCAGCTCCTGCGAATGATTGTAAAAAGTCATCCGGGTCATCCTTCCCTTCATAAGGTTCTATGTTGGTTGGGTACTTCATACCACTAGGTACGGGGTATTTCTGTATCCATTCGGCCAGGGGTGAATTATATATCTTGCTTTCCATCGGGAAAATTTGTTCCCTTGCTGTTTGACTAACTTTAGGGGTAGGCAATGGAGTGACACTCGTGGTCCATATACTTCTTTCATTGTGAGGATACCATGGGGACTGTGGTATGTATGGGGCGGTATTACCCAACGCATAGGCGGAGTATCCTTCGGTAGCGCCATACGGAGATCCTGGATACCACGCAGGTGGTATGGGGCCATATCCGAAGGGCATCGGAGGTCCCCAAGGTGTGTAGTGGCTATGGAAGCGTGACCAACCATCTGCAGCCCCTTCGTATGAGTTAGTCGAAGGTCTGCCTTGCACCTTTGAAAGATATTCTGGCGTTTAAGGGGTATACCGCTTGCTTTCCGAAGTAAGCCTCTTTAAAGAAGTAAGGGAGGTCTTCGGGGTTCTGTACGCTTCGTCTTCATCCTCTTCATCAAAGTTCAGCGCCTTGGCAGATCTCTGGATTGCTTTCCGTTTTTTGAGGTATTTAAGGGCTTCCTTCAACAGCTCTGGATCTTCCAACAGTTGTCCTTCATCGATTGCCTTTGACTGTCTAGATGAGGCCTTCTGTTTCTTACTTCTTTCCACGAGGGAAGCCTTGCCCTTGTCGACCCTCGTTAGATCATAACTTGGCCCGTGACTTTCCTCAAGCCTCCGTTGAATTCTGTCCATAGGAGTGATAAATATAGGGGACGACAATTCCTGCAAAGAGACTGGTGCATTTGTCCCAAAAGTGATTTCTTGATGAGACACGGGTTCAAGGGTTTCAGCATTCGCGCGGGAAATTTCCATATTGTTTTGACTGGGATTCGACATGGTATTTGGTGAATCAATGTAGTGGTTTAGCGGTGGGTTTTTTCTTATTGATCGGTCCCACGGATGGCACCAAATGATTGTGCACCAAATCACGTCGAGAGGTTTTTTAATTCGAAGGTAAACCCAAAAGGGTTTTTGGGCTTTGTTGGCGATTCCCCGAATGTAGGAACGATGTTCCTTTACGCCAATGAAGGTTGTAGTCGAACGGTATTCGACTTTAGGGTTGATTTAGGGTTTTGGTTTGATCCGTGATCGTCGGTGTTTTGGGTTTTTTCGGTTATGTTCCGAATGGTGTATATGTGATGCGTAATGTGAAGGAGTCCCCCTCCTTTTATATGAGGAGTTTCCTTGGAGAAGAAGGTTAGGGTTTTCCCTAGTCCTTCTTTGATACAAATTCTTCTTACCATGTTTATCCGATTTAGTTTCCTTAGGAGATTTTCCTTAGAATATTCCGGAGTAGGTAAGAGGTTATATTTGTATTTGGAAAGGATTCATGTTAATCCTTTTACGTCTTTGTCAGATTAAACATCTTCGTGCTTCTGTCCTTCGGGAGGAAGCTTCGTTTATATTCTTCGTACAATGAGCTCGAAGGGGTACATCGTCAGAAATTTGATAGGGGATCAAGGGGGGCGGCTAAGGCTTGAGAGAATAATAACTTAATCAACAATTAGGAACTAATGACTCCCTCATTGACCCTAAACCCGTTTTTGACTTTCACCATATGTCAAAACTGGTCCCTAAGCTTCCAAACGTCTCATTATTAGCCCAAAACACCTATAGGGACTATATACTACTCATTAAACACATCAAACACCTCAAAAGGCACATAACTACACCTTTAAACACATTACTACGTCAATCAATAAGACATTCAAGTCTCACATGTATAACACATTAACTACATATAAGCATTACATCTTCTAAAGACTTAACGGACACATTATGTTGACTTAACGACTCAAGTCAACCGTTAATTAAAAAGTTTGGGATGTTACAGGAACCCACTGACAGTCTTACCAGATCTCCCGACTGGAGACCTTGACACTGTTCTAGACCTTACAAGTCTGAACACTGATTACGAGGAATTGACTTTATGCCTTTACACACTTTTACCCGGACAACCCATTTGTCTATTGATAAAAGTACAATACGTGTGTAAAGGTGGTTGGTTAAAAGGATGACAAGTCACATCAACATGACTTTATTCTTGTACTTTAACCAATGCATTTAAGGAATTAAAGTTGTTTCCTTAAATGCACCCAACCATATTTGTACGGTATAATAAATTCATTGTTGATTTTATTTGCCTATAAATACCAAGTCATTTCCTTGTTTCAATTTACTTTTTGCAAATTGGTGAACTTGTCTAAATACTCTCGATCGTTACAAGGAATACTTCATAACTTTAAGTGTTTCGATCTAAGGAGATTATTTGGCAATTATAGATCACTTGTAATGAAACAACCCTACTTTTTAAATATTATATATGTGCTAGTTATGTTGCCGTTGATCTCGCAAGCCATAGTTATACTTGAAACTAGTAGAAAATGCCCCTAAATTAGCAATCTAAAGCTATTGTTCAATTCTAAATTTGATTTAATAAAATAGCATTGAACAAAATTTTGTTGTTAATCAATCAAATTATCTAAATAAAAACGTAAGTCTCACAAGTTGAGATAACCATCAAAAATCCTTACGAAGGTCCAACAATCTACTCATTTAGCTAATTAAAGTAAATTTGGTCACGAGAATAAAATTTCTATTTCAAAATAGGTTTATAAGTTCATATGCGCACAAAAGCGTTTAAATCATAATTATATATATATATATGCTTAAAATAAATACGAGTTTATAAATAAAGGCTTATGTAACAAATCAAGAATACAAAAATATATCCATACATATACATATACACGACATATATATAAATATATATATACATACACATGCTAGAATAAAAATCAACTTATACTACAAATAAATACCATTAACCTTACAAAATATATACATACACCTACATCTAACATACATACACATATTATACACCTTATTACAACAAAATAAAAAGAAAAACTCTTCAATATCCCCCCCCCCCCACCCTCCTTTTGGCCGTCCCCCATCAAGACACACACACACACATCCACCCTTTTCAAACCTTACACTCCACATTCATTCTTGAAACTCCCAACCCTTTCACACTCTTCACACACTTCTTTTCTCTCAAGAAAAACTCTCCCTCTCTCCCTCCTTCTCTTCTTCAAATCGGCCAAGCAAGAAAATAAGGCAAGAACAAGGCTAAATCTCATCTAAACTTATATAAATAATAAGGGTTTTAAGTAGATTAATAAAGGGTTAATCCAAGCAAGGTTCAAGGGTTGTTTTAGGCTTAGATTGAAGGTATTATAAGGGTTTGGAGGCCACGAAATTCTGCCCATTTTCTTCATCCAAAACCAAGTTCAAGAGGGTATAATCTTCATCCTTTTTACTAAATCTAATCTTGTTTTTGTTTATATTCAAAGGTTTTATCAAAAACTCATACTTTCTTCTTGTTTTCTTTGTAATATACACTTAATGAGGGAAAAACTGATAGGATCTTTCTTTCCATGCTCATGCATGTCGAATCTAAGAAGAAAGATCCAAGGATTCAACAAGTTTAAGACCCAAAAGTGTTGTTATAGATTAGTAGCTTTTAAAGTGACTTTCTTGTTGATAGATCTATATGTTTTTGTATATTTTTGAAGAGTATATTCTGAGATTTTTTATATAAAAGATGTTTTTATGTTGTTGAAAGTTAGATCTATAAAAGTTGATAGTAAAAAAGTGTTGGTTTGAATGCATGTATGCTAGATTTAAGAAAGTTGGATCTTTTGTTGGATTATGAGATGGATATGGACTTGTTATAAGTGAAAAATATGTTAATATTAATGTTAATATTCTGGAAAAATTGATGAAATAACAAAGAGACAAAGCTTGGACCAAAACATGTTAAAATAAGCTAGAAATCATAAACCGAAAACACGCAAAAATGCATTTTGAGCACACACATGAACCATAATCTTATGACCAAGAAAATATGATAAACCTACTGGAAATAAGTTTAAATAAAAGTATAAAACTCAGATCTATTAGTTCATGACAACAATAAGCTCAAAAATCACCTTTTCGGGTCAAATAATCACTAACCGAAAGCACTAAATTGCACATATCACACCACCACCACTATCACGATTTTGAACACCAAAATATGATGAAATTTCTGGAAATAATGAAACAAGAATGAAAATCCATTTTGAAGTACCTTAATAGTTTAAGAAATGAGGCTAAAATCACTATTTCGGTAAACGATTTTTAATCTTAAAACCCTCAAAATAAGCAAGACACAAGAGAGGTTGAATTGATATGATTTTGTATGGATAAAAGTTTCCTAAAAGGCCTGAGATTTTTGACCAAAATGTTTGGTGATGATTTCTAAGAATTTCCATGAATTATTGAATTTAAATAGTAATTAAAAGACATAAAAATCAACTTATACTACAAATAAATACCATTAACCTTACAAAATATATACATACACCTACATCTAACATACATACACATATTATACACCTTATTACAACAAAATAAAAAGAAAAACTCTTCAATATCCCCCCCCCCTCCTTTTGGCCGTCCCCCATCAAGACACACACACACATCCACCCTTTTCAAACCTTACACTCCACATTCATTCTTGAAACTCCCAACCCTTTCACACTCTTCACACACTTCTTTTCTCTCAAGAAAAACTCTCCCTCTCTCCCTCCTTCTCTTCTTCAAATCGGCCAAGCAAGAAAATAAGGCAAGAACAAGGCTAAATCTCATCTAAACTTATATAAATAATAAGGGTTTTAAGTAGATTAATAAAGGGTTAATCCAAGCAAGGTTCAAGGGTTGTTTTAGGCTTAGATTGAAGGTATTATAAGGGTTTGGAGGCCACGAAATTCTGCCCATTTTCTTCATCCAAAACCAAGTTCAAGAGGGTATAATCTTCATCCTTTTTACTAAATCTAATCTTGTTTTTGTTTATATTCAAAGGTTTTATCAAAAACTCATACTTTCTTCTTGTTTTCTTTGTAATATACACTTAATGAGGGAAAAACTGATAGGATCTTTCTTTCCATGCTCATGCATGTCGAATCTAAGAAGAAAGATCCAAGGATTCAACAAGTTTAAGACCCAAAAGTGTTGTTATAGATTAGTAGCTTTTAAAGTGACTTTCTTGTTGATAGATCTATATGTTTTTGTATATTTTTGAAGAGTATATTCTGAGATTTTTTATATAAAAGATGTTTTTATGTTGTTGAAAGTTAGATCTATAAAAGTTGATAGTAAAAAAGTGTTGGTTTGAATGCATGTATGCTAGATTTAAGAAAGTTGGATCTTTTGTTGGATTATGAGATGGATATGGACTTGTTATAAGTGAAAAATATGTTAATATTAATGTTAATATTCTGGAAAAATTGATGAAATAACAAAGAGACAAAGCTTGGACCAAAACATGTTAAAATAAGCTAGAAATCATAAACCGAAAACACGCAAAAATGCATTTTGAGCACACACATGAACCATAATCTTATGACCAAGAAAATATGATAAACCTACTGGAAATAAGTTTAAATAAAAGTATAAAACTCAGATCTATTAGTTCATGACAACAATAAGCTCAAAAATCACCTTTTCGGGTCAAATAATCACTAACCGAAAGCACTAAATTGCACATATCACACCACCACCACTATCACGATTTTGAACACCAAAATATGATGAAATTTCTGGAAATAATGAAACAAGAATGAAAATCCATTTTGAAGTACCTTAATAGTTTAAGAAATGAGGCTAAAATCACTATTTCGGTAAACGATTTTTAATCTTAAAACCCTCAAAATAAGCAAGACACAAGAGAGGTTGAATTGATATGATTTTGTATGGATAAAAGTTTCCTAAAAGGCCTGAGATTTTTGACCAAAATGTTTGGTGATGATTTCTAAGAATTTCCATGAATTATTGAATTTAAATAGTAATTAAAAGACATAAAAATCCATAAATAAATTATGTAAATCAAGAATGAAGTTAAATCATCTTAACCATTGATAAAAATAACTAAAACCTACTGGAGAAAAATAGTTAAATGGCAAGAGACATGTGTTACATAATTTAAAGATAAATAATTAAGTAAAAATAATTAATTAATTAAAAATTATCATTAAAATAAATGGAAAATACACAAATAAAAGTATAAATCATGAAATTATAAATTAAGGAGCATATATATCAGAAGATAATTCAAATGAAATTATCCATAATTTATAAAGGCAATTATAACACTTAAAAGTATTTTTAAGGAATTATTTAATTAATAAATCAATAAAATGAATAAATAATTAATTAAATAATATTAAATTAAATATATAATTACAAATCAGAAAATATACATAAAATATTAATATTATAAGACCACTAATATCAAATATTATTACTAAGCAAAGTATACAATGGAAATCATATAAACCAAAGCCAAATTACCGAAATTCCAATAAACGTACAAAAACGTATAATGAGAAAACGACTCTTACCACCAAATCTCTTATACCCAAACAATGAGAACACCATAATGCACTTAAATTCCATAATCTAATAACAACCAAAGATGGGCAAGTCTACTAGCATACATCTCATGATCTAGCTCACTAGTTCATGTCACACGAACTTACGTCGTGAATATATACGTTATGGTTTAGGCTTGCTTGAGGCGCAACAAATCTAAGTGAAGGAATCGCGTTTGATCAGCCCCTTTCACTCTCTAATCAAGTGAGTCATAGCCCCCTTTCAAACTCTTTTATATGTTTTACTTGCGGGGTGAAAAGCATGATTAATTAAAATGATTTTCTCTTATGAAATGATTCTTTGAAATAATGATAATGATATGGGAATTATATTGTATGTTCAACGTGGTATATGTTATATGATGAGCTTGAGTACTGTCAAACGGAGGTCCCCTGTACACTACTATTAACTCATTTGAGGCATGTAGTTAGAGGGTTGCGCAACTAGGATTCGTCCCCTCACTGACTAAGATGGCAGCGGGATGACTGGCCGCCTGAGTGGCCGCCCTCATCTCCGGTCTGCCTAGGGGTGCTCTAATCTACTTTATATACTATTGGTCGTCTCCATGGCACGACCCATTCATTATTATTATTGCACGTGATTGACAGCATGTGCTTCTATTATCATATCTTCAGGACATATTATCATTATTATTATTTGGACGTGAAAGGGTCTTAGTAGTGGCTCAAGATCTATCTCATCAAATTATGTCATGGTAGTCTTACCATTGACCAAGTGTTATTGATATTATTCATGGTTGGTTATTATGGATTGAACATACGGTTTGGGTATGGACAGTATGATGGAATTCTTGGTAATTTTATGACATATTCTTTCTTGAATTGGATTAAATATATGTGTGTTGTTAGCATAATCCTATGAACTCACTCAACTCTCGTAGTTGACACTTTTTCTTCATGCTTTTCAGGTCTAGGGCAGTAAGTTAGCATTTTGGACTGCCTCACGGATGATGTGTTTATTTGTTGCATGTTGGACTAGTAACGCAAACATTTGATCTTTGGATTATGAATCTATAACCTACGTATTTTCAAAACGAGTCGAATATTTCTTAAACAATTGAGTCGATCATAAAGTATTCTTGTTTTACTTATGCATAGCCTGATCAACTATGCCTAACTAAAAATTTAATATGGAATGATCGAAATGATTGTCTAAGGGATATTCAAAATGAGTCTTTTGAAAATAAACTTTAAAAACGATTCTTGGTGCAAAAGGTACATAACCAAATCCAATGTTTGCATTACCTATTAGAACCCTTAGTTGATACCCCCACTTGGCTAGCATTACTTTGTCCATCTAGGTGTAATACATGAGAGCTATGCACAAGTTGAATTCTAGTCATTACTTTAATTATAAATGGTTATGTCGGTCGTACGAGTCGAGTTGGTCGTCGGTTGTGAATGGTCATGTCGTTGTTCGGTTGTTAAGCTTGTGAGTCGTTGGTCGAGTTGGTTGGTTGCTTGTCAAATGGTTAAGGTCGTCTCATGGTCCGTCGGGTCGTCTTGTTGTCCGTAAGTTGCCATATGGGTCGTCAATGGTCAAGTCGGTCGTCCATGGTCGTCTAAGCGTCGAGTCAAGTCGTCATCTCACGCCTTTGTGAAACTTGTGTAGGAACATCATGTCACAAGCAAGTGGAGCTTCCAGATCAGCCCCTAGACCAAGGAACTTGTACGGATTCGTGGACTACTTGGAAGAGGAAGAAAGGAGACGCCTAGAGCAAGAGCAACCTCCCCAACCACTCCAAGAAGAAGAAGAAGAAGAGACCGATCCAATGGAAGACCCATCGGAAGACGATAATGTTAGAAGTGTTGCCTCTAGCCAACCTGAACGCCGCTCACCCTCGCCACCACCATCACCACCTGCCCCTAGAGCACCTACTCCGCCGAGGCAAGATGCACCCATGAACCTAAGTGATGGGCGATTTCCAGCCCAAGATCCCTACTTTCAGCCGCGTCTTCCTCGTGATCATCCCTGGTACCATCTCGGACATAGGCGTCAAGGAGAGGAGCCACACCGCCCAGTCTATGGGGTACCCCCTCCACCTCCCATTGGTATGACTCGTGAAGAAAGGGAGAGGGTGTGGGGAATAGAAAACGGATTAAGGGATGCTAGAGTAAGGGTAAGGACTCAAGAGGTGATGATGGAAAGGGCCTTAGGAGTTATGGATCGAACGGGGGATTATGCGAGTTTGGCGATATCAGAAGTTCGACGAGTTAATGAGGTGATATTTATTATGGGATGTGTGCTTACGGCTGTTTGCACTCTCGTAATAGCTCTCATGCTTAGGAAGTAAACCTAAGAGCTTCTTTACTTATGAACTTATTCGATGTATGAACGTTTGTACTTTGTTTCACTTTCTTGAACTTTCTAGCTTTTGTGTGACGATGATCACATAGTATTTGGCATGTAGCAATTTTGTGAACTCATATTGAATGATATATATGTAAGCTTAATGCCTCTCTATGGTTACATGATGTGCTATCCTTGTTGTGATAAAGTTATCTCTATTATAAAAGTTATAGGTACAGCAGGAAATCAGCTCTGACAACTTTTAGTAGAACGGCCATATCTGGAGTTATATTTCTTCTTTTGACCTGATTCCAATTGGAGGTGAAACTTAACTCATAGGGCTACGTTTCATATTTTATGAGTTTTTCCCAGATCGTCCATCTTAAGCCACTTTTACGTGCTCCAAGTTCGTACACAGATTCTGTAATTCTCTTAACTAACCGTGAAAGAATGGTAGATAAATTTTAGAATTTACCTAACCGTTTATTTACTCATAATGACAAGTGAGTCGTGATTATAAAAAGGAATATGAATCGGGATATACATATACATATGTGTGCAAACAAACCCTCTATGCACTAAATAACTTTAGATATACTCGTGTGAGACCAAGAAGTCGTGATTCGAGTTTAGGTCATATGATTCAATAAACGAATGACTAAACTATATTATCCTTTGTAGAAACATGGCACCACGAAGGACCGGCAGAGAAACAAGTGAAGAGACCCAGCGAAGAGCCGAGTTAGCTGAGCTTATCTCCCAACAGATCAATGCCGCCATGCCAAACATTGCCACCCAAATTGCGGAGAATGTGACCGCTACACTCAACACGGCTAGAAGACAAGATGGAGGAGGAAATGCTATTGACAGGAATGCCTACAAGGCTTTCACGTCTTGCAATTCCAAGGAGTTTCATGGGACAGAAGGTCCTGTTGGATTGCTTACTTGGTTCCAAAGCATGGAAGCCAACTTGAACATCATTGATTGTGCACCGGCTGACCGTGTTAAGTTTGCTGCTAGTAAGCTCCAAGGGAGAGCTCTTACTTGGTGGAACTCCAAGCGACTACTAGAGGTCCTGCAGCAGTCAATGCTTTGACTTGGGAGCAGTTTAAAGATGAGTTGAAGCGTGAGTATTGTCCACGAGAGGAGGTACAAAAACTGGAGATGGAATTTTGGAACCATGCCATGAGAGGACTGGAATTGGAGGCCTATGTGATCCGCTTTCACGAGTTGAGCGTGTTGGTGCCGGAGATGGTAACCCCTGTGGCTAAGAAGGTTGAGAGGTTCATCTATGGATTGGCACCTGAAGTTAGGTTGATGGTCACTGCTGCAAGCCCTACCACCCTTGAGCAGGCTATAAGTTTGGCAACCAGACTAGTAAACGATTTGGTTAGGCGTGGGAAGTATACGAGAGGTGAATCAAGTTCGAGACAAGGTGGAGGAAATCGGTTTGGCGATCGAAAAGGGAATGGGCCGGATAAGAGGCAAAAGATTGTGAGAAACTATGGAGTTGTGGATGCTAACCCCAATCCAAATCGGGGCATGCCTCCAAGGTGCAACCAATGCGGTTATAACCACTTGGGTGAATGCAGACGTTGCACAACTTGCAACCGAATGGGGCACCTTGCCGCTTACTGTCGGAATGGACCAAGGTTGGGAGGAAACCCCGGGGGATGTCACGAGTGTGGAAGCACGAACCATTGGAGGAACACTTGTCCTAGGTTGAGAAGAGCACAAGGCAACCGTGGAAATGGAAATGGTAACCGTGGCAATTTTAGGAATGTTGGGAATCGCGGGAACCAAGCAAACCGAGGAAACAATGGAAATCAAGTTAACCGAGGAAATGTTGGGAATCAAGCTAATGTGGGGAATCAAGGCAACAACGTTAACCAAGGAAATCGTGGTAATCAAGGAGGTCAAGCCCGAGGAAGGGTGTATGCCATGGGAGCGAATGAGGCACGTGATGACCCTAATGTCATCGTAGGTACGTTTCCAATAAATAATGTTTATGCATCTATGTTGTTTGATTCTGGAGCTGAAAGAAGTTTTATTTCCTTCGAATTTAAAGAATTGATTGATAAGAAACCTAGTGAACTTGATGAAACTTATTATGTTGAATATGCCAATGGAAACGAGTATGAAACTAAGGAAATTATCCCTGATTGCAAGCTGACTTTAGATGATAAGAGCTATAGTATTGACTTGATTCCCATAGAAATAGGAAGTTTTGATGTGATAGTAGGAATGGATTGGTTGTCAAAGATGCGTGCTGAAATAATTTGCCACGAAAAGATCATTAAGATTCCTTTAGATAGCGGTGAGGTACTAATAGTTCAAGGCCATAAGGCGGGAGTCCAACCCA
Source organism: Erigeron breviscapus (assembly GCA_034093135.1). NCBI lineage: Eukaryota > Viridiplantae > Streptophyta > Magnoliopsida > Asterales > Asteraceae > Erigeron > Erigeron breviscapus. The sequence continues at coordinate 47,054,636 of CM067170.1, read as the reverse complement.
AGATAGTGTCCATGAAAGTGAGGAAGTATTTGCGCAAGGAATACCACACATACTTGGCACAAGTAGTGGATAAGCGAGTGAAGGATAAGGATCCTCTCAAGGTAACAGTGGTTAGAGATTTTCTAGATGTGTTTCCGGACGAACTACCTGGACTTCCCCCAGCGAGACAAGTAGAGTTTACCATCGATTTAGTTCCCGGGGCAGCCCTCGTGGCTAAAGCACCGTACAGACTAGCGCCCTCCGAAATGCGAGAACTCTCAGAGCAATTGCAAGAATTGCTTGATAAAGGTTTAATCCAACCTAGTTCTTCGCCCTGGGGTGCGCCAATTCTCTTTGTCAAGAAGAAGGATGGATCTTTGAGAATGTGCATCGACTATAGAGAGTTGAATAAATTGACGATCAAGAATAGATACCCGCTGCCGCGAATAGACGATTTGTTCGACCAACTGCAAGGAGCGTCGCATTTCTCGAAAATTGACCTTAGGTCCGGCTATCATCAGTTGAGGGTACGAGAAGAAGATGTACCTAAAACGGCTTTTAGAACTCGCTATGGGCATTATGAGTTTCTAGTGATGCCATTTGGTCTCACAAATGCGCCAGCCGTTTTCATGGACCTAATGAATAGGATCTGCAGGCCATACTTGGATAAGTTCGTCATAGTGTTTATCGATGACATTTTGATATACTCTAGAAGCAAGGAGGAGCACGAGAAGCACCTGAGGATAATCTTGCAGTTACTTAGAGACGAGAAGCTATATGCTAAGTTTTCTAAGTGTGAATTTTGGCTCCGTTAAGTCCAATTTCTGGGACACGTTGTGGACGAAGAAGGAATCCATGTTGATCCGTCTAAGATAGAAGCAATCAAGAAATGGGAGACACCCAAGACACCAACGGAAGTGCGTAGCTTCCTAGGTTTGGCGGGTTATTATAGGAGGTTCATTCAAGGATTCTCTAAGATTGCAGTACCTTTAACCCAATTGACCCAAAAGTCAAGGGAGTTCGAATGGGGTGAAGAACAAGAGCAAGCGTTTCAAACGCTTAAGAACATGTTGTGTGAAGCACCAATACTAGCATTGCCGGATGGAATGGAAGGATTTATAGTATATTGTGATGCGTCGAATAAAGGGCTAGGGTGCGTACTAATGCAAAGGGACAAAGTTATTGCGTACGCATCTAGGCAATTAAAGCCACATGAGAAGAATTATTCAACACACGATTTGGAGCTAGGAGCCGTAGTGTTTTCCTTGAAGATATGGCGACATTATCTTTATGGAACAAAGTGCACCATATTTACTGATCACAAGAGCTTGCAACACATCTTCGATCAGAAGATGTTAAACATGAGGCAAAGAAGGTGGATGGAGCTGCTAAACGATTACGAGTGTTAAATTAAGTACCACCCCGAAAAGGCAAATGTTGTTGCTGACGCCCTTAGTAGGAAGGTGAGCACCAGGGTGTCAAAGGCAAGAATTTATCACTTACGAGTGAAAATGTCTCTAAGGGACAGATTCTTAGACGATCAAGCAAAAGCTTTTTAAGGGAAGAATATTGAAGAAGAGGCATTGAGTGGGGTAGAAACAAGGTTCGATAGGGATAATGAAGGCATCTTGTATTTCAAGGGAAGAGCTTGGGTCCCAAATATCAATGGGCTGAGAGAGGTATTAATGAATGAAGCTCACAATTCAAAATACTCGATTCATCCAGGAGCAGATAAGATGTACCAAGGTCTAAAAAGGGACTTTTGGTGGCCTGGGATGAAAGGTGATGTAGCTCTATATGTGAGCCGATGTATGACTTGTGCAATGGTCAAAGCTGAGCACCAAAAGCCAGCTGGACTCTTAAAGCAGCCGGAAATTCCTGAGTGGAAGTGGGAGCAGATAGCAATGGACCTAGTGACGAAATTGCCTCGGACAAAGAAAGGTCATGATGCTATATGGGTGATTGTTGATCGTCTTACGAAATCAGCCCATTTCATCCCCATCAAAGAAGATTGGAACACTGAGCGTTTAGCTCGTCTGTACGTTGAAAAGATTGTGACATTACATGGTGTACCTCTGTCCATAATATCCGATAGGGATGGTAGGTTTACCTCACGTTTCTGGGGTCTTGTGCAAGAAGCAATGGGCACTACGTTAGCATTAAGCACGGCTTACCACCCACAAACAGATGGGCAAAGTGAGCGTACGATACAAACGCTGGAGGATATGCTAAGAGCTTGCGCATTAGAATTTAGTGGAAGTTGGGATGAACACTTGCCATACGCGGAATTTACTTTACAACAATAGTTATCACTCTAGCATACAATGTGCGCCGTTTGAAGCTCTCTACGGGCGTAAGTGTAGATCACCCATGTGTTGGGTAGAGGCGGGCGAGAGAAGCCTAGCTACCGTTGATTTTGTCCAAGAGACAACGGACAAGGTGGCGATCATTAAAGAAAAGCTTAAGGCTGCAAGGGATCGGCAAAAGAGTTATGCAGATCAGAGGAGGAAGCCCCTAGAATTTGAGGTTGGCGACAAGGTACTATTAAAGGTGTCGCCATGGAAGGGAACCGTAAGGTTCGGCAAAAGAGGAAAGCTGAGCCCCCGGTACATTGGGCCATTTGAAATTGTTGCTAGAATAGGCCCCGTAGCCTATAAGTTGAAATTACCCCAAGAATTGGGAGATGTTCATGACACATTCCATGTGTCGAACTTGAAGAAATGTGTGGCGGATGATTCGAAAGTGGTCCCACTTGAAGAACTACGTGTGGAGGATAAGCTCCAATTTCGTGAGGAGCCAATAGAAGTTCTCGATCGCGATGAGAAACGCCTAAAGAGGAGCAAGATCCCCATTGTTAAAGTTAGATGGGATACGAAACGCGGACCAGAGTTTACATGGGAGCGCGAGGACTATATACGCGAGAAATATCCGCACTTACTCCCTAAGCAAATTCAAATTCCGAGACGAAATTCTTCTAAGGGGGTAAGGATGTAACAACCCTACTTTTTAAATATTATATATGTGCTAGTTATGTTGCCGTTGATCTCGCAAGCCATAGTTATACTTGAAACTAGTAGAAAATGCCCCTAAATTAGCAATCTAAAGCTATTGTTCAACTCTAAATTTGATTTAATAAAATAGCATTGAACAAAATTTTGTTGTTAATCAATCAAATTATCTAAATAAAAACGTAAGTCTCACAAGTTGAGATAACCATCAAAAATCCTTACGAAGGTCCAACAATCTACTCATTTAGCTAATTAAAGTAAATTTGGTCACGAGAATAAAATTTCTATTTCAAAATAGGTTTATAAGTTCATATGCGCACAAAAGCGTTTAAATCATAATTATATATATATGCTTAAAATAAATACGAGTTTATAAATAAAGGCTTATGTAACAAATCAAGAATACAAAAATATATCCATACATATACATATACACGACATATATATAAATATATATATACATACACATGCTAGAATAAAAATCAACTTATACTACAAATAAATACCATTAACCTTACAAAATATATACATACACCTACATCTAACATACATACACATATTATACACCTTATTACAACAAAATAAAAAGAAAAACTCTTCAATATCCCCACCCCCTTCCTTTTGGCCGTCCCCCATCAAGACACACACACACATCCACCCTTTTCAAACCTTACACTCCACATTCATTCTTGAAACTCCCAACCCTTTCACACTCTTCACACACTTCTTTTCTCTCAAGAAAAACTCTCCCTCTCTCCCTCCTTCTCTTCTTCAAATCGGCCAAGCAAGAAAATAAGGCAAGAACAAGGCTAAATCTCATCTAAACTTATATAAATAATAAGGGTTTTAAGTAGATTAATAAAGGGTTAATCCAAGCAAGGTTCAAGGGTTGTTTTAGGCTTAGATTGAAGGTATTATAAGGGTTTGGAGGCCACGAAATTCTGCCCATTTTCTTCATCCAAAACCAAGTTCAAGAGGGTATAATCTTCATCCTTTTTACTAAATCTAATCTTGTTTTTGTTTATATTCAAAGGTTTTATCAAAAACTCATACTTTCTTCTTGTTTTCTTTGTAATATACACTTAATGAGGGCAAAGTTGATAGGATCTTTCTTTCCATGCTCATGCATGTCGAATCTAAGAAGAAAGATCCAAGGATTCAACAAGTTTAAGACCCAAAAGTGTTGTTATAGATTAGTAGCTTTTAAAGTGACTTTCTTGTTGATAGATCTATATGTTTTTGTATATTTTTGAAGAGTATATTCTGAGATTTTTCATATAAAAGATGTTTTTATGTTGTTGAAAGTTAGATCTATAAAAGTTGATAGTAAAAAAGTGTTGGTTTGAATGCATGTATGCTAGATTTAAGAAAGTTGGATCTTTTGTTGGATTATGAGATGGATATGGACTTGTTATAAGTGAAAAATATGTTAATATTAATGTTAATATTCTGGAAAAATTGATGAAATAACAAAGAGACAAAGCTTGGACCAAAACATGTTAAAATAAGCTAGAAATCATAAACCGAAAACACGCAAAAATGCATTTTTAGCACACACATGCACCATAATCTTATGACCAAGAAAATATGATAAACCTACTAGAAATAAGTTGAAATAAAAGTATAAAACTCAGATCTATTAGTTCATGACAACAATAAAATCAAAAATCACCTTTTCGGGTCAAATAATCACTAACCGAAAGCACTAAATTGCACATATCACACCACCACCACTATCACGATTTTGAACACCAAAATATGATGAACTTTCTGGAAATAATGAAACAATAATGAAAATCCATTTTGAAGTACCTTAATAGCTTAAGAAATGAGGCTAAAATCACTATTTCGGTAAACGATTTTTAATCATAAAACCCTCAAAATAAGCAAGACACAAGAGAGGTTGAATTGATATGATTTTGTATGGATAAAAGTTGCCTAAAAGGCCTGATATTTTTGACCAAAATGTTTGGTGATGATTTCTAAGAATTTCCATGAAATATTGAATTTAAATAGTAATTAAAAGACATAAAAATCCATAAATAAATTATGTAAATCAAGAATGAAGTTAAATCATCTTAACCATTAATAAAAATAACTAAAACCTACTGGAGAAAAATAGTTAAAAGTCAAGAGACATGTGTTACATAATTTAAAGATAAATAATTAAGTAAAAATAATTAATTAAAAATTATCATTAAAATAAATGGAAAATACACAAATAAAAGTATAAATCATGAAATTATAAATTAAGGAGCATATATATCAGAAGATAATTCAAATGAAATTATCCATAATTTATAAAGGCAATTATGACATTTAAAAGTATTTTTAAGGAATTATTTAATTAATAAATCAATAAAATGAATAAATAATTAATTAAATAATATTAAATTAAATATATAATTACAAATCAGAAAATATACATAAAATATTAATATTATAAGACCACTAATATCAAATATTATTACTAAGCAAAGTATACAATGGAAATCATATAAACCAAAGCCAAATTACCGAAATTCCAATAAACGTACAAAAACGTATAATGAGAAAACGACTCTTACCACCAAATCTCTTATACCCAAACAATGAGAACACCATAATGCACTTAAATTCCATAATCTAATAACAACCAAAGATGGGCAAGTCTACTAGCATACATCTCATGATCTAGCTCACTAGTTCATGTCACACGAACTTACGTCGTGAATATATACGTTATGGTTTAGGCTTGCTTGAGGCGCAACAAATCTAAGCGAAGGAATCGCGTTTGATCAGCCCCTTTCACTCTCTAATGAAGTGAGTCATAGCCCCCTTTCAAACTCTTTTATATGTTTTACTTGCGGGGTGAAAAGCATGATTAATTAAAATGACTTTCTCTTATGAAATGATTTTTTGAAATAATGATAATGATATGGGAATTATATTGTATGTTCAACGTGGTATATGTTATATGATGAGCTTGAGTACTGTCAAACGGAGGTCCCCTGTACACTACTATTAACTCATTTGAGGCCTGTAGTTAGAGGGTTGCGCAACTAGGATTCGTCCCCTCACTCACCAAGATGGCAGCGGGTTGACTGGCCGCCTGAGTGGCCGCCCTCATCTCCAGTCTGCCTAGGGGTGCTCTAATCTACTTTATATACTATTGGTCGTCTCCATGGCACGACCCATTCATTATTATTATTGCACGTGATTGACAGCATGTGCTTCTATTATCATATCTTCAGGACATATTATCATTATTATTATTTGGACGTGAAAGGGTCTTAGTAGTGGCTCAAGATCTATCTCATCAAATTATGTCATGGTAGTCTTACCATTGACCAAGTGTTATTGATATTATTCATGGTTGGTTATTATGGATTGAACATACGGTTTGGGTATGGACAGTATGATGGAATTCTTGGTAATTTTATGACATATTCTTTCTTGAATTGGATTAAATATATGTGTGTTGTTAGCATAATCCTATGAACTCACTCAACTCTCGTAGTTGACACTTTTTCTTCATGCTTTTCAGGTCTAGGGCAGTAAGTTAGCATTTTGGACTGCCTCACGGATGATGTGTTTATTTGTTGCATGTTGGACTAGTAACGCAAACATTTGATCTTTGGATTATGAATTTGGTTGTGTAATGTTTATTAAACGTCAACTTGAACTTGTATCCTTTTGAATTTGAATGGCATTTGAAACTTGATGTTGATGTTTTATACTTAAATCTTTTGTACCATGTCGTTCTGTGGCATCTCGTGTTTCCGCTATAGACGGGGTGTTACATGTAATTCATAGGTTGTTAGGATATTTACATTTCGTGTAATATCTTGGTTCCGCAACAACCTTGTATTTTATTTAAACATCATAAATAAAATACACTTGAAAACTACATTGTTTTCCACCTTTACATTATTTATTGCTTTAAGTCTTGTATTACTTTATTTATATAGTTGCATTTATATTTAAGTAATACTAGTCCAATCTAGTGCATACTTGACTTGTTGTATTTTACACTCGTGGGTTAAACCATCGTGTGAGGGACTTTACAATTGGTATCAAAGCAGAAGGTTAATATAGTTACCTAGATCTGTTTCACAATGGCCATCCCAGAAAATACACAAGATACTAATCTTAATGATCCACCTATTATTGAACAAGTAAATGAACCACCACCCATTAATAACAATCCTCCACCTCCTCCTACTCCTGCTTCTCCACATGTGCATGTGCATTACTCGAACACTCCTGTTCCCAAATTTAGTGGGAACAGTGATGAATTCGGCACGTGGAAAGCTAGGATGAGACTTCATGTTACTGGCATTGTGAGGAATATGATAAAAATTCTAAATAAAGGTCCTTATATTCCTAGATATCCTCTCAGTCCACTTCTTGATCCAACTGGATCCAGATCTGGAAGGGAAAAGAGGGAGGAACATTGGTCTGAAGAGGATAGGAGATTAGTAAATCTCAACACCATTCTTAAAAACATGATCCTCGGGGCTGTTCCAGAAACCCTAATTCCCACTCTAGTTCTCTATCCCAGTGCTAAAACCATGTGGGATGAACTGGTAAACCAGTATGAAGGAGGTGATGACACTATTGTTACCAGAAAGGTCTCCTTAAATAAAAAGTACGAGTCATTTTTTGTTCTCCCCAATGAGTCTCCAACTGGTACTTACACCAGATTTATGAGTATTATAAACCAGTTAAGAGGACTGGGGGTTGAGAAAGACAAGGATATACTTTTGGAGAAATTTTGTGATATTTTCCCACTAAATGGTCTCACATGATTCTGGTCTTGAGACAAGGTAAAACCTTGCATTCCCATACTTTGTCAACATTGTATGGAGCCTTCAGATTCACTGAAGAAAATCAAGCCCAGAGGATTGAGGCTGAAAAAGATGCTTTAAATCATGCCTCCAGTAGTTCCACGGTGGTCAGTCCCACTGAACCACCATGTGCTGCATTAATGTCTTCCGAGAATGTATTTTCTATGAAGAAGATGATGTCTCAACCGATGGATTCTGGAGTCACTAATAATATCTCTCCAGACTGTGATGAAACTGACAGTGATGACCTGGTTGCAATGATTGCTAAAACGTTTAATCGTTTTAAAGCAAGAGCAAATAGGCCCACTGGACAAAATGCACCCAGTTCTTCTACTGATAAGACCAATCTGACATGCTTTAATTGTGACAGAAAAGGTCATTTCATGAAAGAGTGTAGGTCCAGTCAGTTTGTTTCCCAGTCTGGTCCATCTGTTTCTTATAACAAGCCTGATGATAGCTATAAATCCAAATACAAAAAGCTTAAGGCTCAAATTGCTCTCATGTCTCAACAAATAGAAAATAATAAGTGCATGATTGCAACCACTGAAGAAGCATGGGTTCCCTCTGATGATTCATCAGTTGATGAAGAAGAGGAAATAGACTGTTATTTTATGGCTCTTGCAGACCAAGAGCATCTGGTGAAGGATGATGTCACATCTGGTAGATGGGTGGACATTGTGATCAAAAAGGTTAGTTTGTATGATCTTGAGACCGATCCATAATTAAAATTGGACATTGCTGAAGCTTTAAATTCTGATTTGATTTATGTTGAAACTATTAGATCTAAAATGACAAAAGGTTTTGAAACAGATTTCTCTGAACTATCAATTTTACAATCAAAATTAAAAGAACTCCAGGATATTGAACTGGCTTTTAAAGCACAAGTTTTGGTCACTGAACAACTGGTACAAGAAAAACATGACCTTGAAATAATTTTGGAAAAAGAAAAACAGGTCATTAAATCATGGCTTGAAACAACAAAGCCATATGATGCTGGAATGAATCAATTTCCATCCCAAAAACGTGCTTATCTGGATGAAAATACCCATGTTGCTGCATTAATTCCAGTCATTGACCGTTTACCAGAAGAGGTCAAACCCAGTACCAATTATGATGAACCAAAGACCCCCAAAGCAAGTATTATACCACCAGTTCAACTGTCAGAGGTTAAGACTGGAGCATCACAGATGACTGCTCCAGTTAAAAAGGTCAAGCAGAATAAACCTTTGCCCCAGTCAACTTCTAATGAACCTCAGGTTCAAAAGAAAAAGACAACTTCCCTTCCTAAGCCTAAAGTCCAGTCATCTGGAAAGGCTCAGGTGTCATCTGATGAAAGTATTATGTTAAGGCTAGAGAGTCAGTTTCAACTACTGGCTCATCAAATTCAAAGTTGTAATGCAAGATTAAACAATTTTGAGGGCACTTCATCTGGCCCTAAACAAAATACAAAACCTTTTTCTAAGAAAGACAAAAATATTTCTTCACTTGAGAAGAAAAAGAAAAAGGTTTCTAAACTATCAACTCCAGTAGTATTTTCTAAAAAATCTACTGTTCAAGAAAGTGAACTCAACCAGATACCCCCAGGGATCTACAAGGGAGGATCTAGTGAACCCATCAGTCGATGGGTTCCCAAAACTATCTAATCAATCTGGTGGATGTGCAGGGCGATCGAAAGAAACGTACTTGGTATTTTGACAGTGCAGCTGGCAGGACAATGCCCGAACGTAAGACCCTGCTGGAGGAGTTCATAATTTCTGATGGACCCTCCATTACTTTTGGAAATGATGGTTGTGGAAAAACTGAGGGGTATGGTGTTCTGAACAATGGACAAGTCAAATTCAGACGAGTTGCATATGTGAATGGTTTGAAATATAACCTGATCAGTGTTAGTCAACTGTGTGATGATGGCTATCAAGTTTTGTTCAATATTGTTCATGGCATCGTATTCAACAAAGACTGGAAGGTAGTATTGATTGCTCCCAGAAGAGGGAATGTGTATGTAATGGATATGGAAAGCTCTCCTTCAGAGCAGTGTTTCTATACTCAAGCTGATGAAGAAACAAACTGGTTATGGCATAAAAGGTTATCCCATTTAAATTTCAAAAATATTAATAAGTTGTCTAGAAAACAACTGGCAGATGGGATACCTTTAGTTTCCTTCAAAAAGGAAAGGCCATGTCCAGGATGTGAGATGGGTAAGCAGAAACGTGCCAGTTTCAAGACCAGACAGAACTTTAGCATAACTGAACCACTTCACATGCTTCATATGGATCTCTTTGGTCCAGTGAATGTTCAGACTCGTGCTGGTAAAAGATACACCCTGGTGATCGTAGATGAATTCCCCAAATATTGTTGGGTGATCTTTCTCAGGTCTAAAAGTGAAGCTGCTGCTGAAATCATCACTCTTATCAAGCAGATTGAACTCAAGCATAAGCGAAAAGTGTGTCAGTTAAGAAGTGACAATGCAACATAATTCCAGAATGCAACTCTGGAGTCATTATGTACTGACACTGGCATCTCCCAGAATTGGTCTTCAGCAAGAACTCCAGAGCAGAATGGAGTTGTAGAAAGAAAGAATCGAGCGCTGATAGAAGATGCCAGGAGTATGTTAGCTGAATCTGGTCTTCCCACCAGTTTCTTGGCTGAAGCAATTGCTACTGCTTGCCACACCCAGAACAGGTCTGTCTACATTAAAAGACATAAGAAGACAGCCTATGAAGTATTAAGAAATAAAAAACCAAATATTGGTTATTTTCATGTTTTTGGATTTCCAGTGTACATCCTGAACGACTCCAGTCAGTTAGGCAAATTCGATGTCAAAGTTGATGAAGGGTATTTCTTAGGCTATTCAGTCATTCGCAAGGCCTTCAGAGTCTACAACAAGAGACTAGAGAAGGTTCAAGAGTCAATACATGTCACATTTGATGAATCAAATAATGCAATCAATAAAAAGCCAGTCCTTGATTCTCCCCCAGAAAATCCAATTATCTTATGTGAATCTGATCCTATCAACTACAATAAAGATTCATCTGAAGATGTTTCCAGTCATTCAGACTTGGAACCAGTTCAAAAGAAGAAAACCCCCAGTAGTACACCTTTCTATCCTTCAATAAGTTTCAAACTACCCTCTGAACTTGTTATTGGATCAGATGTTCGTGCTACTTCTCCAGTATCAGTATCAGTTGAAATTATACCAGAAATGTCTTCAAACGAAGAATTTCAAACTGAACCAGTACTTCAAGAAATGCCTTCAAATGAAGAATTTCATGATGCAAATCGTGATCTAAATGACTCAGATGAAGAAGTTGAAGTAGTCTGGGAAGATCCTTCTCCTAAAGTAACACCAGAGGAGACTCAACTGAATTCTTACACTGATATTGGACTCAGATCCTGATGGAAAACCAGTGAACATCACTGTCTATAGAGGCATGATTGGTTCACTGATGTATTTAACTGCCAGTAGACCAGATATTATGTTTTCAACATGTTTATGTGCCAGATATTAGTCTAATCCAAAAGAATCTCATATGCTTGCTGTAAAGCGCATACTGAAGTACCTTAAGGGTGTCCCCAGTTTGGGCCTTTGGTATCCCAAAGGCTCAGGCATGGATCTAATGGGTTATTCAGATTTAGATCATGCAGGTTGTAAGATAGACAGGAAATCCACTACTGGTGGATGTCATTTCCTTGGTGGCAAACTGGTCAGCTGGACCAGCTGAAGCTGAATACGTATCTGCAGCCAGTTGTTGTGCTCAGATACTCTTGATGAAGAACCAGTTGCTTGATTATGGTATTAAATATTCCAAAACTCCCATATTTTGTGATAATACCAGTGCCATTGCTATCTCAAACAATCCAGTCATGCACTCCAAAACCAAGCACATTGATCTCAGGTATCATTTCATTCGTGATAATATTATGAAAGGTAACATTGAACTCCATTTTATTCCCACTGACAAACAACTCGCTGATATTTTTACTAAACCACTGGATGTTAAAACTTTGAATATCTTGTTGGTGAGTTGGGAATGTTAAACCCTTAAATCTGGAACCTTGGTATTGAACGCCTTTGTGTACTATCAGGGATCCTTGATTTAAAGATTTATAAATCTATGAGAAGCTTAGATATTGAACGCCTTTGTGTACTATCTTTACTTTAAATAGATTTATGGATCAACATTCCAGGGGGAAGACTCAGACCAAATATTTTTGTCCTTAAAATGTTTTTAATTTCAGGGGGAATTTATTAATTTATTTTCTCACTGGACAAATTTTCTGGAAAATATCACTGGTACCTTGTAAATGTGTCCCTCTCACTGGTACTTGGATAGGTTGAAGTGCGTGTTTAAGGTGACTTCATTCGCCTTGTAAATGTGTCCCTCTCATTTGTCTGTATAAGTTGATGTGCATGTTTGAGGTTACCAGTATGGTTTTTAAATTGGTACTCTACTGGAGTGTCCCTCCAGTGTACCATCAGTGCATGCTTCACTGGCCTAATCCACCAGTGATACTGGAGTGTCTAGTCAACCTTCAGATGCACTGACATAAGTCATGGTATGTCTGTCATAATATTTTAATACTTGGTCATTGTGTATGCCACGTAAGCAAACCTTTTGAGTGGATATTTACTGTATTTATCCACGTGGCATAGATATTTTTCAAAGAAATGATGGTATTTTTACCTTGGGAACATAAAAAGTGCAAGTGGGTTATTTTTGTGGGCTGTCAACCGTCACACATTTATGTGTGATGTGAAACATTAAATGCGGACTTCAAAACTCGATCAAAATTACAGTTTATAAATTCAAATTAACCGTTTGAATTCCACACACTCTCTCCTATATAAATACCCACATTCACTTTACTTTTTCATTTACTTCGAAATATTTACTCCCAAATTCTCTCAAAATTCCTTCATTTACTTCTTCCTGCATTCAATTTCCAATCATCATCAAATACTCATAAACCCTAAATTTCCAGTTTCATCCTTCATCTTCCTATCAAATACAATGGCTCCCAGACAATCGAACTCCAAGAAAAACCTCCTTGCTACCGAATATGCTCCTATCGAAAATGTGAAAAGGGCAGAGCATATTACTTTGGAGGCAAAAGCCATTCGTATTAATATGAATAATTGGATGGCAAAACTTTCTAGTACTACCCATGAGGCACAATCTCTTATTGGAAGACTAAACTCTTTCTTTCTTTCTTGTCCTTTATAAGGTGCCTTAACCCTAAATCCAGGAAAAATGTACCATGATTACTTGTGTGAATTTCGGTACACAGCTGCGTTTGTAGAAACAGAAAAATCAATCACATACACACTGAAACAAGGCACCAGACCATTGTCTCTTACTGTTGATTCTCTTCGAACCACTCTCGATTTGAATTATTTTGCGCAAAATGAAATGCCCATTGTACTTCCCTCTGGTCTTAATTTAAGGGATGTGTGTAGACTGATGGGGCACTCAAATATTTTGGATTAGCATGGCCAGTTACAAAGAAAAGGCACAATCTATATGAGTAAACTGACGGACTCATGGAGATTTTTCTTCACTCATTTAGTTGAGTGCTTAGGAGGTGGATCTGGAGGGCTTGATCAGATTAACCAGACACAGCTCTAGATCGCATATTGTCTCTGGTTTGGGTACAGAGTGGATTTTGCTCAGATTCTATTCGACGATCTAGTGGATCGTCTGAGGGTGAAAGGTAGAAAAGCTTTCGTACCATTTATTCGCTTTCTTTCCCTAGTTTTTAAAAGGTCTCTTGGTGATCAGTATGATTTTGAGACAACTCACTTTTCTGTTTGTGAGTATATGCGTGATCTGACCCAGTTAAAATCATCAGAAAATGAGGTAAATATTCCTCCAAATATGATCACAAATTTTCAAAGGGATGACTTGGAAGAGGCTCCATGTGGGCTTCAACATAATGAAGGACCCGCTGGAGTCCTCGATGCTGAAATGGTGCCAGCAGTAACCCAGGTGGCTCCTGACCAACAGCAACAAGAAAATGTTTTACCAGAAAACCCCTCCAGACGACCAAGAAGCAACATACGTCTTAGGCTGGGAGGTGTCCTGGTAGCTTCCAATAGAACCGAAACTAGTCATCCAGATTCATCGCAACAGGAATCTGGAGATGTCATCAGGGAAGAAAACATAGGGTCTGACACATCTCTTGCACAGACTGGGGTTACTGGAGCCACACCTCTAGTGATTCCAGTCTCAACTTCTTCGACTGGTGATATAATGAATGCCGATGGGTCTTTAATAGTCGAGCAGGAAAATGTTGAGCAGGTTGGTCAACTGGATTTAAATGTAGAAGTTGGTGATCAGACAGTTGGTGAAACCTTTGTTTTGGATGAGGCTGATTCACCCATGTCAGAAAATAATAATTTTGATATTCACATGAGATTTTTGGGCGATGATGTAAATATGGAAGTGGAGCAAACATCAGATATGCCTCTACCTCCGGAATCCCTAAATGTTCCACCACCTCCACCAGAATTAAATATCCTCCACCACCAAAATCCGAAATGCCACCACCTCCACCAGAATCATTGATTGCACCACCACCACCACCTCTTTCAATTCCACAAAATTCTCCTTATTTCAACCCACCTTCTATTCAATTTTCACAAAATCAACCTCTACCACTTGAAGAACCACTGGAATTTCCTCGTGTGTTGGACTCAACTGTTATAACTTCTGAAACAACCACTGAAGTAGTTCAGACACAAATTCCTTTGGCAACAAGAATGACTTCAGATCTTGATCCTCCAGGTGGTCTCTCCACTTCTTCTTCAACCGAGGTCCAAGACCTTTTAAATAAGGTGGCGGACTTGGAGAGATCACTCCAGTCTTCATCCCAGGTTGTTTCTGATTTTAAGTCCTTATTATCAAATAATCTTGCATCAGAAATGAATGTTTTTGCTGGGAATGAGAAGCTGGTCTTTGAGAAGCTGGATGAACTGGTACTGGCCACCAATAAAAACACTGAAAATATTAAAGTGGCAGTCCAGGGATTAGAGGCAAAACTGGTGAAATCTGTTCAGACTGCAGTGAAGGCTGAAATTGCTCAACCACTGGCAGGTCGGACAGAAGAAGTTCAGAAGTTGACAACCAGGATTAGCAGTCTGGAAAGTAGGCCAGCACTTGACCAAAATTATGTGATAACCAACATCAGTGAAGCATGTGTTCGAAGGTTCAGGGGTGACATGCTAAAAGAAATCACTGAAGAAATTTCTGGGTCAGTTACACGAAGTTTACAAGATGTGATGTTCCCTCAAGTGGTAAACATAATCAATACTGAATTGCCAAAGCACTTGCCTTCATAAATTGAAATCATCAAGAAGGAAGTGCAACAACTAAGGCAAACTGTTAACATTACCACTCCAATTGCTGGTCGTACTTTTGGGTCAGCTGAACGTCATATGTTGCAGTAGTTGTGGGATGATCTCAAGTCTAGGACTGGTGATCATTCCAAGGGGGAAAAGTCTGCTGCCACAAAAGGTATTACTGAGAAAGTGGTTGAAAAAGTTGAAAAGAAAAAGGATTTGGCTGCTGTTATTGAGAAAGCTTTTGCTGTTAAGCAAGTGACTGGTACTGATGACAGTGCACAAGAAGCACAACAAGCACTTGGTACTGAAACCATTGTGTAAGAAGAAGAGGCTGCTGGTACTGATGCCAGTGAGCCCCAGTTTGAAGAATTCCCAGATATCACTTCCACTCTGAAGTCAGTAAAAAGAAAGAAGCATGTGATATCTGGAGGAGAAATTGAAACCACTGAAGGTTCATCAGAATTTCCTACTGCTGATGATGACACTTCTAAGAGACTGGAGCAGAAGTGCATAATGATAGAAATTTATAAGAAAAAGCAAAAGGATGATCTGTTGGCCCACAAAATGGAAATGGCAAAGATGGGGACTCTTGATTCTTATAATGCTGGCAGGTTGGGCATTCATATTGATGTATACAAAAGAATGAAGGAAGACCCCAGAGTTCATCAATGTCTGGATGCATTGGATGACGTCTATGTTCGCTCCAGGTACTCTTTAGAAGAACAAACTTATGATGCAGTAACTTATGGTGTCAGTGTAGTTGAACTGATCAGACAAAGGACAGAGGAACTGGTGAACCTCCAGAAGAAGATCAGAAAGAATGCTGCAGTTCTGGAGATAGAGTATAGAAAGAAGATAAAGGGCTTGCCCAAACTCACTACCAAATAGATCAAGGCAATCAGAGATGCAGACCTCAGTACATTCATTCCCTTGGATACTTCACAAAGAATAAATCGTGAAGAAATCCAGTCTACCGTAGAACAAACAAAGGCATCCAGGGAAACTGAAGCAATGATCCAGATTGCCAAACAGAAAGATAAATATAATGAACTGATGATGTTCAGGGTAGATACCAGAAGGATCATTGATGCTGAAATCAAACTGGATGAAAACCATGAAGGGATGACCAAGTTTGAGGTAAAGTTGACCAGAGAAGGTAACTTTACTGATGAAAGGAAGAATGCTTCAGTCTAGTCTTTTGGATGGACTGAACTGAAGGAGATAGGCTTAACGTTCAGGGGGAAGACTGATGTGTCTCCAGATGTTAAAGCGTTTTTGAAAAGAATAGAGAAGGTCTGGAGGAGGAAGAAACAAATGGAAGTTGCTCTGGGTATTCGACCAACAGAATCTGTACCATCCTCACCTTCACCAAAGAGAAAGGCCACTGAAGATGCACCTGGACAGACTTCAAAGAGAAGGGCCTGAATCTTTTATCTACTTACTTGTACTTGTATTTATTTATCAAAATTGTAACTTATTTTTTGTTGATGGCTGTAAATAAAGTTGCAAATTTTGATTCACAAAGTAAGTGATCAGATTAAGTCTAGTCAAATTAAAATGTATAAACTGGAACACTGATGATCTATAAAGTGTTTTCCAGTAACTCAAATTTAGACTTAGTCAAAATTCAAGTGTTTTTCAAGCATACAACTGTATAGATAGAAGCTTGAAAAACCTTGCATAATTTCTAAACAAATAGGGGGAATTTGTTAGGTCCAGTTTCACTGGACTCGCTCCAGACTTGAAGACTGGAGCCCACTGAAGATTTGTTCAGAAATTATGAGAAGTCCAGTGAACTATTTACTTGTACAGGAATCTGGATCGCACCAGATTAGTTCGCTGGACTTCACTCCAGTCAAGATCGTTTCAACTGAAGACATTCTCACTGAAGTCAAAGACTGAAGTCTGAAGAAAGAAGACTAACAAGCAGTGGAACCCACTGACAGTCTTACCAGATCTCCCGACTGGAGACCTTGACAGTGTTCTAGACCTTACAAGTCTGAACACTGATTACGAGGAATTGACTTTATGCCTTTACACACTTTTACCCGGACAACCCATTTGTCTATTGATAAAAGTACAATACGTGTGTAAAGGTGGTTGGTTAAAGGGATGACAAGTCATATCAACATGACTTTATTCTTGTACTTTAACCAATGCATTTAAGGAATTAAAGTTGTTTCCTTAAATGAACCCAACCATATTTGTACGGCATAATAAATTCATTGTTGAATTTATTTGCCTATAAATACCAAGTCATTTCCTTGTTTCAATTTACTTTTTGCAAATTGGTGAACTTGTCTAAATACTCTCGATCGTTACAAGGAATACTTCACAACTTTAAGTGTTTCGATCTAAGGAGATTATTTGGCAATTATAGATCACTTGTAATTCATAGGTTGTTAGGATATTTACATTTCGTGTAATATCTTGGTTCCGCAACAACCTTGTATTTTATTTAAACATCATAAATAAAATACACTTGAAAATTACATTGTTTTCCACCTTTACATTATTTATTGCTTTAAGTCTTGTATTACTTTATTTATATAGTTGCATTTATATTTAAGTAATACTAGTCCAATCTAGTGCATACTTGACTTGTTGTATTTTACACTCGTGGGTTAAACCATCGTGTGAGGGACTTTACAATGCTCGTCCACATTCTCACCAACCACAAGTCCAGAACCCTTAGAACCTTTGGACTTGGGTTCTTCAACCATCTGGGCCTTGCCCTTATCTGTCTTTGCAGGTTCTGCCTGCTTTACTTCAGATTTCTGAAGTTGTTCCCCCTGAGCTGAAGCACCACCAGATTGTACTTCAGTTTGCTTCTTGGTTGCTTCCATTAATTCTTGAGAGCTTGCCAGCAAACCAATAGGCACACTTCCCCCTTTGGGGGACCTCTGCAGGCATTTTTGCATATAAATCAATGGTCGTTTTCATGGCCTTCAGAGGTTCCCAACTCTGCTGCTCTAGGCTATCAGAAATGCCCTTAGCCATGGAAGCAAACTGAGCCCTTAATCTGAAAGAAGAGTTAAGGTTCAGTGCATCGTGTTCTTTGAGTTCCTGCAGCAGTTTTCTATCATCTGCAGTAAATGAGGGATTAGGAGGAGCAAAAACTAGTTCCTTCTTGAGCAGGGCCAGAATTTCATCAAGTTGTTTAGATTGGCCCTTGACAGTTTCATCAAGGATGTTGACAGACTTCTGAACAGCTTCAACGACCTTGTCAACTTGTTTATGAGTATCCCTTGTGAGTTCATCCACCATTTTTCTGACCCTCTCTTCAACTTTCTAAGAAACTGAAGCAGGAATCTAAGCAATCCAATCCTGAGATAGCTCAGCCTTCAGTTTCTCAACCAAACCAACACTAACAGAAGACGCAAGTTCTTTCTCATCAACACTGGGCTTCTTGACCAACTCATTCACTTCATGCCCAACTGCCAAGACTTCTTGTTTTATCAATTCAATTCCAGATGTCAAGTTCGCAACAACTGAAGCTTGCACATCTCTTTTGGCCAGTCTGAAGGCTTCCCTGATGGCTGTACTAATTTTGTTACATGCATGTACCAGCTCATTAAGCTTCCCACTTACTAGACCCTCATTCTGTTAAGTAGCAATTTGAGCTTGATTTGTGCAAAAATGGAGTTAGTGTGTGAAAAGGTGTAGTGTGTGTTTTGGAGGTTGAAGATGAAGATCAGAGAGAAATATGGTTGAATTATTGTGATTAATTAAGGAAATGGGGGAAAAGCTTACAATTTTGGGTATGGAGAGGAGTATTTATACACTTGACTAACTTTCACTAATACTCCTTCCATTGTTAAAATAATTACATTTTAACACCATTTTTGGATTTCTAACATTCTTCCCCTTGGTGTTGAAATGTAATTCATGCACGATATCATCTATAAATACGAATTTGTTGATGAAGGTCTTCGAAGCTTTCTCATTGTCTTCAAGATCTTCCATCAAACTTGGCTTTACGTCTTTAATCTTCACACTTACCTTAAAGATGTATCTTTAAGTCTTGAACTTCTCAGAGTATGAGCATTGCGGAAACTTGATCTTGGCTCTTTAGATTTGAACATGATAGCCTCTTCTTGACAATCTTAACTTTGTCACACTTCCCCTTAATTAATGAATCTTTCTCTTGAAGCATTTGGACAAACATCTTTTTCATCACAAACTTCCCCTCGATCAAACAATCATATTTGCGTACCACCAACGCTTATGTATAGGGTGTACCCTCGGCGTACCCACCACGTTGGCGATAACTATCTTCAAAGAATAATTTGGGGATCACTTTAGTCAACAATTTATCTTTCTTCCCCTCAACTGATGAATTCTTCTTTCTTCCCATCAAAATTCAAGAAAGCACACACACTTGTTTGACTTGTTTGACTTCATTATCCTCTTTCTTCCCTCATGATGAATGTGTGGCAACATGTTCATCATGTCTCTTTGAAGTCGAAACTGGGGAATCAACCATTATGAAGTAGTAGTCCAATAAACAACATCTTTAGCCCGGGTTATACACTGGCATGTGTATAAGCCATCTTCATCGAATCACTTATGAACAACCTTTGGGACCCATTTTTGTGTAGGCCCAACGGTTTTTGTCTTGACATTCCAAATGTACGTGTCATCGATTCGACGAATGGAATCTGCAGTCCATGGTGGGTGAAAACTCGAGGTTGTTGAAAAGTTGAGTTTTTGTGGACGCAGTGGAGATGCAAAAACATTCACTTCTTGCACGGTAATTGGTTTTGGTGCAAGTTCATAGAGTTGCCAAAGTGAGTATTTGATTGTCTTTGACTCAGTTGACTTTGGTTTGTAGACAGGTTTCCATTTGATCTTGGTCAACTGAGCTTTTGCTTGAGAGATGAACTGAGAGTTGTCTTCAAATGATAAGAATGGAATGAGTGTCTGTGTTCCATCAATAGTAGGCTTCGAAGAATACTTTCTATCCTTGAATAAGGCATAGTTAGTAAATTGAGAAGCTTTACGTTTAGCAGGTGATGAAACTTTGATCTTTGAGTTCTTTGGGATGGACTCAGTGCAAACTTTCTTTGAAGCATCAAGTTTAGTTGGAAGTATTGGACTTGCATCATGATAAACTGATCCATCATCACTTTGAGTATCACAAGATGTTGATTGTGTTTGCAATTCCATCTCAAGTTCAGAGATTCTCTTTTGTAGAGATGTTTCATTTGATTGAAATTGCAAACAATTCTCTTCAAGAGTCTTGATTTTCTTGCAAGCATCTTGTCTCTCCTTCTCAACTTTGTTCATCTCATCAATAAACTTGCTCTCCATGGTTAAGAATATGGATGTCTCATTTTGCAACTGAATTTCAAAACCTGAAATCTTCTCTTGCAAAAAAAGTTCTCTTGATTTGCTCTCCAAGATACTATCATTCAGCTTCTTGTTGGAAGTTTCCAATTCTTTTGACATTTTTGAAATCTTGGACTGCAAAAAATCATGTTCTTTTTGAACACTTTCCATGTTGGACAACTTTAGATCATTTGCATGTTTGAGCTCTTTGTTTTCTTCTTTGAGATGTTGAACTTCAAGTTGGAAATTGTGGTGTTGTTCCAAAATATTAAGAAGCTTTTCCAAATTAGCTTGTTTTCGTTCATATTCAGCCACAATACAATTCGTTGAACGATACTTGTCACCACATGAACAAGTTTGAGTACCATGATAATGTATCTCTTTCCAACTTGGTTCTAAGCCCGTTAAATCTTCTGTTAAGGAATGAATAAAATCTTTGGATATTTCAATTGACATTTTGTTAAGCAAAGGGTGAAATGAAATGAAAAGGTAGTTGTGATTGAAATTGAAGTGAAAGAATTAAAATTGAAATTTGGAGATTTTGTACTTCAGGTTCAGGTTTCCCTCCAAATTTTTTCCGCCGAAATATGTTCTCACGAAACTTAGAATTTCATGTAAACTTTGGATATCATGATCATAGGAAAATTTTGATAATTTCTAAAAATTTTCGCCAAAACCGCGTCGATAACGGATGAAAATTGGCCTAAAATTTTTTTAACGCTATCAAATTTTAAATCTTCATGAATTATCCCTTTTTAAGATCCTGGGCAAAATTTTAAATCTTCATGAATTATCCCTTTTTAAGATCCTGGGCAAAAATTTTTTTTTTTTTTTTTTTTTTTTTTAAATTGGAATTGGAACGATCTTGATGAAGATCTTGGTGAAACGATCTTGGTGAAACGATCTTGGTGAAGGATCTTGGTGAAACGATCTTGAATGAAGATCGTCTTAGGTGAAACGATCTTGATTGAAGATCGTCTTAGGGAAACGATCTTGTGAAAGATCTTGGTAAGATCTTGATGAAACGATCTTGGTTAAGTCTTGAATTTGAAACGATCTTGGTGAAGATCGTCCTAGTTTTTGAGGAAATGAAACGATCTTGTTAAAATCGTTCTGAGCAAGATCGTCTTAGTGAAACGATCTTGTGAAAGATCTTGGTGAAACGATCTTGGTGAAACGATCTTGTTGAAACGATCTTAGTGAAACGATCTTGATGAAACGATCTTGGTGAAACGATCTTGATGAAGATCGTTTTAGGATTCTGAAACGATCTTGGTGAAACGATCTTGGTGAAACGATTGGTGAAACGATCTTGGTGAAACGATCTTGGTGAAACGATCTTGGTGAAACGATCTTGGTGAAACGATCTTGGTGAAACGATCTTGTTAAAATCGTTCTGAGCAAGATCGTCTTGGAAACTTGATGAAAATTTGGTTAAGTATAAGAAAGTGAAACGGTCTTGAAGAACTGGGACGATCTTGATTGAAGATCGTCTTAGGTAAATTTTATTGAAGATCGTCTTAGTGAAACGATCTTGGTGAAACGATCTTGGTGAAACGATCTTGGTGAAACGATCTTGATTGAAGATCGTCTTAGGTGAAACGATCTTGTGAAACGATCTTGGTGAAACGATCTTGATGAAGATCGTCTTAGGTGAAACGATCTTGTGAAACGATCTTGGTGAAACGATCTTGATGAAGATCGTCTTAGGTGAAACGATCTTGGTGAAAGATCTTGGTGAAACGATCTGGTGAAACGATCTTGGTGAAACGATCTTGGTGAAACGATCTTGGTGAAACGATCTTGGTGAAACGATCTTGATTGAAGTTCTTGGTGACTCTTGTGAAGATCGTCTTGGAACAATTGAAGAAAATTTGGTTAAGTATAAGAAATGAAACGGTTTTGAAGAACTGGGACGATCTTGATTGAAGATCGTCTTGGTGAAACGATCTTGATGAAGATCGTCTTGGAAGATTGGTGAACGATCTTGATTGAAGATCGTCTTAGGTGAAACGATCTTGATTGAAGATCGTCTTAGGGAAGATTGGTGAAACGATCTTGATTGAAGATCGTCTTAGGGAAAATGTGAAACGATCTTGGTGAAGATCGTCTTAGGTGAAACGATCTTGATGAAGATCGTCTTGGAAAATTTGGTAACGATCTTGGTGAAACGATCTTGAATGAAGATCGTCTTAGTGAGAACGATCTTGATGAAGATCGTCTTAGGAAGATTGGTGAAACGATCTTGATGAAGATCGTCTTAGGAAGATTGGTGAAACGATCTTGATGAAGATCGTCTTAGGTGAAACGATCTTGATGAAGATCGTCTTAGGGAAAGATTGGTGAAACGATCTTGATTGAAGATCGTCTTAGGTTGGAAACGATCTTGATTGAAGATCGTCTTAGGAAAGATTTGTGAAACGATTGGTGAAACGATCTTGATGAAGATCGTCTTATGAAACGATCTTGAATTGAAGATCGTCTTAGGTTGGTAGAACGATCTTGATTGAAGATCGTCTTAGGAAAGATTTGTGAAAGATTGGTGAAACGATCTTGATGAAGATCGTCTTAGGTGAAACGATCTTGAATGAAGATCGTCTTAGGTGAGAACGATCTTGATTGAAGATCGTCTTAGAAGATTGGTGAACGATCTTGATGAAGATCGTCTTAGGTGAGAACGATCTTGAATTGAAGATCGTCTTAGGTTGGAAACGATCTTGATTGAAGATCGTCTTAGGAAAGATTTGTGAAACGATCTTGGTGAAACGATCTTGGTGAAACGATCTTGGTGAAACGATCTTGATTGAAGATCGTCTTAGGTGAAACGATCTTGATTGAAGATCGTCTTGGGAAAGATTTGTGAAAGATTTGGTGAAACGATCTTGATGAAGATCGTCTTAGGTGAAACGATCTTGATTGAAGATCGTCTTAGGGAAACGATCTTGTGAAAGATCTTGGTGAAACGATCTTGGTGAAACGATCTTGGTGAAACGATCTTGATGAAGATCGTCTTAGGTGAAACGATCTTGTGAAGATCTTGGTGAAAATTGGTGAACGATCTTGGTGAAACGATCTTGGTGAAACGATCTTGGTGAAACGATCTTGGTGAAACGATCTTGATGAAGATCGTCTTAGGTGAAACGATCTTGGTGAAACGATCTTGGTGAAACGATCTTGGTGAAACGATCTTGATTGAAGATCGTCTTAGGAAGATTGGTGAAACGATCTTGATGAAGATCGTCTTAAGGAGTTGGTAGAACGATCTTGATTGAAGATCGTCTTAGGTGAAACGATCTTGGTGAAACGATCTTGGTGAAACGATCTTGATTGAAGATCGTCTTAGTGAAACGATCTTGGTGAAACGATCTTGGTGAAACGATCTTGGTGAAACGATCTTGATGAAGATCGTCTTAGGTGAAACGATCTTGGTGAAACGATCTTGGTGAAACGATCTTGATGAAGATCGTCTTAGGTGAAACGATCTTGGTGAAACGATCTTGGTGAAACGATCTTGATGAAGATCGTCTTAGGTGAAACGATCTTGTGAAAGACTTGGTGAAACGATCTTGATGAAGATCGTCTTAGGTGAAACGATCTTGATTGAAGATCGTCTTAGGTGAAACGATCTTGATTGAAGATCGTCTTAGGTGAAACGATCTTGAATGAAGATCGTCTTAAGGGTTGGTAGAACGATCTTGATTGAAGATCGTCTTAGGGAAACGATCTTGTGAAGATCTTGGTGAAACGATCTTGGTGAAACGATCTTGGTGAAACGATCTTGATGAAGATCGTCTTAGGTGAAACGATCTTGTGAAAGACTTGGTGAAACGATCTTGATGAAGATCGTCTTAGGTGAAACGATCTTGAATTGAAGATCGTCTTAGGTGAAACGATCTTGATGAAGATCGTCTTAAGGGTTGGTAGAACGATCTTGATTGAAGATCGTCTTAGGTGAAACGATCTTGGTGAAACGATCTTGGTGAAACGATCTTGGTGAAACGATCTTGGTGAAACGATCTTGGTGAAACGATCTTGGTGAAACGATCTTGATTGAAGATGTGGTGAAAAATGAAAGGATTTTTCTGTTCTTGTTATGATCAGGTTATGATTTCTAAGGTGTGAGGGCTATTTATAGTCTAACAATACAATTTTGCCAATTATCACAATTAGCCCCTCAACCTTAGAAATCATCTATCTATGACTTAACAACAAGAATGTCTTCTAACCTTTATTACAATTTATCACTATTTTTGGATTTCTAACACATACCAGCAAACTTGATCAACTCAGTGCCAAGAAACATTCGAGCACCCTTAATTTCAGCCAGTGACGTAGTATTGGCAGTTAGAGATTTAGTTAAGTCCTCTACCTTGATGAGTAGGCTTTGGACTTCGGTATTTTGCTTCTCTAACTGTGCTTCTACACTCAAAGGTGGGGGTGGTTGTGTAGAAACAGAAGCCACAAAGGGAATATTGCCAAGCCCATCTAATGCCCTTTCAACTTGCATTTCAGTTGGACTCTCAGATTCAGTTTTAGAGTCCAACTCCTTTTCATTTGTATCATCATAATTCCTGGGCTTTTGCACTTTGTGAATTTGTGGGTGTAAGTGGTGTAATTGTGGATGAAAACTTAGTGAAGTAACATATGCAGGAGTTGAGCCTGGTGGAAAATAAGGATGTTGATGTGATGTTGGCGGTGGGCGATATGGTTCTTCAACAATAACATTTTGGATTTCTGGGGGAGGAGGGGCGTTTGCGAGGTTGAAGGTTGTCTCAGAATCAGAAAACTGATTCTCCTCCAAGAGTCCCTCGTCAAACTCAAAGTCAGCAAAGGAATCAAGATTCCCTTGAGGTGGCTCATCTTCATCCCAGAAGTCAGTCGAAATTGCAGTCTAATAAGATATGCCCAGGTTCAGATCACTGGTACCTGAACCTGCTACTGGTTCAACAACTGCTGCTGCAGATGCATCATCACCAGCTTCAGAAATGTGTGGCTCAGCCAAAGCTTCATCGCCACTGACAGTAGACACGGGGGTTGCCTTAATGACTCTCGTACCATCATCAAGAGTCACTTCATCGGCCGTAGAGTCTGGAATCTCAGTCTCAGGTGGTGTCACACCAAAGACTTCATCAATTCGTACTTCAGAAGAGTGTAAGATATGTGAAGTTTCAGGGGGTGAACGTGCAGACTCAGACTCTAATGTGAGTTGGGCGGACTCACTTACATTTTCTTCACCATCCCCTCCTAAAGAAGTTTTAGGGATGGCTGCTTGTGGGTTGTCCCTTTGACTCGATTCTTCTGGTTCTTGTGGAGAGTGACACTGCAGTCTGCTTCTTGCTTGTCCAACTAACTAATTTACCACCTAGGAAATGACAACCACCTATGGTACTTTTCCTATCTATTTTACAACCTGCATGATCAGAATCTGAATAACCCATTAGATCTAGACTTGAGCCTTTGGGATACCAAAGACCAAGTCTGGGGACACCTTTAAGGTATCTAAAAATTCTTTTTACAGTATTTCCATGTGCTTCTCTGGGATCAGACTGAAATCTTGCACAAAGGCATGTTCCAAACATTATGTCAGGTCTACTAGCAGTTAAGTACATAAGGGACCCCACCATACCGCGATATTTTGTGGGATCCACTTGTTTTCCATTGGGATCTAAGTCCAAATTCAATGGTGCAGAAATGGGAGTATCTTTAGATGAGACTAAATCAAATTGATATTTCATTAATAAATCTCTAACATATTTTTTTTGATTTATAAAAATACCATCACTGGTTTGTTTCACTTGAAGACCCAGAAAATATGTTAGTTCACCCATCATACTCATTTCATACTCAGATGACATGATTTCAGAAAACTGTTTACACATTTTATCATTTGTAGACCCAAACACAATATCATCAACATAAATTTGTACAAGTAAGTTTTAACTTTTATCATGCAATATGAATAAAGTGTTATCAATTGTACCCCTTTTAAAACCATTATTAAGAAGATGTCTAGTAAGAGTATCATACTAGGCTCTGGGTGCTTGTCTCAGACCATATAAAGCCTTGTTCAGTCTGTACACCCAATGAGGTTTTTCTTCATTTATGAATCCTGGTGGCTAATACACATACACAACTTCTTCCAATTCACCATTGAAGAATGCACTTTTAACATCCATCTGATAGACCTTGAACTCATGATGAGCTGCAAAAGCTAAGAAAATTCTGATAGCTTCTAGTCTAGCAACTGGTGCAAAAGTTTCATCAAAGTCTACTCCTTCTTCTTGAGAGTAACCCTTTGCAACAAGTCTTGCCTTGTTTCGAATCACATGACCATCTCCATCCATCTTGTTTCTGAAGACCCATCTTGTCCCAATTGGTTCTTTCTTCAAATTACTAGGAGAAGGAACTAGTTCCCAAACATCGTTCCTTTTAAACTGATTAAGCTCATCTTGCATGGCTTCAATCCAGCTTGGGTCCTTCATAGCCTCGTCAATCTTCTTCGGTTCTATCAGTGATAAGAAGCTGACATTTAAGCATTGATCGCTTGTGGCTCTTCTGGTCTGAACCCCACTAGTGGAATTTCCAATGATTTGATCGATTGGATGTGTTTTCGTCCACTTAGTGTAATGACCAGGATGAACAATGATATCAGTGCAAGAACTCCGCTGATTTACTTCAGGAGGAGCTTCAGAAAAGACTATATCAGTCTCATCATCTTCCTCCTGCAATTCATGACTCGCATCATGAAACTCTTCAGATTGGGGTAATTCAGTGGAGGCTGATATCTGAGGTGAAGCAGCATGTACATCTGATCCAATAGTCAGTTCAGAAGGTAGTTTAAAGCTGACTGAGGAATAGAATGGAATGTTGCTTGTCTTGTTTATTCTTGGCTCTGAACTTAAATGTTCAGAAACAGGTTCAGGTGACTGATCAGATTCAGCAATAAGATCAGATTCACCAAAACTGATTGGACTTTCTGAAGGTGGTACAGGAGTTGGATTCTTAAAGATTGCAGAATTTGACTCATCAAAGGTAACATGAATTGACTCATGAACCTTTTCAAGTCTCTTGTTATAGACTCTAAAGGCTTTGCGATTTGTTGATTATCCTAAGAAGTACCCTTCATCATCTTTTGCATCAAATTTGCCAAGCTGACTGGAATCATTCAGAATGTATACTGGACATCCAAATACATGGATGTATCCAATATTCGGCTTTCTATTTCTGAGCACTTCATAGGCTGTCTTCTTGTGTCTTTTGACATAGACAGATCTGTTGCAATAGCTTCAGCCCAGAAATTTTTGGGAAGACCAGATTCATTTAGCATACTTCTAGCAGTTTCAATCAGCGTTCGATTCTTTCTTTCTACAACACCATTCTACTCTGGGGTGTGTACTGAGGAGAAGTTCTGAGATATGCCAGTTTCAGTGCAGAAGGACTCCAGAGTGGCATTTCTAAATTCAGTGCCATTGTCACTTCTGAGCTGACAAACTTTTCGCTTGTGCTTGAGTTCAATTTGATTGATGAGGGCAATGATTTCAGCACCAGCTTCACTCTTGGATGTGAGGAAAATCACCCAACAATATCTTGAATATTCATCGACAACAACGAGGGTGTATTTCTTTCCTGCTCTAGTCTGAATATTCACTGGTCCAAAAAGGTCCATGTGAAGAGGTTCAGTTATACTAAAACTTTGTTTTGTCTTGAATGAAGCTCTTTTCTGCTTGCCCATTTCACAACCTGGACATGGCTTGTCTTTATTAAAATACATTGAGGGTATCCCATCTACAAGTTCTTTTCTTGACAACTTGTTGATGTTCTTGAAGTTCAGATGGGATAATCTCTTATGCCACAACCAGTTTGTGTCTTCATCTGCCTTTGTGTAGAAACATTGTTCAGTGGTAGAAGGATTCATATTAATGATATAAATGTTTCCTTTCCTTGGTGCAATCAATACTACCTTTCCATCTCTGTTGAATATGGTGCCTTGTGAAATATCAAATAATACCTTGAAGCCATCATCACACAGTTGACTGACACTGATCAGGTTATATCTCAAACCATTCACATATGCAACACGTGTGAATTTGACTTGTCCATTATTCACCACCCCATATCCCTCAGTTTGTCCATTTCCATCATTCCCAAAAACTATTGAGGGCCCCTCTTGCACCCTATATTCCTCCAGCAGGGTTTGATAACCAGTCATGGTTCTGCCAGCAGCGCTGTCCAGAAACCATATATTCTTCTTTCGGTCTCCCTGCACAAACACAAAGATTAGTTCTTTTTGGGAACCCATCTCTTGATGGGTTCACTGGACTCTCCCTTAGCAGTCTCAGATTTCTTTGGTTCATAAGGAAGTGAAGGATCAAAAGGGATCTTAGTCATCACTTCAGATGACACAAAAATAGTTGGTTTGATGGGGCTCTCAACCTTTTTCTTCTCAGATTTTTGCTTCATTGGTTTAGAAAAAGGTTTTGCATTTTGTTTAGGTTTAAGAGGAGTGGTTTCAACACTCTTCAAGCGTGCATTACAACTGTACACTTGTCTAGCTAATATTTGAAATTGACTCTCTAACCTTAACAAGATTGATTCTTCATTAGACATCTGAGCCTTACCTGAATCTGAGGTAGAAGGCTCAGTGGGGGAGACATTTGTCTTCTTCTTTTGGCCTTTTGGAACCTTAGATGAAGACTGAGGAGAAGGCTTTTTGGATTTAGCCTTCTTTTCTGAAACAGTGGTCTGAGCTGTTTCAGATTTACCCTCAGATTGTTCCTGGGCCACTTCAGTCACAGTTTTCTGTTTGCCAACTTCAGGAAAAATAATTTCTGGTTTCATTTGTTTTGTAAGAGCATCTAAATCAGTGATTATAGATGCCAAGTGAATATCACCAGATTCATATGCTGTTCTTTGATTTGCGAAAGTATTTTTGATTGCAGCATCTGGATTTGGTGCTTTTATCCATGATTTAATTATTTTCTGTTCTTTTTCAAGGATGGTTTTTAATTCTTCCTTTTCCAATTCTAAAGTGGCAACCATAGACTGGTAGCTTTTTAGGGCCAACTGAACATCTTTCAGTTCTTTTAGTCTGGCCTGACTTGCGTTCAGTTCAGAAGTATTGCTTTCAAACATTTTTAGACTTTCTGAACGCACAGTTTCGACAAATGAAATGTCAGCCTCTAAAAGAACCAGAAGGTTCAGTTTTTGTTCCTCATTACTTTTGAAGCCAAAATCACTAACCTTTTTCATTACAATATCCACCCAACGACCAGATTCAACATCAGATTTGACCAAATGACCTTGATTTTCTCTTGCCATGAAACACATGTCCCTAACTTCTTCCTCATCATCAGATGACTCATCAGATTCTTCCCATTTTTTAGTTTTGGCAACCATACAACTGTTATTGTTTGAGTTGTCTTGTGCCATGAGAGCTATATGGGCTTTCAGCTTCTTGTACTTAGCCTTATAGCTGTCATCAGATTTCTGAAAAATAGAATGGTTAGGGGCAGATTGTGATGATGAAGGTTGACTAGATCTGCATTCTTTCATGAAATGTCCTTTCTTGTCACACTTAAAGCATTCAAGATTTGACTTATCAATAGAAGCGCTGGAAGCAAATGGTTTGCCAGATCGATTGGATTTGGCCTTAAAATGATTGAACGTTTTAGCCAGCATGGCAACCAGATCATCATTGTCATCCTCATCACAACCATGAGTAACATCATCAATAATACCAGTTTTCAACATTTCAGAGACCATCTTCTTCATTGATTCAGAAAGGTCACTCTCAGAAGATAGTAGTGCAGTCCCATGAGGCTCAGATTACTAAACCCCGACTGAACCGGTAGAAGCATGATTCTTAGCATCTTGCTCAGCCACAGCTCTCTCAGCTTTGTTCTCTTCAGTGTATCTGAAGGCTCCATAAAGGGAAGCAAGAGTGTGACTGTGCAAAGTTTTGCCTTGTCTCAAGACCAAAATCAAGTTTTCCCATTTAGAAGGTAAGATGTCACAAAACTTTTCCAATAAAATTTCTTTGTCTTTAGTTACACCCAAGGCTTTCAGTTACCAATCTTACACTCCTCTGTTGCACGAATCGATGAAGTCTTTGGTGTGACACCACCTGAGACTGAGATTCCAGACTCTATGGCTGATGAAGTAACTCTTGATGATGGTACGAGAGTTATTAAGGCAACCCCTGTGTCTACTGTCGCTGGTGATGAAGCTATGGCTGAGCCACACATTTCTGAAACTGGTGACGATGCATCGGCAGCAACAGTTGTTGAACCAGTAGCAGGTTCAGGTACCAGTGATCTGAACCTGGGCATATCTGATCAGACTGCAGTTTTGACTGACCTCTGGGATGAAGATGAGCCACCTCAAGGGAATCTTGATTCCTTTGCTGACTTTAAGTTTGACGAGGAACTATTGGAGGAGAATCAGTTTTCTTATTCTGAGCTAACCTTCAACCTCGCAAACGCCCCTCCTCCCCCAGAAATCCAAAATATTATTGTTGAAGAACCATATCGCCCACCGCCAACATCACATAAACATCCTTATTTTCCACCAGGCTCAACTCCTGCATATGTTACTTCACCAACCTTCCAACCACAATTACAACACCTTCACCCACAAATTCATGATGTTCCAAGGCCAAGGAATTATGATGAGCCAGAACAAAAGGAGGTGGACTCTGAAACTGAATCTGAGGGTCCATCTGAAGTTCAATTGGAAAAGACTCTGGCTGGCCTTAGAACACTTCCCTTCATTGCTTCTGCTTCTACACAACCACCTCCTCCTTTGAGTGTGGAAGCACAATTAGAGAAATCAAATGCCGAAGTCCAAAACCTCCTTATTCAGGTTGAGGGCTTAACAAAATCTCTAACTGCCAACACTAAGTCCCTGGTTGATATGAAAGGTGCTCAGTTATTTCTTGGAACTGAGTTGACCAAAGTTGCTGGGAATGAGGGATTAGTGGCTGGGAAGCTAAGTGAGTTGAACTTGCTTGCAATAACATCTGTGCAGCAATAAGGGATGCCTTCAGACTGACCAAGAGGGATGTGCAAGCTTCAGTTGTTGCGAACTTGACATCCAGTGTTGAATTAATGAAACAAGAGGTCATGGCAGTTGGGAAGGAAGTGAATGAGTTGGTAAAGAAGCCCAGTGTCAATGAAAAGGAACTTGGGTCTTCTATAAGTGTTAATGTTTTTGAGAAGATGAAATCTGAGCTATCTCAGGAAATTGCTACTCAGATTTCAGCTTCAGTGGCTGAAAAGGTTGAAGAGAGGGTCAGAAAGATGGTCGATGAACTCATAAGGGACACTCATAAAAAAGTTGACAAGGCTGTTGAAGCTGTTCAGAAGTTTGTTAACACCCTTGATGAAACTGTGAAGGGCCAATCGAAGCAACTTGAGGAAATTCTGACCCTGCTCAAGAAGGAAACTGTTGTTGCTCCCCCTGCTCCTTTATTCACTGCAGATGATAGAAAACTGCTGCAGGAACTCAAAGAACACGAAGCACTGAACCTTAATTCCTCTTTCAGATTAAGGGCTCAGTTTGCTACAATGGCTAAAGGCATTTCTGATAGCCTAGAGCAGCAGAGTTGGGAACCTCTGAAGGCCATGAAAATGGCCATTGATTTGTATGCAAAAATGCCTGCAGAGGTCCCCAAAGGGGGAAATGTGCCTATTGGTTTGCTGGCAAGCTCTCAAGAATTAATGGTAGCAACCAAGAAGCAAACTGAAGTACAATCTGGTGGTGCTTCAGTTCAGGGGGAACAACTTCAGAAAACTGAAGTACAGCAGTCTGAGCCTGCAAAGAAAGATAAGGGAAAAGCCCCAGTGGTGGATGAACCCAAGAGAAAGAATGCCAAGGGTCCTGGGCTTGTTGTTGGAGAAAATGTTGATGAACAAGGTTATCCCTTGCATGATCTTGATGCTGATGGCAATAAACTAGAGGCTCTGCAGAAGCAAGTCTCTAACCAATTCATCATGTGGAGGGAAAACAAAGAAAGAAAAAGGGAACAACATCTGAAGATGGGAACCCTTGATCTTGTTAATGTTGCATCTCTGAATCTTCCCTTGGAAAGATATCAGAAAATTAAGGAAGACCCAAGAGTGCAGAATGCATTGGTAGATATGGCTGAGTATGAGTATGGGTGAAATATTCTCCATTAGAACAAAAGTTGGACCTGATGTGCGTTTTTATTATTGATTCTAGCTTTTAAATTTATAATGTTGTACAAGTAACTTATCCTAAAACTAACACACTTACGAGCAGAGAACCCGGTCTGTGTAGTATAGTCTTGTGGTAAATTACAGGATCGTTCGCAGGGACGCTTGTACTACCTAATCTAATAATATGTGTAATTCTAGCGGTTGTGGGGGTTGTCACGATTTCCTATTATACTAATGCAATAAAAAGTAAATAAAAGCCGCAACCGCTTATTCAGCGAGAGGCTCAGTCTGAAAATAGTTTAAGAAAGCAAATAACAGTAATAAAATTAAAATACTTGTTTGGCATCTCCGATCTCATGGTACGACCAAATACTATTCTACCCGTTTGCTAGACTGTTGGAAACTTAATCACGGATCAGATTCTCGTTAGATTCACTTTGCCTAATTACTAGTGCTGTCGCTAGACGCACACTAACCTATAAACAAATTCTCGCTAGATTCATTGTTTAAGCATTAATGACCTAAAGTTTGTATTACTAGTTCATCTTTTAGTTACCCGGCTCTTAAGCGATGACCAGATAATAATTCTCTCCGGTGACCACAGTGCTCGGTTACAAGTAAATCACCTTTTACATCTAGTTATAGACCGACTAGTGGTTTCCATCCTTATGCATTAATCCTAGTGTATGATTATAGACAGATCATCAGAATTAAATTAATACATGCAGATATAGAACCTATAGCATCATGAATTACTAATAAACATGGATCTACGACAAACAGTAAAACACACTCCAACAGATTCTAACAAACAAAGTAAAACAATAAACGTCTACATGATCACATCGATCCAAACAAGTATTCAGCCTACTAGCCTAGCATTATAAAAGGAATAACAATGTCTGAAAAGATGAAAGACATTGTTTGATAAACAGAAAGTAAAATAGAAAGTAAATCTAGACCGCGGATGAAGATCGGAAGGTGCTGGAAGCTCCAAAACCTTCTTGGAATCTGCAACTACAACTAGTGATGATACTGGGCGGCTAGGGCTGCTGAATCGGCTCTCTCTTAGGGTTTTGAGGGTTAGTTCGGCTTAAATAGTGATTTAATTCGGTTTCAGATCTGGGCCGGGTGTGGGTTTTCATGGGCCAGCGGCGCTGGTGACCTGGGAGCGGCGCTGGGACTTCCCCAGCGGTGCTGGCTAGTTGCCAACGGCGCTGGTGACTCCTGTTGCAGCTTGTGCTTCTTCGTTCGGCTCCCGAATCACTTCCTTGTGTCTTGTAACTTCATAGGCTTCCTTCTTGAGTCACTTGATGTCATTTACCCTCTCCCGCATCTTCCGTGAACCTGCATAAATATACGATTCCATTAAGTACCAATAGTTCCGGAATATTAACTCATTTAAGCATAGAAATGAAGCCTTTCGATAGGGGTTTTTATCACAAAATGGACGCTCATCATATACCCCCACACTTAAGTCTTTGCTTGTCCTCAAGCAAATAGTCCAAGAAAATAAAACAATGATGAGCGGACAGCTTAAGTGTTTAAGTATTCTACTTTATTGAAATCATTTGAAAGAATAGTCATGCAAAACGAATTTGAGAAAGCTTTAGACAAAATCAGTAAGCTATAGCTAGAGGCGAGATAATTGGTCAATCAAAACTAAAAGCTAACTTTTTACTCATGTTAATACCTCTAAAACAGTTCTATACTTCCACATGTCTTACAGCTCAATCTTACTACTTTCTGCTGACTAGTTAAGCACTTAATTAAGGTTTGTATAGCAATCAGAACTACTAGCTACTAGCAAGGCATTTGATATTTCAAGGTGTGTGTACTTGTGAGTCACTACTTAGATATACTCCTACACTACAGTCATGCTCGCTAGCTAGACACTAAAGCAGTCATACGATATTATCATCTTTAATAGTTGAGACAGCGGTGACAGGTCGGTGGTTCCCCACGCGCAGAGCGACATAACTCAATTAAAAGTGCACATCAAGACAGCGGTGACAGGTCGGTGGTTCCCCACGCGCAGAGCGACATTAACTTGATGCGTTTTTAGATTTTACTCGTTAATAGTTCTTTGAACTTTATTTAATCTACCGATTGTCCTTCTTAAGATACTACATTATTTATGCAATTGACATTTATTAGAGACCCCAGATGACTCATAATCCTACTCCGCATGCAACTAGTCCACATTAAATAGTGTAAGAATTAAGGCGAACCATACATCTAAACTAGTTCCTACACAAGCACGTATAGCATTAAGTCCAATTAATATACCTACTAATAACTAGAAAGCTCTAATTTCTAAGCATATTAAAGTCCGGTTAAGTGTGCTATGGCAAACGTAATCGCATACAGTTTCAGTCTAAGCTCTAATCCAGTTGGAAGCATGAACAGCCACAAGTCTATAGTTAAGCTAACAATTCTAACTAACCGTTCATCCTACCAAGCTAATGTTGCTTAGTTATCGTCATCTTTTGTCTACTTGCAAAGCTTATATTCTCAAAACAGTTCTCAGACACAAAAAACTTTTAATTTGCATGAAATAAGTAGTAGAAAACTTGTTCAAATCAAACAATTAGACCAAGGGTTTTTCCTATTCCATCCCCCCACACTTAAATTGTACAACGTCCTCGTTGTACTAGACATATAACTAAGGGTAATAGGAAAAACACGTAAAAATTAAAGAGTAACAGGATTAACGAAACTTCTCTGGCCTAAAATTGCATGATTGTTGGTTGAAGATGGCATTTACGGAGCGACTTGAACATGATGAGCTTCAAAAACTTCAGTCGTCTCCATTTGATGGCGATCCCTGGATGCTTCTCCATCTTCTTTTCTTTTTGGTATTTTCTGATTTTTTAATTTTTTTGGATTTTTTTGGGTTTTTCTGATTTTTTTTTGGATTTTTGGCGATCTGGTGCGCAGACTGGAGCTGGGAGCGGCGCTGGATGGACCTTCTGGGTCTGGAGCGGCGCTGGCATAGGGGGAGTGGCGATGGGAGTTCCCTGATGCATTTCCAGCGGCGCTTTGTGACTTCAAGCGGCGCTTTTGACTCCTGTACGTGTTCCGATGTCTGATTTCTTCAGCAATTTGATGCTCGAACTCCCCCACACTTAGCTTTTGGCCAAGTGCATGGTTTCCTTCAGACTACAAAGCAATATACTCCTGCACACTTCAATCAAAATATAAAAAATGGAAAATAACAAGCTAAAACATAAAAATAAAAATAAAAACGAAATATGATTGCAACAAGTTACTTGTTTCCTTGATCCATTGAAAGCTCGCATCTGTGATACTCAAAACATACTTCATAAAATATCACAATGATAAAATTTAAAACAATCACTTAATTGCAATTAGTCACATATTCCTAAAAATGAAAAATAAAAATAAAAATAAAAATAAAATACGGCTTGGGTTGCCTCCCAAGAAGCGCTAAGTTTAGCGAGTCTTCAGCCAGACACGGCCTGGGAACTAGGTTGAGGAGTACGGGTTAGGCCTAGGGCCAGTACCCATTGGATTGTAACGAATGAAAATATCCGACTTATCTTCTAAATACGATTCGATGTTCATCCTTTCACCTCGTCCTTGACAAAGCTTATTCTTACAGTCAAAACCATAGGGATTACTCTTACTTATATCCTTCTTAGTAAACTTTAATATGTTAATCCGTGACTGTAATATCAATTCTCCTAACTCAACATTTATATCAGCACATGCGGTCTTAAAAAAGGGTTGACCTAAAATCACATTGTCCCTAGTGACCGCATTTTCTTTTACCATAAAGAACTCTGTTTTAAATTTCAGTCTGTCAATGTTAATCACTACATCCTTCACAAATCCGCGGACTCTAATCTTCACATTTCTAAAAAGGTAGACCATCTTATCTTCCCATTCTACTTTCCCTAACTCCTTACTAGCATATCTTGTCTGATAGTCAAAGGGAAGTATGTTCATTGTTGCTCTAGCATCTATGAATGCCCTACATCCTAAATTTCCTCGGATTCTACTTCTAATTTTAAAGATTGTAGGGTCTCCTAGGGCAGTGGTTGACAAGTAAGGGTTATAGTTTGATGAGGGTGAGTCTTCTACATCATTCCATCCCAGGTTATCTAAGAATTCATTCACTCCAATTAATAACCTATTCCCTTTATCCAGTCCCTTTTCCGTTTCATCTAAAAGTTCCTCCAATTCCTTAACTTTTGTTTCCCTATATAGCACATTCAATCCTTTCCTATGTGATCTTGACAGAACTAGGCCTTCGTGCAATGAAAAACTTGATGCTTTCCTAATGTAGTCGTTAATGCCTAAGGGTTTTCCATCGTAGTCAACTTCCACATTCATACACATTTCATCATAGTGGACATCCCTAGAGTCTATAACGGGCAATTTGACTCTAACTTGACCATTTGACAAAGATATTTCACGTTTAAGGACATTGATGATAGCATCCGCAACATGCAGAAATGGTCGTCCTAAGATTAAGGGTGTCACTACTTCACTTACCGAATCAAGCACAACAAACTCAGTCCAAAATTCAAAATCCTTAACCCTGACATGGACTCGTTCGACAATCCCCTTGGGTTGTCGGTAAGTCTGATCGGCTAACCGAATGTTCATGTTAGCGGGTTTTAGCAAACAAAGGGTTAGTTTCTCATAAATCACAGTAGGCATAACATTAATACTTGACCCTAAATCAGCTAATGCACTCGAAAAATATTCATTATTAATAGTGCAAGGGATAAGAAAACTTCCTGGATCCTCAGATGCTTGCGGTAGCTGTGCCTCGTCATCCGGTGTGTCGGTATTTAGAACTTCTTCGCTTCTGTCCGAGTCATCTCGTTCTTTGATTTTGCATTTGGCACTGAACTGGACCTTGACGTCTCCTTCCAAAAACAAGGTTTCGCGCGAAACTGGTCTGACGGACTCCGGAGCGGCGCTGGACGTGTCCTGAGCGGCGCTGGTTGTTCCTGTACAGATTCCAGAATTGCATTTTCGTCCGTTTCGCCTTCATTTTTCTCCCGTTTGACCTGTACCAGATTTGACACTTCACAAGAATCATTAGAAACCTCAGTAGAGTCATTACCTTCGGTGAACACGGCGTTCACATTCTCGTTTCGTCCGATCGGTGGTTGGTACTTTTGACTCGTGCTAGGGTTTGAGCTTGAGCTTCCGTGGATGATTTGCCTTGGAGGGGAGCTGCTTTCCCTTCTTGCATTCTGCTCAATCCACCTATCTATCCTTCTTTCCAGCTCCTTGATCGAGGCTTGTTGATTCCTTGCTCCTTCGTCAACCTTTTGATTGAGATTGCTTATTTTCTCATTGAGCGTCTTTGCATAGCTTTCCAAGGAGTCGTGCCTTTTATCGTTCATGTCCATGTACCTCTCCATCATGTGGGTAATGTAACATCCCAAAATCTTTATTTCGTTTATTTTGTTGACTTGCTAGTCAACCATGCTTCGACTTGTCTAGATTTCACTTAATTCTACGAATTAATTAAGATATAATCTAATGAATGAAATATTATTATGTGTAAATATAATTAATCATATGTATATATGGGTATACATTTTGATTAGTTACCATATATGTATTATTTGTGCTTATATGTTTATATGCAATTGTGTACCTAAATTAGCTACTAATATATATATACATGTAATTGATTTATAACTAAATGAATAAAAGCAATCAAACTTACTAGTTACTACACTTAATTACACAAATAATAATCAAGAATAAAAGCCTAGAGTCAACTAAGGTCAATTAGTCAAGTCAAGGCTTGTGTTCTTGACATAAAACCAACCTAAACCAACTAAGACTTGGATTTACTTGTGAATTATCAATGGAACATGCTTCCTAATGGTCTTGTTGTTGTCTTCACTCAAAATCCAGCCATTACACACATGGATTAGTTGCCAATGCATGATTGAACACCTCATGGTCAAGACTTGTGTTCTTGGAACTTAGTAACAACACATGGGCTATATAAACATGCATTTGATGGTCATTCTACTATCCATCTA
Organism: Erigeron breviscapus; assembly: GCA_034093135.1. Lineage (NCBI taxonomy): Eukaryota > Viridiplantae > Streptophyta > Magnoliopsida > Asterales > Asteraceae > Erigeron > Erigeron breviscapus. The sequence continues at coordinate 47,015,933 of CM067170.1, read as the reverse complement.
TGCTTCTTTCTCTCTATATCACGTTCACAACATCAAAACAATCAGAATATTAAGTTCATGAAGTTCTATGATCATCACTTGAAGTTTTAAGTTGAATTTAAGGGCTCTATAGGACTGAAATTTTCAGTCATCTTGCAAACATCATAGACGATTCATCTGGACGGGTTAGAAGTCGAATCTTATATTTTTTGAAAGGTCCAAGTGTCAGTAAAATTTCATAAGAACGAAGTTTCTTCTGGTTTTGCTCATAAGAGGGCTTAAAACGACGATTTTCAGAACTGGTCGGATTTATGACGAGGCTACAGATTTGTTTTTGTAAAAATCATATCTCTTTCATTAAATCTCTTCAAGAGCCAAACGTTACATTTTTGAAAAGGCCTTTGAGTGCCCAACAAATGTCTAGAACTGAGTTTTGTTGTATCTGGTCTTCTTGACCTCCCAAAATCGTTGTCAAGTAGATGGCGCAAAGCTGGGAACATGCTGAAATTTCCCTATTTTGCACTTAGGCTTTGTGGTAGCTTATAAGTTGATCTTATACTTGTTCTAGGTACCCGGGAGAACATTTTGAGCATGGTAAAGTACTTTGCAAAGTGTTTTGAGATGTACTAAGGTAAGATATTGGTTATCCCTGCGAACACAATCAAAATGTCCTTTTTAAAAGTGTCAAACGTAGCTTAAACAGACTTTCATGTCCTATATGTTGGAATGGGCATTGGGGGAAGGGTTTAATCTATTATGGGATACTTTGGGGACTGTATTGTATATATGCATGTGGGTGGGATTGTTGTTTACCCATTATGATTGCTAAACACTCAACCGTAGCTTAATTATGTTAATTAATCTATTGCGGGTTGAATGGAATGATTGTTAATTATTATTGGATTCGTTGACACCCTAAGGTTTATTTGATTGATTGAACCATGTTGGGAGGGTGATTATGGGCTGTTGTTATGCTTGTAAGAATGGTTTAATGGCATGGTTATTATGCTTTATTAACTTGACTAGGTCTTAAGGTTGATTGCATAATGTTTAATTTAACTCTTGCGATGATGAGTTAGATGATAGTGACACTAGTTATCATAGGATTGTATGATCACTTGTGCACGTTTAAGGGCCTTAATATGTTGAATATAGGTAGCTTATGATGTAGCTTGCCTATATAAAATGAACTCGAGTATGATATAGGATTTAGTGATAAGCTTGTCCCATAGTGTATACGGAGTTGACACTATGACTTACGATTTCCATGGGTGTTCTAGACATAACCTAAGATGGAAAAATGATTGAATGAACTTGTGTATAGGAAAAGTTACCTATATGTTGTTTAGCACATATTACGATGATATGTGTGTAGGTTAAATGCCTATATGTTGTATAGCACATGTTCTGAGGATACGATGGTCCATAATGTAGATGGATGTCCTCACAATTGTTAAAGTCGAGAATTACGTTGAATATAGTCCATAATGTTGGTGGATGGTTCTCGCAAATTGAAATAGGATTCCTTGTGCTTTAGAATCCTATCATGATAAAGGATTGTGATACGAGATAGGTTTCTATTGATTATTAGGAAACCTATATATTGATTGATTGAACCATGTTGGGAGGGTGATTATGGGCTGTTGTTATGCTTGTAAGAATGGTTTAATGATATGGTTATTATGCTTTATTAACTTGACTAGTCCATATTGGTGATGGATGTTCTCGCAATTATTTAAGACGAGAATTACGTTGTATATAGTCCATAATGTTGGTGGATGGTTCTCGCAAATTGAAATAGGATTCCTTATTGTTATTTAGGAACCCTATATATGATAGGCACATTTAGGATTTCATGATTAAATCCTATTGTTTGTGTATATTGATGTCATATGTACAGGCTTATGATCGATTGTTTGTCCTTGGGATGATAGATACCCTAAGTTCACATAAAGCTTATGAACTATGCGGGGGGGTGTTTGGGACTTGTGAATATATTAGATGATTGATTGTTATGTGATATTTGAATGTTTATAATTAGGATTAATTGCTTATATGTTATTAATTGTTTTAGTAAGGATATGTTGATTTATGGATCGATAGGTGGTTTGATGGACACTAGCCTATAGTATTTAAGGATATGTGTAAACTATATGGTAATGTAGTGATCCTTAAATATTGAAATAGGATTCCTTGTGCTTTAGAATCCTATCATGATAAAGGATTGTGATACGAGATAGGTTTCTATTGATTATTAGGAAACCTATATATGATAATATTGGAATGATATATGTATGGGATATGCAGTTTATATCCTATTATTGGTATATATTAATGGAATGATATAGATATGGGATATGCGGGTTAAATTATTATTAGTATGTATTAACCTAATGGTGCAAGTATGAAATCATGACCAATTGGATGGGTAATTATATATGTAACTGTTTTGATAATCAGTGTTGTTTAACATGTATATCTTGGATTAACCTTATCTTACTCAGCTTTATAAGCTGACACTTGTGTCTAGTTTTTTCGGTTGTGTCTCGCAGAGTAGCAAGGAATGAAGGTGCATGCGGTGAAGAATGGGTAGACTATTAGATTATAGTTCAGAGAAGTGCCCTTAGCCGTTTGTTGCTTATTATGATGTTATTTCCTAGTTCAATGTAAAATGGAGTAGTATGTTAGTAACACCTTTTGAATTAATAAGAGGTCAACCTTAATTTGCTATTAAAGTTGACAGTTGTTTTATAAAATAGACCTTTTCCGCCATTGTGGTCTATAGATGAATAAAAATTTTTGGAACCCGGTATTTTTAAAGTTTGGGTGTTACAGGTAAGCTTGGCAATCGGATCCTCCTTGACTTCATTTTCCGCTTTTGGTTGCCCGGGTTGACCATTGTTTCTTTGCCACCTATTTTGAAAAGAACCAAAGTTATTTCTAGCATAACTAGAATTGAAGTTAGAATTACCGGGATTTCTTTGGAATAGTCCACGTTGAAAGCCTCCTCGGTATTGGTTCTGAACATAATTGACTTGCTCGGTAGCCTCCTCTTCATAATCCTCGGTATAGTGCAATCCTCCGCAATTGTTGCACCCGTGTGCAATCACTTTGAGGTCTTTGTCCATAATCTCCAACCTATCTTCAAAAGTAGAAAAACAGTTAGATAAAGCTTTAAGCTCATGAATTACCTCATTGTCGGAGCTGCTCTCGATGCTAGCAACGGTTCTTCTTGATCTTCCTTCTCGTTCCTTATCACCCATATCTCGAGCTAAGCTAGCTTGCACCATATCCTCCATCATTTTGTACGCGGCATTGGTAGTCTTGTACAAAAAGTTACCACCTCCGGCTAGGTCTAAATCCTTTTGGGAACTCTTGGTTAAACCATAGAAAAAGATTTCCATGATCTCGTCCTTGCTAAGTCCATTCCCGTGACAGATCTGATCATTTCCCTAAGCCTTTTCCATGCATCAACTAGTGATTCTCCTTCGTCTTGCCTGAAAGCCTTGATATCTCGAAGCATTTTTCTAGCTAAACTCGGGGGAAAGAATCGCGAGACAAACTTTTCGCGAAGTTCATTCCATGTGGTGATGGTACCTTCATCGAGCTCATCGAACCAAGCACGTGCCTCTCCCGTGAGAGACGACGGAAATAAGCTAAGTTGCACATCGTCATCGGTGACGCCTCCACCATATTTGAACATTTTACACAAACTGGTGAACTTGCTTACATGCTTATGGGGGTCGGATTTGGCTCGGCCGTCATATTGGTTGTCCTGGATTAACTTAAGGTGATGTCCTTTAACTGAAAACGAATCTCCTAAGTTGGGTAAGACTATGGCCGATCCCGGTGTCGGTGCTACGGCCCTCGTCCTTTCCATCATTGGTCGGTCAAATTCGTCAATGACGCCTCTAGGGGGTGTGTTTGGTCTAGACATAGTGTCGGATGATCCTAAAGGGTTTTCTAAGTTGAAAAGGTGTGCTAAGTTACCTACGGGTGTAGAGTTTGACCTGGTGAGTCTTCTCCTACGTCTGAGTCTGATTAGGCTTGTGGACACGCATCTTAGAACCGTTCCCGATCTTAAACGCATCAACTACCTAAATAAGCTGCAAAACTCAAGAAAAAGATCAACGCGCCAATATAAAGATAAAATGAAAACTAAATTAAACTAAAAATGAAATGAAAATACTACTTAACCAACTAAACCCTAATTTTGACCTAATTTGACCTAATTTGACTTCTAACCTAATTGACTTAACCTAAGTACTGAAAAGTAACTACTTCGTGACGAAACACAAAGCAGGATCGAATTACACTACTAAACTAAGAATGCGTCGCGTTCCCCGGCAGCGGCGCCAAAAAAGCTTGATGTGCGTTTTTATTATTGATTCTAGCTTTTAAATTTATAATATTGCACAAGTAAATTATCCTAAAACTAACACACTTACGAGCAGAGAACCCGGTCTGTATAGTATAGTCTAGTGGTAAATTACAGGATCGTTCGCAGGGACGCTTGCACTACCTAATCTAATAATATGTGTAATTCTAGCGGTTGTGGGGGTTGTCACGATTTCCTATTATATTAATGCAATAAAAAGTAAATAAAAGCCGCAACCGCTTATTCAGCGAGAGGTTTAGTCTGAAAATAGTTTAAGAAAGCAAATAACAGTAATAAAATTAAAATACTTGTTTGGCATCTCCGATCTCATGGTACGACCAAATACTATTCTACCCGTTTGCTAGACTGTTGGAAACTTAATCACGGCTGAAATTCTCGTTAGATTCACTTTGCCTAATTACTAGTGCTGTCGCTAGACGCACACTAACCTATAAACAAATTCTCGCTAGATTCATTGTTTAAGCATTACTGACCTAAAGTTTGTGTTACTAGTTCATCTTTTAGTTACCCGGCTCTTAAGCCATGACCAGATAATAATTCTCTCTGGTAACCACAGTGCTCGGTTACAAGTAAATCACCTTTACATCTAGTTATAGTCCGACTAGTGTTTTCCATCCTTGTGCATTAATCCTAGTGTATGATTATAGACAGATCATCAGAATTAAATTAATACATGAAGATATAGAACCTATAGCATCATGAATTACTAATAAACATGGATCTACGATAAACAGTAAAACACACTCCAACAGATTCTAACAAAAAAGTAAAACAATAAACGTCTACATGATCACATCGATCCAAACAAGTATTCAACCTACTAGCCTAGCATTATTAAAGGAATAACAAAGTCTGAAAAGATGAAAGACATTGTTTGATAAACAGAAAGTAAAATAGAAAGTAAATATAGACCGCGGATGAAGATCGGAAGGCGTCGGAAGCTCCAAAACCTTCTTGGAATCTGCAACTACGAACTAGGGTTAATACTGGGCGGCTAGGGCTGCTGAATCGGCTCTCTCTTAGGATTTTGAGGGTTAGTTCGGCTTAAATAGTGATTTAAGTCGGTTTCAGATCTGGGCCGCCCAGCGGCGCTGGCTGGGCTTGCCAGCGGCGCTGGGTGTGGGTTTTCATGGGCCAGCGGCGCTGGTGACCTGGGAGCGGCGCTGGGACTTCCCCAGCGGCGCTGGCTAGTTGCCAGCGGCGCTGGTGACTCCTGCTGCAGCTTGTGCTTCTTCGTTCGGCTCCCGAATCACTTCCTTGTGTGTTGTAACTTCATAGGCTTCCTTCTTGAGTCACTTGATGTCATTTACCCTCTCTCGCATCTTCCGTGAACCTGCATAAACATACGATTCCATTAAGTACCAATAGTTCCGGAATATTAACTCATTTAAGCATAGAAATGAAGCCTTTCGATAGGGTTTTTATCACAAACTGGACGCTCATCAGGACCATCTCACCTTCAAATTGTCCATTGAGGACTTGGTTAAAAATAGAGAAAAAGAGATGGCGATCAAAAAGAAAGAAATTCTGGCTGGAGTTCTGAAGGTGGAAAAAGAGTTGTCTAGGCCACCCATCAAGCCCAAAGTGACTGGACCTAGAACTTCAAGAAAAAATATTTGTGATGCTGATCTCTCCACCTTCCAACCAATTTCTGAAGATGTTGCTGAGATCCAAAGAAAGCATGAGAAGGATCAATATGAGCATTACATGAAGTATCGATCTAATCCAGCTAAGATAATTGATGTGGAATTAACAAAGGCTGATGGATTGAAGCTTTTTGATCTGATTGTCAAAAGGGAAGGAAGAGCAGCTGAAGAATATAATCAAGTTTCAGTTCACGAGTTTGGCATTTCAGAACACAGGGAGATGATCCAGGTATTGAAAGCAAAGCCCAAATCTGCATTGAGTGGTGCATGGTTATCAAGAATACAACAAAAGATGAATGCCAAGGTAGAAAGGGAAGGTAGATTATTTGGAAAGAAGGATCCCTCTCCTCAGAAAAGGAAAGCTACTGAAGCACCTTCTGGTTCAAAGCCTGCGAAGAAGTAGTTCATTTTCCTGATTATCATGTACTTGTATATATTTTCAAGTCTTTACATTTGTAACAAACATTTCAGTTTGTATATATATGTTGCAAATTGTAACCGACAAGTAGATGATAGGTTTAAGTTAGAAAAATCACAAGTAAAATTCTGAGACATCAATGATCTATAAGATGTACTTAGGAAATTTTTACAACTTAAACAAAACTTGCATTTCAGACTTACAAACATGTATAGATAGAAGTCTGAGATGCATGCACTATTTCAGAACAAATAGGGGGAATCTGTTGGGTCAAAAATCGACCAAGTATAATTTGTCCAGAAATAGTTGAAGTTCAGTGAAGACACTTGTACAGAATTCTGAAGTCGTTTAGAATTATTTCACTGAAGTTTCACTTCAGTTCAGATCAACGTATCATAATACCGTTCAGAATGAAGTCAAAGACTGAAGACTGAAGAAAGAGAATCAACTCAGATGTGGAGCTCAGAAGTTGATTCTACCTGATCGAAGACTGAAGCATCTAAGTGTAAAATACTTACACACTTTACACTGATTACGAGGAAACCTTTTTACTTTACATACCTTTACCCGGTTAATAGATTTATCTATTAATAAAAGTACAAGGTAAGTAAAAGGTTGGGAATAAAGTATGTAATGTCACATCAATAGACTTACATACTTTACCTTAAAAGTAAGCATGCAAGGAATTAGGTTTAATTCCTTAAATGCTCCCAACCATATTTGTACGACCTAAAGTCCACATCAGCATGGACTTGGCCTATAAATATAAGGCTTCTCACATCTTGCAAAGTGCTTGAAACTTTGGCATTGCAACTTGTGAGATATACTCTAAGTAACCTTACGAGTATTTTCAAGTTATTTAGATCACTTGTATTTCAGGATTGTTTAGATATTTACACTTTGGTGTTTATCTTTGTTCCGCAACAATCCTTGTATTTGTTTATATCAATAAATCAAATACATTGAAAAAGTACATCGTGTCTCAATGCTACATACTTGAATATATATATATATCTTTGTATAGTTTCAGCACTTTAGTTTCTTGCAATTTACTTTAAGTCATTTACTTCTTATTGTTCATCCATATCTGGATCGTATACTGAACTTGTCATTCAAGATCAGTTGTACTTGCAAGTCGGGTATCTAACCATCTATATTTGGGACTCACGAAGGGATATAGATTAAATTAAAAAAAATGAAAAAATTGACCAAAATGGCCGTTTGATGTGGGCCACTGAGCCAACGGCTCTTTTTTCCCCTTCCATTTCACGCGTCCCTTTTAACAAGCCCCACCCCATTTCTCTCTCCAGAACGCCCCCTCGGGGCAATGTGCAGGGCTTTCCCGGGCGTTCCGGGGGGTTATCCCGCTTTAAAAGTGCAAAATAACGCCTTGCTCCTTTCAGTCTTATGATATATATATTCATCAAGGACTACCAAAGACAGTTCTTACTCCAAAAGAGTTCCAAAATCTCGAGGTGATTCATTTTGGTAGAACGTCACATGACCGTCATGGACAGAACTACATAGTGTCAACGCGTTATTTTTGTGTCCCATAAGTTATGTTAGGTTGAAACTTCATGGACAGAGCGATATAGTGGTTCTTATCCGTTTATCCATGAGATTATGGAGTGTAGACTTGTAGATTGCATCCAGGTTGAACTTTGTTCGGTAAGTTGAACTTGATACTTTTTATAGAGTTAACAAGAAATGCATCAAATGGGTCGGGATTTAATCACTCTTTCATTGATAAATTTCAATTATACAATTACAAGTCATGTTGAAAAGCTCGGCAAGAAGCCACTGTCAAGTGTCAACTACGAAAAATTGCTAGAAATTGCAAAAAACTTTCTAAAATATACTGAAAACCCACTAGTCTCCGAGCATATTGTAATAGTTTTCTAAAACAATGAAAAATAGCTGTCTAATTAACAGGAAAGTTCATGAGAAAGGCTACTTTCGCCGAATAAGGGCTTTTGCAACGTATCAGATTGTTGCAATAAATTAATTTGAAATTACAGTTTACTGAATCTATGACTTATATGACCCATGATATATAAATTCTAGCCAAAATATAGATCTGCGATCAAAGACATGGACTAACCAAACTGGGGGTGCACCACACAATGACACAAATCATCATATACGCATTCAGTTACAACCAGTCCATAACAGATATGCTGAAAAAATTGTGGATGAAATATAGAAGCAATTACTCGAACTCAAATACCCAAGAGCACATACTATAACCAAAAGGCCACTGATGTGTAAATAAAATACTGACGACTTTTTTCTTCCCAACTAGTTCAAACAAAACCGCATTTCAAATGTTTCTACATATTAATCTTAAATAGCTAATACCAATCAAGTATGTGAAAAAACTAGATTTGTATAACTGAATTCATTTTGATACAACGAAGCAAGATATCTGAACCAAACTAGATATCACCATTACAACAATACGAAAAGAAGCTAATCACTTCGTGACCTTGAAACCCTGCAGCAATCATATATACGAGTCAGATACTATCCACCATCCACACACCACATATGTGAATAAAGTAGAATTGCATAACTGAATTCATTTGATAAAAAATGGAACGAAAAATCTGAACCAAAGTAGATTTTGTCGATACAAAAATATGGAATAACAATCACCCACAATAGCACTTCCATTAAAGCCAATTATTTGGATTCAGATAGAGGTGGCATTTTGGGACCATTTACTTACAAATAGGTTATAGTTTGAACTAGGTTTCATCCCCATGGGCCGGGTTATGTTAATCCCGGACCCGATTAAGAATCGCCGTCCCAAACCCGGACGGGTCCCCGTTTACTTAATAACCGTCGGGTAACAGGTTTCCCCACGGGTAAACGGAGATCCGTTATTGGTATAATTATTTTGTAAATGATAACTAAAAGGGAAGAATTAAAACTTGAACTTAATACCATGAAACAACGATCAGCTATAATTCTATAAAGTAATCCAATATTAACTCTAAAACAACATTAGTATATTTGCATATACTTATCTATAGAGTCATTCAGATTTGCTACTAGTATTACTGTATTAGAATATAAGTTTTGAACCACTGATCAACTATACTATTTGAGCCTTCTGTTATTATTATATGCGGGTCGGGTATACGGGTTTGGGGCGGGTTTCGGGTATGCGGGTTTTCATTTAAAACCATCCCCGTACCCGAACCCGCAAAAAAACTAAAACCATCCCCATACCCGGCCCTAGACCCGCATACCCGGACCCAAATCCGGCCCAAAAATGTCGGGTTTCGGATTTCCCCATTGGGTGCGGGTTTTTTGCCATCCTTTTAGGCTAAAGGGATGAAATACACTCACTTAGATAAAAGAAAACTAAAAATAAAATAGATTCAAACACGCTAAAACCGCTCCAAGTGCAAATTTAAATCATAACATCTCCCTAACCCCTTTATCCAGAAACTGTTTCGGCTCAACCCAATTCAACTTTGGAATAAACTACTTGAATTGAATTAATACTTAATCTACCCACTCTGCCACCTCTACATTCGGTAGATGAGATACAAAATCTAGATTAGAGGTAAGATACAAAACAATGAAAGGATGCATACCTTAACCTTCTTCAGTAAATCCTTTGCCTTCTGATCATTTTTGAAGTGATCACGGACAGGCTGCAAGACAGACAGGTCGTGTTCAGACTAATAAATACATGCTCTATAGTCTATACACAGTTGATAGTTTCGTTAGAACAGGTTTGTGACTTGAAGTAGCCCAGATGTATACTAACAGGGAAGAAAATAATGCCCACAAAGTTTAGTATCCTTGCAAGATATTTCATGGCACGTAGAGTATCTTATTCAACAAATTGAAAATATATACCTGCAAAATCCTATTCAAGGCTTTAGATAGAGCAGGTTTTAGATCACCAGGATGCAAGTCCCCTTTCTCATAATCAACGATTAGTTCTTCGTAGGTGGTAAATACCCTGTTTTTTAGATAAAATATACCACAAAAACGAATATCAGCAGGCATGCCATTAAGTCAAGAAGACAATAACCCTTAGCCATCAATCAAATTGCAAGTTAATGTTTCACAATGTTTTTAGCAGTCAAAAACTCACTTGTCACCTCCGTTTTTCTCTTGCCTTTCAACCTTAAACTCATTAAACCATGGAAATACAATGTACTTGAGGTACTCAAGACATGGATTCCCTTCAACCACACTCGGTGGGCAGTATGCTTTCTTTATTTTTGAATTTACTTCACCCTGAAGCATTCATCAGCACAAACAGTTAATACAATATGATTGAACAAGTCACCAGCACAATCTTTTATTGTGTGATTAACCGTAACTTTATACTTTTCCCGTAAAAAGGTAATACAAACGTGGGACGAAAGCCTTGCTTCTTGAGGGTAAAGGTGGCAAATTGGAATTTTCAACCAACTTGCATATTAATGGGTAAAACTTGGGTGCCGTTAATGAGAAATAAATGGATTCAAATTATAGTAAATATAGTTTTTAATATCATATATAACACATTAATCAATTGTAAAATCCAAACAATATGAATATAAAGGTAAATGCTATGTTGCACGGAAACGGCTACAAGCCAAGTACCCCGTACCGGAAACTCGCCGAGGACGGAAACGTGTACGGGGACGGCTGCGAAACGTTTCTGGGCCGTTTCCAACAATTTGGGTACGTTCGTTGACCGCTTCTAAAAGTCAACTGGCGATTCTTGTAATTTGGGGACGTTTCTGGTCCGTTTCAGTGTGAATCAATCTTTTCGGGTGTGTTTGTTAAAAGGAAAATAGAAAGTTTGGGGATGTTTCTGGGCCGTTTCAGGGCCGATTCTTGTTGTTGATTATTTTTATTTATTGGAGGCTTTTTTTTTCTCTGTATTTTTGTTGCAGGATCGAGATGTGAAGTTTGGAGAAGATGAGAAGTTTGGATGGTGTGGTGGTCAAGTAGGTGTACTATATATCAATTATTATTTAAATCAGTTTTCATTTTACCCCCTTCACTATTGTATATTTACATATTAGTTATATTAGTTTGAAATATGGAAAGGCTTGTATATATAAATTTTCCATTCACTCTTTAACTATTGTAGATTAATCTAAATTATGTATAACTTGTAATGGATTTCAAACTAAAATTTTTTATTTATTATGTATATTATCTATGAATATATTTTGGGGTTTGTGGTACATTATCTATAATATATATTTATTTATTTTATGTATTTATTTCCGTACCCGTGCCGTACCCGTTTCTTGATTTTTTGAGTTTTGCCGTTTCCCGTACCCGTACCCGTTTCTCGTTCCCGTACCAGTTCCCGTGCAACATAGGGTAAATGTAGGTTGACCGAACCCATTTTGGGATATTACCCAACCCGACCATATTGCCAAACGAAATCGTACCTCCTCATCCTCCATAAATATTGCCGAAGAAGAATCAGACTTTGACATCTTCTCCTGTCCTTGCAATAATCCAGGGAGCATGTCTGCAAAGCAAGAGCAGAGTTTAAAAATCACAATAATACAAAAAGAATAACAAGTAAGTCAATATATAGAATCTTACGATGAGACAAAATGATAGGTTTGTTTTTCCGTTTGATGTCATCGCAGTACTCCCTTGCAAGGACGTTAACTTTCCGCTGATCCATCCCTAGCTGACAGATATCAGCCTAATCCAACAGAAATATATGGTATATAATCAATGACTCATCAAATCTTCAAAAGTTCATGTACTATTGAGAAAAAGATATAATAAGAACCTTAAGAAAAAATATATCTGCACATTGCATGCATGGGTAAAATATCTGGGCAGCAGTCAAGTCATCTTGCTCATTCCGGCCCATAATTTGACAGCACCTAAAACCGTCCAAAAAAGCAATTTTATGAAATCTTCATGATGATACCATAACATGTTAAACAAAATACCTTGTTATCCTAGGAAGCTTGTTTCTTCGGGCAATATCCATAACAAGAGGCCAGTACTCATGTGCTCTTGAATTAATTTCCTCGGAAGACCAAAGAAACTCAACATTCTCTAAGTTCATCCCTGCGGCTTTCCAGATCTCAATCAAGTATTCTCCAACAGTTTTAATTTTTTTCAAATCACCACCCATTTTGTTGTTTAATTGAGCAAACCAATCTGCTATCCAAATTTTAACTTTGCAGCCAGCAGAAGTCATTTTATTAACATTGATGGTCTTCATAACTCCCTGTTCGATAATTAACACAAATCACAACACATAAGCAACTTTTTTTTTTGAACGGCATTCTAATCTACATCTAATCCTAAATTACACGCATGTCTGGGATGAAACCCAGGACTCTCAAATATCCCCTACTAATCCACCCCCACAAAGGTCAAAAGTGAGACTCGAACCCAAGTGGATCCTCCCAAGGTCACATACCTTACCAATGGGCCACCAACCCCATTGACTCGAACACATAAGCAACTTACTAACACCTTGAAATAAATCAACTAATTACGTCAACTTATCTAGCAAGAAACAAGCACAAGCCCTCCCGTTTTCGAAAACTACTTAAAAAGAAGGCACTGAACCATCTACAACTATGGCGAAAACACGTATAACTACATAATCTAAGTGCATTGTAGAATACGAAAAGCGGGTCGAGAGCAAAAAACCTGAGCAATATGCATTCGGCCAGACGGTTCGAATCCATCGTAGCAGATGGGCTGAGGCTTCTTAGCAAGAAGGTTCATGAGTTCTTCATCTTGAATGCATTCTTCCCCAATACTCCTCACTATCTGAAACTTTTCTTCAACACTCATCATCCTGAAACAATGCAATCTCCTCAATTTCTGCTATACACTATTATTAATAACCATACATAAAGTAAAGTAATTTAAGCACCCAATGCCGTCCTCCACGGGTTTTGGGTCCCAATACGTCGATGGTCTATGGGGAGGTAAAGTAACCATACATACATTATATATACAAATATACAGAATAATAAATCCATATAGAGCAGATTCTTTGACTTTCACTCCATCAAAAATGGGTTGTTTGGGTTTTTGATTATATGCTTATTTGCTTAATACAGAAAGATTGATAGCTTTGAAATTCCAAAAAATAACAATAAATTGATAAATTTAGTAAAGTATGATATATATATATATATATATATATACACTATATATATATAATATTATATATATACACTATATATATATTTTGGATATATAAACTTACTGTGTAGTAGTCGTAGTGGTAGCAGAATTCGATTCTTCGGTGATGGTAAGTGATTCAAGTTCTTCTTCCATTTCAGCGGCAGGTCTGTGACACATACACAGTCACACCGCCAAGATTTAGGTTAGTTATTGGAATTTGTGAGGCCTATTTTGATTGGGTTACAATTTAAGCCCATTTAAAGTAATGTCATTGATGAGGCCCATTTTGATTGGAAAGTTTCTTTAAAAATTTAACAATTCTTACGTAGCTAAAAAGGATTTAATAGTAGATAAAAATTCGAAAAGGATTTCGAATATGATAAATTATTTGTGTTTTTTCAAACTTCGGAGATAAAAATAAGATTTGTTTTCAAATTTTAAGTGTACAAAATACATTTCACATTGAGAGACAAGATTTTGATGTCATCGAAGTGGTAAATATGAGATGTTTACTTGATAGGAAGAAGTAAAGAATATATATATATTTTTTAAAGGTGAATTTCGTTGGAAACTTCGTGTCGTGATTCGATAGCGGGAAGAAGTAAGGAATATTGAATTGGTAAATATGAGATGTTTACTTGGTAGGAAGAAGTAAGGGACAAAAACGATATTTCACACATCTAAAGTATGAGTAATATAATAACTTTTGGACACTTTTTATAAGTATAAATATGATTGCGTTTTAATTTTATAGAATAAAGATTCTAATTTTTTTTTAACGACAAATTTGGGCTCAGCAGCATGCCTCTTCATATACTCAATTTTAATTCCAGAGTAAACCCATTATGGGAAAACCCCTGTCTCCATTTCTGTAAGCATTTTGCTCATACCGGAATTTGAACCCAAGACCTCTCAGTCTCAGGTTCAACAATATACCAATTAATCTATTGATTAGAATAAAGATTCTAATAGGATGTTAAAGCCAAGAGAAGTTACAGTCGATTATTACAACATTAAAGGTTCAAAGCACAATGTCTAAAAATAATTACTACTTTTCTTACTTGCATTAATCTCATTGAGAGACAAGATTTTGATGATATCTTTTTTACCTCTAAATCTCTAATAGTTCTTACCTTAAGGTTTGGGTTTCCTTTTTCATTTATGGTAAATATCTTACTTCAAATTTACACAAAAAAATCTACTTTCTATAACAAGTCACAAACATACACGTACTAAATATATGAACTCCATGCATGGTTTCTTAAACTCGTAACCCCTAAAATTCACATCATCTTTTTTTTTTTTTGTGTGGTTTTTTATTTTTTTAATTTTTTTTTTTTTTTTTTTTTTTTTTTTTTTTTTTTTTTTTTTTTTTTTTTTTTTTTTTTTTTTTTTTTTTTTTTTTTTTTTTTTTTTTTTTTTTTTTTTTTTTTTTTTTTTTTTTTTTTTTTTTTTTTTTTTTTTTTTTTTTTTTTTTTTTTTTTTTTTTTTTTTTTTTTTTTTTTTTTTTTTTTTTTTTTTTTTTTTTTTTTTTTTTTTTTTTTTTTTTTTTTTTTTTTTTTTTTTTTTTTTTTTTTTTTTTTTTTTTTTTTTTTTTTTTTTTTTTTTTTTTTTTTTTTTTTTTTTTTTTTTTTTTTTTTTTTTTTTTTTTTTTTTTTTTTTTTTTTTTTTTTTTTTTTTTTTTTTTTTTTTTTTTTTTTTTTTTTTTTTTTTTTTTTTTTTTTTTTTTTTTTTTTTTTTTTTTTTTTTTTTTTTTTTTTTTTTTTTTTTTTTTTTTTTTTTTTTTTTTTTTTTTTTTTTTTTTTTTTTTTTTTTTTTTTTTTTTTTTTTTTTTTTTTTTTTTTTTTTTTTTTTTTTTTTTTTTTTTTTTTTTTTTTTTTTTTTTTTTTTTTTTTTTTTTTTTTTTTTTTTTTTTTTTTTTTTTTTTTTTTTTTTTTTTTTTTTTTTTTTTTTTTTTTTTTTTTTTTTTTTTTTTTTTTTTTTTTTTTTTTTTTTTTTTTTTTTTTTTTTTTTTTTTTTTTTTTTTTTTTTTTTTTTTTTTTTTTTTTTTTTTTTTTTTTTTTTTTTTTTTTTTTTTTTTTTTTTTTTTTTTTTTTTTTTTTTTTTTTTTTTTTTTTTTTTTTTTTTTTTTTTTTTTTTTTTTTTTTTTTTTTTTTTTTTTTTTTTTTTTTTTTTTTTTTTTTTTTTTTTTTTTTTTTTTTTTTTTTTTTTTTTTTTTTTTTTTTTTTTTTTTTTTTTTTTTTTTTTTTTTTTTTTTTTTTTTTTTTTTTTTTTTTTTTTTTTTTTTTTTTTTTTTTTTTTTTTTTTTTTTTTTTTTTTTTTTTTTTTTTTTTTTTTTTTTTTTTTTTTTTTTTTTTTTTTTTTTTTTTTTTTTTTTTTTTTTTTTTTTTTTTTTTTTTTTTTTTTTTTTTTTTTTTTTTTTTTTTTTTTTTTTTTTTTTTTTTTTTTTTTTTTTTTTTTTTTTTTTTTTTTTTTTTTTTTTTTTTTTTTTTTTTTTTTTTTTTTTTTTTTTTTTTTTTTTTTTTTTTTTTTTTTTTTTTTTTTTTTTTTTTTTTTTTTTTTTTTTTTTTTTTTTTTTTTTTTTTTTTTTTTTTTTTTTTTTTTTTTTTTTTTTTTTTTTTTTTTTTTTTTTTTTTTTTTTTTTTTTTTTTTTTTTTTTTTTTTTTTTTTTTTTTTTTTTTTTTTTTTTTTTTTTTTTTTTTTTTTTTTTTTTTTTTTTTTTTTTTTTTTTTTTTTTTTTTTTTTTTTTTTTTTTTTTTTTTTTTTTTTTTTTTTTTTTTTTTTTTTTTTTTTTTTTTTTTTTTTTTTTTTTTTTTTTTTTTTTTTTTTTTTTTTTTTTTTTTTTTTTTTTTTTTTTTTTTTTTTTTTTTTTTTTTTTTTTTTTTTTTTTTTTTTTTTTTTTTTTTTTTTTTTTTTTTTTTTTTTTTTTTTTTTTTTTTTTTTTTTTTTTTTTTTTTTTTTTTTTTTTTTTTTTTTTTTTTTTTTTTTTTTTTTTTTTTTTTTTTTTTTTTTTTTTTTTTTTTTTTTTTTTTTTTTTTTTTTTTTTTTTTTTTTTTAATTTAATTTCTAGTGGTTTTTTATCTTGCATATTATTTTGATAATTTTATTTTTCCATTGATTGTAAGTAAACTTAAGATCCTTGTTATATTAAAAAAACGCGATTTAATTTAAAGTATATCCAAAAGCCAAAAAGAAAAACGTAATCATGTGTTAGAAATATAAAATAGTGCTTAGTTGTATTTCTAAATATTGCATTTTGTGTATACATTGTAAGGTTGAGGGGGAGCTTATGTAATATACTTGGAGTATAAATACCCCTCAAGCCTTCAATCTTAAAAAAAACTTCTTCTACACTTTTGCTGAAATATGAAATAAACTTTCCCCCCACACCTTTCTCTCTCAAGAACACACACTAACACACACACTTTCCACCATTGTTGAACACCTTACTTCCGCATCATAACACGAATTAAAACTAGTTTCTACAAGTGGTATCAGAGCAAAACAACAATATGTTGACGATCCAGAAAAAAATTTCAAGCAGATTAGTGCTAATTTTGTTCAAAATTGAGAATTCGTGTTCATTACCACAACCGTTTTAACCGTCACTGATCTTCACCAATTCACCATCAATTTTCACTCAATTTTCCTGTTTTTGTTCACAGATACATTCTAAATCATTTTAAAAACATCCTGTTAAGTTTCATAATCCAATTCATAGTATTGATCAAAATCCAAAATTTTGGAAAGTTGATGAGATTTTGAATTATCAGTTTGAGTTGATTTAAGCTATGGAATTGTTTCTAGGGTTGTGCGCGATCGTATTCTGAGCATTTCTGGGTTTGATTCGAGTTCTAACTCTCAAAATTGGGTGAAATACAAGCAAAATAGTGAAATTCTTGACTATTTTGTCTTTTTCTGATGTTCTTGCAGATTTCCTCAAGACGATCTTCCTAAGACGATCTTCTTCAAGATCGTCCTAGTGTTTATATTGCATTGGTGTTAAGACGATCTTCAAGTTCCAAATTCCCAAAACGATCTTCTCAAGACGATCTTTCCTAAGACGATCTTCCAAGACGATCTTTCCTAAGACGATCTTTCCTAAGACGATCTTTCCTAAGACGATCTTTCCTAAGACGATCTTTCCTAAGACGATCTTTCCTAAGACGATCTTTCCTAAGACGATCTTTCCAAGACGATCTTTCCTAAGACGATCTTTCCTAAGACGATCTTTCCTAAGACGATCTTTCCTAAGACGATCTTTCCTAAGACGATCTTTCCTAAGACGATCTTTCCTAAGACGATCTTCCTAAGACGATCTTCCTAAACTTTTAAGACGATCTCCAAGACCGTCTTACCTTTTCTTAACTAATTCTTAAGACGATCTTCATCCAAGACCGTCTTACCTTTCTTCATCAAATTTTCTTAAGACGATCTTCTTTCAAGACCGTCCTACCATTTCTTCACTCATACTTAGAAAATTTTCAACCAGTTCCTAAGACGATCTCCTTCAAGATCGTTCTAAGTTCCAAATTTTTTTAAGACGATCTCATCAAGATCGTATTGTTTTTTTTTCTTTCAGAAAATCAAAAAACAACAAAAACAGTTTACAAATCATTGTTCATACATTTTAATGACAACAATGATGATTTCAGAGCTTGAGATCAGAAAGAATTTCTTAGCCAAACAACAAAAGATGAAACCATGGCTATTTGGAGATGTTGATGCTGATTCTGAAGATCTCACATGCTTGATGACATCTGTCACTTCAACAACCAATCATTCACAAACTACTTCACAAACAACAACAAGTGAGGTACAATTCATTTCCAAAGATGATTACTTGTCTGTCCAAACAACTGCTGATACTTTGACAAAGCAAAATCTTACTTTGAAAAACAATTTGAAAATGGCTAAACAAGAGTTTGATAAAATTAATGAAGATTTTTCAGAACTCTCAATAGCTCATGAAGCTCTCAAAGTGAACTATGATTCTTTAAAAGAAATGCATTTGTCAAGTAACAGTTCTCAAGTTGTTTCACCCAATGCTCAATTGACCAACAAATGTCAAGACCTTGAAAAGACTGTCCATTCACTCAAACAAACCATTGAGACCTTAAAGCTTGAGAAAACCAATGAATGGATAAGAGCAAATGCAAGACAAGCTGATGTTGAGTTTCTCACAAATAAAATGAAAGATTTTAGACCCAACTGTGAGAAACATGAAAGACAGATTTTTGATCTAAACAGTACTTGTTTTCTCAAAGGAGTTGAAATTGAGACTCTTCAAAAACAAGTTGAGGATTTGAAAGCAAACATTTTGTTCTATCAAGAAAAAATCTATAAAATTGAACAAAATCCTCTTCTGAATTTCACTGCTTATTACAATAAGTCGAAGATTGATAGATCAGAACTTCTTCTTGGGTTGGGTTATGAGAATCCAGCACATTTAGAAAAAATCCAAAAAGAAGACCTTGGTCCACTTTATGATGGAAAATGTCTTAGACTTGGCATGATTCAAGAGTTCATCAGACCATCTGAGGATGACTTTGAGTCAGATGATGTTGAAAGACAAAAACCAAACAGATTTCAGATTGATTATGTTGCTATTAATGACACATACAAGAAAACTCATAAAAGATCCATCTATGAGTTAGAAGAAATAGACAGCATTTCAATTCCTGAAAATAAGTCTCAAAAAGATTGTTCAAAACAAATTTCAGAAAGATTCTACATTCCAACTACCATATTGGAAAAAGAAATTGAAGGTTTAAAACAAAAGATTGAGTCTCAACAACAAGTCATTGAACATCTGAAAACTCAAAATCATTCTCCAAAGGTAAGTGAGACCACCAAGACTCAAATGTTGCATGATCTAACTTCTGTTGATTGCTCCACTCCATCCAATGGGAGTGAGAATTTTAACAAAGATATGCAGGGTGATAGCATCTCTCCTCAAGATATTCATGATATGTCCACCTCAATGCTATCATCATTCTTCCATGTTGAAGAGAAAGTTCAAGCTTTGAAAGCTAAACATCTTGCTTCTGTCAAGAAGATACTTTCTTTTGATACCCCTGTGATCACCCCTGTTGACCAAAATAAATTGAACTTAGAGCAAAAAATTGAGATTCCTACTGATCTTAAGGCTAAAGCAAAAGCATTGATTGAAAAATTGACTAACAAAACTGTCTTCAAACCAGAAGTTCAAACAAAAGAATTACAGTTTACTTATCCAGATCTTTCTGTTGAAGAATTTGATAAGTTTTTGGAAACTGATCATGTTTTTGCACCAGAAGTTGAAAAAGAGCTTGAAAAACTCTCACCCAAAAAGCCTAAACCAAAGAAGGAATCTAAATCTAAGTTTGCTCCAACTTCATTTTATTCACCCAAAGGTCAGCATGCACCAGCTGTCAAAGGTAAGAATACCATTTCTGCTAACTCAAAGCTTAAAGTTGATATTTCATCTGTTTTTAGAACCTCTGCTTCTAAAGCTATCTCTAAATCTATTTTGTTCTATCAAGAAAAAATCTATAAAATTGAACAAAATCCTCTTCTGAATTTCACTGCTTATTACAATAAGTCGAAGATTGATAGATCAGAACTTCTTCTTGGGTTGGGTTATGAGAATCCAGCACATTTAGAAAAAATCCAAAAAGAAGACCTTGGTCCACTTTATGATGGAAAATGTCTTAGACTTGGCATGATTCAAGAGTTCATCAGACCATCTGAGGATGACTTTGAGTCAGATGATGTTGAAAGACAAAAACCAAACAGATTTCAGATTGATTATGTTGCTATTAATGACACATACAAGAAAACTCATAAAAGATCCATCTATGAGTTAGAAGAAATAGACAGCATTTCAATTCCTGAAAATAAGTCTCAAAAAGATTGTTCAAAACAAATTTCAGAAAGATTCTACATTCCAACTACCATATTGGAAAAAGAAATTGAAGGTTTAAAACAAAAGATTGAGTCTCAACAACAAGTCATTGAACATCTGAAAACTCAAAATCATTCTCCAAAGGTAAGTGAGACCACCAAGACTCAAATGTTGCATGATCTAACTTCTGTTGATTGCTCCACTCCATCCAATGGGAGTGAGAATTTTAACAAAGATATGCAGGGTGATAGCATCTCTCCTCAAGATATTCATGATATGTCCACCTCAATGCTATCATCATTCTTCCATGTTGAAGAGAAAGTTCAAGCTTTGAAAGCTAAACATCTTGCTTCTGTCAAGAAGATACTTTCTTTTGATACCCCTGTGATCACCCCTGTTGACCAAAATAAATTGAACTTAGAGCAAAAAATTGAGATTCCTACTGATCTTAAGGCTAAAGCAAAAGCATTGATTGAAAAATTGACTAACAAAACTGTCTTCAAACCAGAAGTTCAAACAAAAGAATTACAGTTTACTTATCCAGATCTTTCTGTTGAAGAATTTGATAAGTTTTTGGAAACTGATCATGTTTTTGCACCAGAAGTTGAAAAAGAGCTTGAAAAACTCTCACCCAAAAGCCTAAACCAAAGAAGGAATCTAAATCTAAGTTTGCTCCAACTTCATTTTATTCACCCAAAGGTCAGCATGCACCAGCTGTCAAAGGTAAGAATACCATTTCTGCTAACTCAAAGCTTAAAGTTGATATTTCATCTGTTTTTAGAACCTCTGCTTCTAAAGCTATCTCTAAATCTAGTTATTTACCTAAGATGTCTAAAACTAGCCAAGATTTGCTAATAAAAGATACATCTAATGGTATAACTAGTTATAGAGATCAGTATGGTTGGTTCACTATTGCAACTCAAAAGAAACAGAATATCAAATCTTCCACCAAGCAAAGCAAAAATCAGAATGTGTTTTTAACTCCTCGAACTAAATCTAAGAATTTATCTGGTAAAGGAGAGAAGAGCTTAGCTAGTAATACTAGCTATGCTAAAACACAAGTGTATAATGAATCACCAGTTAGAAGAAGTTGGATAGCTAATGATTACAAGAAGAAGGTTCCTGATAGGAAATTTGATTCAAATTTGAGTAATTTAGCTAAACCATGGTCTGTAAGAAATTCTAAATCTTCTACTATGATTTATAAACATTTGATTGTTGATTCTAATGGGATTGTGATGAATCTTAAGAATAAACCTCTTGTTCGAAAACCTCATTTGTATACTTTGAATGATTCCACTAACCCAAAAGGACCCATTCAAAGGTGGGTACCTAGAAAACCTTGATTGTGTTTTGCAGGTAATAAAGGTCAGTGTTTATATTAGAAAAACCAAATAAAAATTTAAACTCATTGTTTATATTAGAAAAACCAAATAAAAATTTAAACTCATTGTTTATATTAGAAAAACCAAATAAAAATTTAAACTCATTGTTTATATTAGAAAAACCAAATAAAAATTTAAACTCATTGTTTATATTAGAAAAACCAAATAAAAATTTAAACTCATTGTTTATATTAGAAAAACCAAATAAAAATTTAAACTCATTGTTTATATTAGAAAAACCAAATAAAAATTTAAACTCATTGTTTATATTAGAAAAACCAAATAAAAATTTAAACTCATTGTTTATATTAGAAAAACCAAATAAAAATTTAAACTCATTGTTTATATTAGAAAAACCAAATAAAAATTTAAACTCATTGTTTATATTAGAAAAACCAAATAAAAATTTAAACTCATTGTTTATATTAGAAAAACCAAATAAAAATTTAAACTCATTGTTTATATTAGAAAAACCAAATAAAAATTTAAACTCATTGTTTATATTAGAAAAACCAAATAAAAATTTAAACTCATTGTTTATATTAGAAAAACCAAATAAAAATTTAAACTCATTGTTTATATTAGAAAAACCAAATAAAAATTTAAACTCATTGTTTATATTAGAAAAACCAAATAAAAATTTAAACTCATTGTTTATATTAGAAAAACCAAATAAAAATTTAAACTCATTGTTTATATTAGAAAAACCAAATAAAAATTTAAACTCATTGTTTATATTAGAAAAACCAAATAAAAATTTAAACTCATTGTTTATATTAGAAAAACCAAATAAAAATTTAAACTCATTGTTTATATTAGAAAAACCAAATAAAAATTTAAACTCATTGTTTATATTAGAAAAACCAAATAAAAATTTAAACTCATTGTTTATATTAGAAAAACCAAATAAAAATTTAAACTCATTGTTTATATTAGAAAAACCAAATAAAAATTTAAACTCATTGTTTATATTAGAAAAACCAAATAAAAATTTAAACTCATTGTTTATATTAGAAAAACCAAATAAAAATTTAAACTCATTGTTTATATTAGAAAAACCAAATAAAAATTTAAACTCATTGTTTATATTAGAAAAACCAAATAAAAATTTAAACTCATTGTTTATATTAGAAAAACCAAATAAAAATTTAAACTCATTGTTTATATTAGAAAAACCAAATAAAAATTTAAACTCATTGTTTATATTAGAAAAACCAAATAAAAATTTAAACTCATTGTTTATATTAGAAAAACCAAATAAAAATTTAAACTCATTGTTTATATTAGAAAAACCAAATAAAAATTTAAACTCATTGTTTATATTAGAAAAACCAAATAAAAATTTAAACTCATTGTTTATATTAGAAAAACCAAATAAAAATTTAAACTCATTGTTTATATTAGAAAAACCAAATAAAAATTTAAACTCATTGTTTATATTAGAAAAACCAAATAAAAATTTAAACTCATTGTTTATATTAGAAAAACCAAATAAAAATTTAAACTCATTGTTTATATTAGAAAAACCAAATAAAAATTTAAACTCATTGTTTATATTAGAAAAACCAAATAAAAATTTAAACTCATTGTTTATATTAGAAAAACCAAATAAAAATTTAAACTCATTGTTTATATTAGAAAAACCCCCCCCCCCCCCCCCCCCCCCCCCCCCCCCCCCCCCCCCCCCCCCCCCCCCCCCCCCCCCCCCCCCCCCCCCCCCCCCCCCCCCCCCCCCCCCCCCCCCCCCCCCCCCCCCCCCCCCCCCCCCCCCCCCCCCCCCCCCCCCCCCCCCCCCCCCCCCCCCCCCCCCCCCCCCCCCCCCCCCCCCCCCCCCCCCCCCCCCCCCCCCCCCCCCCCCCCCCCCCCCCCCCCCCCCCCCCCCCCCCCCCCCCCCCCCCCCCCCCCCCCCCCCCCCCCCCCCCCCCCCCCCCCCCCCCCCCCCCCCCCCCCCCCCCCCCCCCCCCCCCCCCCCCCCCCCCCCCCCCCCCCCCCCCCCCCCCCCCCCCCCCCCCCCCCCCCCCCCCCCCCCCCCCCCCCCCCCCCCCCCCCCCCCCCCCCCCCCCCCCCCCCCCCCCCCCCCCCCCCCCCCCCCCCCCCCCCCCCCCCCCCCCCCCCCCCCCCCCCCCCCCCCCCCCCCCCCCCCCCCCCCCCCCCCCCCCCCCCCCCCCCCCCCCCCCCCCCCCCCCCCCCCCCCCCCCCCCCCCCCCCCCCCCCCCCCCCCCCCCCCCCCCCCCCCCCCCCCCCCCCCCCCCCCCCCCCCCCCCCCCCCCCCCCCCCCCCCCCCCCCCCCCCCCCCCCCCCCCCCCCCCCCCCCCCCCCCCCCCCCCCCCCCCCCCCCCCCCCCCCCCCCCCCCCCCCCCCCCCCCCCCCCCCCCCCCCCCCCCCCCCCCCCCCCCCCCCCCCCCCCCCCCCCCCCCCCCCCCCCCCCCCCCCCCCCCCCCCCCCCCCCCCCCCCCCCCCCCCCCCCCCCCCCCCCCCCCCCCCCCCCCCCCCCCCCCCCCCCCCCCCCCCCCCCCCCCCCCCCCCCCCCCCCCCCCCCCCCCCCCCCCCCCCCCCCCCCCCCCCCCCCCCCCCCCCCCCCCCCCCCCCCCCCCCCCCCCCCCCCCCCCCCCCCCCCCCCCCCCCCCCCCCCCCCCCCATATTGTGCTTAGAGATTATCTGGCTGAAGATAAGACGATTCTGGCCAAATCTTCTTAGTTTCAAGATTGTTTTGTTTCTAAGACGATCTTGCCCAAGACCGTCTTGGTTCCAGAACGACTTGGAAATAAGACGATCTTGCCAAAGACCGTCTTAGTTCCACATATTTGTTTGCCATGTAACCCTTGAGACCAAGACCAGGACGATCTTGTCAGGATCGTTCTATGGTCTGAACGCTGTGTGGTTGATGATTTGTGTTGAAAATCAAATGAATGGGTAACTGAACTCGTAAGAGATCGGTTTGCTCAAAACTAATACTTATAAATATAAGGGGAAATCATTGAGATGATTTCACTTTATATTTCTAAGTGTTAGATAGTTTCAAAAGGGAAGTGAAGTTTTTTTTTTCCACTTAATTTCCAAAACGATCTTGCCAAGATCGTCCCATGTTCATTTTTTCATACTTAATATTTTTTTCAATAATTAATGTTAAGACGATCTTGAACAAGATCGTTCCTTTGTCTTTCCTTAATTTTTTTTCAATAACAAATGTTAAGACGATCTTCACCTTAATCGTCTTATTTTTTTAATTTTTTTTCTCTCTTAAATTTTGTGTGGTGTGACAAAATGCTTTGTATTATCATATAATCACAATATATTTGAAATACGGGGAATCGAACGCCTTTGTGTACTTCCTTACTATTTTCAAATATCTTGTACTTATATGATTATACCTTATTTTCAAGTTATGTACATATGAAAATATATAAAAGTACAGAGAATTGATCGCCTTTGTGAACTTCTTTGTAAGTTTATATATGGAAATATGTATTTGACTGTTCTATGTTCATTTTCTCATAACAAGTTATTTATATAAAATACACTGAGTTGATCGTCTTTGTGAACCTCTTTGTATCTTATATAAATCACCTGTTTGAATCTTCTTATTTACTGTTCAAACTTTGTTTTATGTGTGCGTTAAACTCTTTTATGTCTTAAATCAGAAAAATAAAAATGGATCATCAAGAAGTTATTGAACATGATGAAGAGGTTGCTCTAAATGAATCGATTGAAGAAATTCTTATTGCCGGAAACACAAGTAACATGAGAAATAACAGAGCATTGTTTGATCCTTTCATGGCTCCCGGCTTTCAAATTGTTCCAAGAATTCTTCATAATCACCCTCTCACATATGTACTTACCGTTGAACAAGACTTAGCTGAAGTCTATCTTTTTGATATGTGGAGATCCATTACCTTTGTTCAACCTCAAGATCCAACAATTCCAAAAGCCAAAACCAAACTTAAATCACCTGAACTTCGTCGTCAAGGCTACTTTCAATATCAGTTGAATTCAGGAGATAGAATGTATGAGTTTGAATTCAATCTTGATGAGTTCAGAAGGATTCTAAGACTTCCTGAAGCAAACTTCAATGGACATGCTGATTATGATAATTTTGAGTCCAATGAAGAAATGTTTGATGCATTGATTTCTATTGGATATGAAGGTCCTTTAACCAAAACAAGAGATTTCAAATTAAAGAATCTACCAAAGATTTGGTATTATGTGTATTCCATCCTAAGCAACTGCTTAACTCCATACACAAGAGGAATGGACAATCTGACACAGCCAATGCTGCACATTTTCTATGGTGTTGTCTTCAACAAACACTATGACATTGCTCAACTTCTGTGGGACCAATTGATTGTATTGGTAAATGGCAAAGTATCTGCTCCCAAGAAGTATATTCCATTCATCAGATTTCTCACAGCAATCGTCTACAGTGCAGTCAGACATGAAAGAAGCATTCCAAGGCTTCCAGACAGTAGCCAAGTAACCATACATTTTTACAAGTATGTCAGAGATTCAGGAGCTGCTAACTATACTTTTCTGATTCCATCATTCCTACTAGATATGGTGTCAGATTCTGATGAAGATAAGATTGCTTATCTGGACTGGATTAGAACAGCTCTGGGACCGGAAAGCCTCCCGGTTCCTACCCAAGCTGTACATAGGACACCTGGTGAGGGGTCAAGTAGAAAAAGAAAAGAGCGTGAGGATGAATCCAGTTCCAGTAAGACCAAAAGAAAGAAACAAAAAGGTGAAATGTTTGTGTTAAGATTGAGTAAACAAGTGCATCAAAAGAAGAAGAAAAGGAGTTCATCAAAGAAACTCAAAAGAAAAGTTCCAGCTGAACCTTCTTCTCCAATATCTTCTGAGGAGACTATATCTGTTTCTGGGTCTCAAAGACCAATCCGATCACCACTCCCCAAAACAACCAATTTAATCCAATCACCATCACCCAGAACACCATCACCTCAAAGACCATCATCTCCATCTTCACCCAAATTACCTCAAACACCAATTCATCAATCTTCACCACTTCCTGAGATTTCAACACCTGAACAACCAATTATACCTCAATCTGTCTCAACCATACCTTCATCATTCCTTGTTCGATCTCCTCAACCAACATATACTCAAGGCAGAAAGAAATCAATTCCGGTAAACATTCGAAAAACTTTTAAAAGATCTCGCTTTGAGTATGACCGATTTCAAGAACCCGAACCAGAAGATATGATTACTCCTGATAATGATGCATCTGATGATGATGCAAATCAGTTTGCTAATGATGTCATAGACATCCCGGAGGAACAAGGAAGGAATGAGGGAGGGGTTGAAAATACCAGAGAGGTTGAGAGGTCCGGGTTAGGTGAAAGGCAAAAAGAAAACGTTGGCCTCCAATTAGTTACAAACCTATATCAACGCCGGGTTCGCCGTAGGGTAGAAGACGAGAGCTCCCAACTCTCGCATGAACAAACCTCCACAAGCCATTCGGAAGTCTCTCTACAGACGGACGTCTCATTTTCGCACGGGCAAAAACCACGTACTCCATTCCATTCTCCTTCAGAGTCTGTAAATGTTGAAGCAAAAGAGACACCTGCCCCTCTCTTGAATTTCGTTTCTGCACGTGTGTCTAGTACCTTTAGGACACCAATTGTGATACCATTTGCACATCTAAGTGATGCTGCCGGAACAAACATAGAGAGATCGGCTCTTGTGCCCTCTCGAAGATTGTTTGGAAATCCTTCCATTGCTAACATCACGCCAGCTTTGAACGAAGGTGCCCTAGTTGTGCGACAGTCTGAATTCTTACGAGCTCAATCTGTTGCATCAGCTCTTCGTGCTATGGGCTTAACGGTTCGTCTAAGTGACTCCGGTGTTATTTATATCCATTTTTCAAAAGATTCTGGTTGCAAAGCCGAATCATCAACTGTTGCTCATACTCTTGAACCAACAGGAAATCCTGAGACAGTCATGATGTCTTCAGGTCACTCAGTAGAATCACTTGAGACTACTGATGTGCCAAATTCTGATATTCCATTACCACCCAAGGCTCAAAGATTAATTACTCATTTTGTTGAAGGTATTGAAGAGGGACAAAGAAGTGAGCTACTTATCTCGAGAAACACTATCACTGGTAAACTTCCTGCATCTCAAACAACATCTCAAACACCTAGATTGCTTACTGGAGGTGCTTTACGCATTCGTTCTCCAGTAGAGACTCCAACACCAACACAAACAACAACAACACCCCCACATATAACAACTACAACAACAACAACAACAATACCACCAACACCAAGCCCACAATCATTTCCTGATCCAAACTCACCACATCATTCTTCCAGTTCTTCTTCTGAATCATCTGATTCGTCTGAATACTTAAGTGATTGTTCACCAAACAGAATTGCTACTAGTGGTTTATCGACTGATACTCTTATTGTTGCACTTATGAATCGGTTGAGATCTGAAGAACCAAATCTTTCTTCACATAAAAGATCTATTTTTCACTCACTTCTTGCATATTTGTCAGCCAAAGGTACTCAACTTGAACAACAGGCTAAAATTGAAGCTCTTCAAAAACGAATCCAAGAGCTTGACCAACAATGTCGACTGGCTAATATCTCAAGGAGTCGGGATGATCAAGATCCTGATGATCAACCCGAGGGGGAGAATATTAGAGATATTAGAGAGGGTCATGAGACACAAGCTCAAGATGGTCAAGAAAGTGCTCAAGAAGTTGTTACAGAAACCCAAAATCAAGGAGGAACTCAAAATCAAGAAGATTCGGATGATTTACCTCCACTCATCAGACATATTTCTCATTATTATTCTACCACGTCAAGTTCTGATGAGTCAAGTGATCCTGATCCATTTCATCCAGGAAATGGTAATGATGATGAGTCTGATTCTGATAATCCTGATGATGCTCCAACAAGTGTAGCTGCTTCTCAATCTCAGCATCCTACTCAAGAAAAATATGGAGCAGATATCTTTGAAGAGATAGTTTATCATCTCAGAAATGCAGAAAATCTTGAGACTCCTAATGAGCTTGGACAAGGAGTTAGGCACCCAAGGATTTCAAAAGACAAAATCTGGCAGATAAATGAGGGTTACTTTGCTGAAAACTATGAACAGATCTTGGATTTGAGCACAAGACCTGAAGAAATTGTATACAGAGCTAGATATCTTGAAGAAAGAGCCTTTCAAATCTATTGCTCACCAAATGAAAGACTTAACATGACCTTGAACCGATTAAGAGCATTTTTTCTGTTCAGACATCAAGGTCAAAGAGATGCATATATGGAGCTAATGAATGCTGAAAGTTCTGTAAGAGCTGAATGGTGGTATCAGCAATTTCAAATTCCAATCACTAAAGTCCTACAGTTGTTTACTCCTCTAAAAAACCACAATCTCAGACTTGTTCGATTCAGAGTTCGCCGAGCTGATGGCAATATCTATGTTGTTCAAGAAGAATCTTTTCAACATATGACAATCTCAGACATCCTATTTCTCTACAATCAATATGCTTATCTGATAATCAAGAATCCAGATCAACTTCTAGCCTACGAAGTATTGAAAAGTCATATTCAAGCATTAATCAGATTCTATGAGTTCAATGATTTTCAGATTGGCTTAGAAAGAAGAACTAGCAGGATTAATCTTACAAGACCAAATCAAAGAGCCAGAGGTTATGAGCTAGATTCATTTCAGATTGGAGATCCAATTGAAAACTTGGATGGATTTGTCTTCATTAATCGACTGAAGAAAAAGATCTTCATTCGTGCCTCTGATTTTCCCAAATATTCAGATGGTACCTTGAAATATTGTCAATCAATTCTGAATGCAATAGATGAAGATTCTGACAATGAAGAAGATGAAAAAAATCAAGTCTCAGAGAGAAGATCATATAAGACGTATCAAAGATACTCTTGATATACGTCAGAGGATTAGAGATCTCATTATCACAAGAACTCCCAAGCCACAAGAAGGAATTATTCACACCAAGACAGGTTCATGGGTTCTTTGGAATCCTAGTCATGAACGTGGTCCTCATAACATTCCTCCTGTGAACTTTCAAGATAATATCAAATTGCCATATGAACGTCCTAAAGGTGATAACTGGCACTTCATCCCTAAGAAGTTTTGGAATGACTCGTGGGATAGTTACAAGAAGAGAGCCTTCTGGAGTTCAAAGATTGATAAGCCATTAACTTCATATGCTGCACAAAGATATAAGAAAAGGAAGAACAAGCAAAGACGTGCAAACAAGAGAAGGAGACAACAAAGGAAGTAATGATGAACAACCAAGCACTAAGGGGGAGAATGTTAGAAATATAAAATAGTGCTTAGTTGTATTTCTAAATATTGCATTTTGTGTATACATTGTAAGGTTGAGGGGGAGCTTATGTAATATACTTGGAGTATAAATACCCCTCAAGCCTTCAATCTTAAAAAAAACTTCTTCTACACTTTTGCTGAAATATGAAATAAACTTTCCCCCCACACCTTTCTCTCTCAAGAACACACACTAACACACACACTTTCCACCATTGTTGAACACCTTACTTCCGCATCATAACACGAATTAAAACTAGTTTCTACATCATGTTAAATATCTAACACTTAGATGCACGTTACCTTCTAACACTTGAACACATTTACCTTCAAACTTGAACATACGAACCGCAATGTATGAAATATCTTGCAAATTGAAATATGGCAATAAGACACCCTTTAAGGGGATACGGAGTTGGTTGGGGTGGGGGATGGGGGGAGAGTTGTTATAAACTGGCGGTAACACCACCGCCGTTCTCAAATCTATGGTCGAGCGGGTTAGATGGAGGGTATATTACCCGGTGAGCATAAATGGAGAGAGAGGAATGATGTAGCCGTTGGTGGGGAATGATGGGCCTTCAACTTCATTTCATTACTCAATATAGCCTAGTCGTTGGCTTTGCTCTGTTTTATGACAAATTTACTTTTCCTTATGATAGATTTTATAGAATCATTGAAAAAGAAATCATAAAACAGAGCAAAGCCAGCCAGGCTACCGACTTCATTGGTACATACACGCATGTTATATTTTTGTAAATTAAAAGCTTTGCTCTTTAAATTTAGAAGATTTTCCAAAAAAAATAATAATTTCTTTTCAATTAAATATCTTTGTTTAGTTATAGGCAAACTAGCCATAATTTAATTACTAAACTATGCACCGACAAAATACCCCCGCCATCCACCAACCCCTACAGAGCAAAGTCAGCTAGGCTACCGACTTCATTGATACATACACGCATGTTATATTTTTGTAAATTAAAAGCTTTGCTCTTTAAATTTAGAAGATTTTCCAAAAAAAATAATAATTTCTTTTCAATTAAATATCTTTGTTTAGTTATAGGCAAACTAGCCATAATTTAATTACTAAACTATGCACCGACAAAATACCCCCGCCATCCACCAACCCCATAAATGGTAAATAAATTATTAAAAGTTTTGTACAAATTAAGTACGTTTTCATTATAATTAATATTCGATGCTAAATAGTATTCACGTACGACAGGGATTGTATTGTAATAATAATGCCGTTTACTTTAAACTATGGTACCATCCACAGTTAATATCACTTTTCACAAAAAAAAGAGAGTTAATTAATGTTAATTTATACTATATATTTATTTATTATTTAGTTAATGTTAATCACACCATCCATTTCAAATGGGATTTGTCCAGTGGACACTCTCTTTGTTAATTTACTAGATAGTTGTGTGTGTGATGTGACGTAGTGGTGGTGGTGTGGTGGTGGCGGCAAAAGGTGTAGGATGATATACTTTGGTATTTTAGGAATTATAAGATAAATATTATAAATTAATTTAGCATGGGTTTTTTGTTATAATATGTATTTTAGTTGTTAAAGATGTAAAAAGGATAACATAAATTAATAGTGTAGTTATTTTATTTAGTTATGTTAATCACACCATCCATTTCAAATGGGATTTGTCCAGTGGACACTCTCTTTGTTAATTTACTAGATAGTTGTGTGTGTGATGTGACGTAGTGGTGGTGGTGTGGTGGTGGCGGCAAAAGGTGTAGGATGATATACTTTGGTATTTTAGGAATTATAAGATAAATATTATAAATTAATTTAGCATGGGTTTTTTGTTATAATATGTATTTTAGTTGTTAAAGATGTAAAAAGGATAACATAAATTAATAGTGTAGTTATTTTATTTAGTTAATGTTAATCACACCATCCATTTCAAATGGGATTTGTCCAGTGGACACTCTCTTTGTTAATTTACTAGATAGTTGTGTGTGTGATGTGACGTAGTGGTGGTGGTGTGGTGGTGGCGGCAAAAGGTGTAGGATGATATACTTTGGTATTTTAGGAATTATAAGATAAATATTATAAATTAATTTAGCATGGGTTTTTTGTTATAATATGTATTTTAGTTGTTAAAGATGTAAAAAGGATAACATAAATTAATAGTGTAGTTATTTTATTTAGTTATGTTAATCACACCATCCATTTCAAATGGGATTTGTCCAGTGGACACTCTCTTTGTTAATTTACTAGATAGTTGTGTGTGTGATGTGACGTAGTGGTGGTGGTGTGGTGGTGGCGGCAAAAGGTGTAGGATGATATACTTTGGTATTTTAGGAATTATAAGATAAATATTATAAATTAATTTAGCATGGGTTTTTTGTTATAATATGTATTTTAGTTGTTAAAGATGTAAAAAGGATAACATAAATTAATAGTGTAGTTATTTTATTTAGTTACTCCGGTATAAAATATTTTACAATTTTTCAAAATAAAAAATTTAAGTAAAAATGTTAAACCTGTCAAAAAAATAAATAAAATAAAATAAAATATACCAAGGTCATCATCACTCCATTGTCATCCTCCAAAGATAAATCCCCATCAAAACCCATACACACACAAACAGAACACTTCATTCACCAAAAATGGGGATACTCACACTTCCATTAGTCACCTCTCTTTTCAAGCCCCATCTTTCCCTTCTCTTCACCACCACCACAATCCGCCGCCGCCGTCCCTTCTTCCACCACCTCCCAATACGACACCGTTTCACAAATCTTGCAATAATCCAATCTCAATCCACATCAACTTCAAATGCAGAGGAACAACCAATTAAAGTTACTATTCCAACTTTTCAACAAGCCATTCAACGTCTCCAGGTAAGTTTTACCAGTCTTGACCTATACTTACACTCTAATCTGTATCTATTATTGTTTGTTTAGCATAAATGGGTGTCAAGAATTGTGGGTTTTATCTTATTCAATTGAGTTTTTAATCTTGTGTGAAAAAGCAAGAAGCTTGATGAGTAATTAATGAAATTTGTGTGCATTTGCATTAGGTTGACATGTAAAAAGTCTTCGGAATAAATGGATTTTTTTTTTCTATTTCTCAATGGCATTTAAGTCTATACTAGCATGGTAACCGCGCAATGCGGCGGTGGTGGTGGGGACGACGGTCTAATGGTGTCGGTGACGGTATTATTGGTGGTGGCGGTGTCAAGTGGGTAGGTTGATGTAAAGGTGATATTGGAATATTTAGAAGATAAGAGCTTAAAGTACTAATTATTAAAATAAGGGTTTAGAGTGAAATTAATTTATTAAGGGCAAATTTGTTAATTTATAAAAACTTTTTCCATAGCGGGTATTTTTTAAGGGTAATTTAGTACTTTTGCATCTAACCATTTTCTAACCCTTTCTAAAAATAAGGGGTTGATAATTATTATAAAGGAGTATAGATATTAAAGTTTTAGTTTGGGTTGATAATTATTATAAAGGAGTATAGATATTAAAGTTTTAGTTTGGATTAGTTTCTTGAACTACTTGATACAATGTTGTCCTACATTTGAAGTGGGTAATTGCAAAAAACAAGGTAAATGGGGATGGATCCCTGATTCCCTGTTCAGGCTACGCGGGAAAGTTGAGCCTTCGGCTCTGATGTACGAGGCGTAACTGGTATTCATGTGGCCTTCCATTTTTGCAAAAAAGAGATGCTAAATAAGTTATGCGTATACAGTTACTCAACATATGTTTCATATTAAAAAAGAGAGTTATATGGAATATATAGTCCTGCGGTCCTTGGGATAGGGTCAGTTGGGTTCAAAGAACCATGGGGTCAGGATTTAAAGGAATATATAGTCTTGAAAGCAGAAACTTGTAACTTTTAAAACAAATGTCTCATTTTTGATTCTTTTTTTTAGAACGGCATCTAATCTACTCCTATTCCTATATTACACGTATGCCTGAGATGAAACCCAGGACTCTCGAAAAACTCCCTATTAATCCACCCCCACAAATGTGAGAAGTGAGACTCGAACACAGGTGGATCCTCCCAAGGTCAAAGACCTTACCAATGAGCCACCGATTATTTTGAAATATGATTAGTGTATTTTGACCATGGGATAGAAATGTATATAGGCTAAACCTCACCTTACTTCTTCCTAATAATTGAATCTACAAAGCAGGGATGCTTCAATCCTTGCTTCTGTGTTTAACTTCTATCATCATCTTGCTTATCTCTGTTTTTTCTTTTTGTAATAGAATGTCATATATAGCCATTAGTTTTTCTCCCGAGCATTCTTTGTGATACCTTTTTATGTTTTTTTACCCAATATATGTTCTTTACTTATGCTGCAGGAGTACTGGGCATCTGTTGGATGCACAATAATGCAATGTAGCAACACTGAGGTACTAAGTAATAAACAAATTTATTTTCAAGGCTAGATGTTACTTGTGGGATCATTGGTTGTACGCAAAATAATAAAGTACAAAACATTGAGGATTTGTGGCACAAAAAAAGGCATCTTTGAAGCTTAGTTAATTCAGTTTGTTTACAGTTGATAAAAGTCTCAAAGTGTCAAAGGTTGCACATGCTCTCTCTTTTGGTTATATTGACAATAGCTTGTGCTTATCATTGCATTTCTTGTTTGTATTGGCTAGGTTGGAGCTGGGACTATGAATCCCTTGACATTTTTAAGGGTTCTTGGTCCAGAGCCATGGAATGTTGCGTAAGTGTTCTTTCAACGTTAATACACATGTTCATTCTATAATTCTATTTGAATTATGCAAATGCCTACTTAAATTCATTTAAGCAGCCATCGTCTTTTTTAGGGATTTTTGTTCTAATATGTCAATATTCAATACCTTATCAGTTCAAAGTTCGCCCTTTGGTCCAAAATTTGTAGACACCTTTAAGCAACTAGCAGACCTATGTAATCTGGAGTGCATCTAACACGACATTTATCATTTATCTCTCCGTTAGCCACTTAATTTAGCCTAGGCGAAATTCAAATTACGCTTGTTTGAACAGTTTGAGACGGTCCTGCTCGGCTAGGGTTGCTTGCAACCATTGATTTGTCCCTTTTCTGACTTTTTCATAGAACTATGCTAACTGTTTTTTAATTTACTATAACAATAATAATCCAAGTGTTTGAATATAAGTGATTTGGCATTTGGGAGTTCGTATGCATTGCAAATACACCGAGCAAACCCGTTTGACCCCTCTAGCCTGTTCTGTTTATTGTTAAAAGAATTTATCTGACTCATTTGCCCCGTTCTAGAGTAAGAATTAACCACATTGATCAATTAATAAATAAACTGGTTAAAAGTATCACCACTATGAACAATTCACATGTGTGAGGTGCAAACTACTTCTAGGTAATCGTGAGCAAGTACTAACAATTCAAACAAACTCACGTGGGCTGCATTATTTGCTATTTTTGTGGGCATGATGTTTTATTTTTTTGCTTCATAATATGCGAATGAACCCACAAAATTGATGGACCCACAAAATTGAAGTGCTAATTAAATAAAGGAATAGGACGTTAATGATCTGTTGGTTATTGTGCGCGCACATGCTATAGCCTATAGTAGTCTTACCAATATAAGTTCTGTGTTTCTTAATGATTGACGTGATTGCTGATTTGGTAGCTTCTGGTGGAAGGTATGCAGAGCCAAGTATCCGGCCAGATGATAGTCGTTATGGTGAAAACCCTAATAGGCTTCAACGTCATACTCAATTTCAGGTTACTTTAGGTTCAATTTTACTATAAATCATTAATAAAATTAAACATGTTATTTATCTCCTGAATTCTCTCTCTCACAGGTTATATTAAAGCCTGATCCTGGAAATTCACAAGACCTTTTCATCAGGAGTCTATCGGCTCTAGGTTGTGATTTTGATATTTCAACACTTCCATTAAAGAGTTTATTTACTTTTGTGTATCTATGGCTATTCATCTAAGTATTTTGGTAGTTTTCTGACTTGCTGCAAAACAATAATCGACCGTTTCTTGTTGTGGCATAGGTATTGATGTCAATGAACATGATATTCGTTTTGTGGAAGACAATTGGGAAAGCCCAGTAAGCCAAATCGCCTATTATTAAT
Source organism: Erigeron breviscapus (assembly GCA_034093135.1). Lineage (NCBI taxonomy): Eukaryota > Viridiplantae > Streptophyta > Magnoliopsida > Asterales > Asteraceae > Erigeron > Erigeron breviscapus. Next base: position 46,979,676 of record CM067170.1, on the reverse strand, counting down.
ATTTCTGGTTTAGCATGCTTCTTCCATTCCATTCTATTATCTACTTTCATTTGAGAGTGTTAGTTTTCAACTTAATATTTATACTTACCCGCTCCACAAGATTGCAATGCTGAATTCTATATAAGTATTAATTGTAGTTTACCAGTAGCTTGCAGTGAACTATGACAAAAAAAATAAACGTGACTCTCGTGGTCCATAAAGAATCAAATACAGGAAAGTATTACTTTTGTTATAACTTTCCAAAATGTGAAATGTTGGCATTTTAGTGGGAGAAATATTGCTGTTCTTGTGGGACATAGTGTATTGTTTCTTTCTGATCAATATTTGATAAGTAATTGATAATCGAATTGAGTTGCGCAAGAAACACTGGAAATAGAAGGAAAAATCCTATCTATGGTAATTAAAGTTGAATGAGTGATCATCAACCTGTTTATCTATTTTTATTCCAATTAAACCATTTTTATTTCAAATTGTAAAATTGACATTCTTCGTAAGTGTGAGATTTCAAATAAAAACTGAAAAAGTAAATGCAAAAGAACGAACATCGTTTCTGCACTAAGACAATAATGATGCTTTGGTTGCAATAAGTGACTTGAGTAGTTTGTGTAAATTTCAAGTGAGTGGACTTTTGATGTCACAAAGGAAATATATAGGTTTGTTTGCTTTCCTTCTACAATATAGTAACTAATATTTTTTGACTTGTGGTCTTTCCTCATGTGAACCACTAGGTACTTGGTGCTTGGGGATTGGGCTGGGAGATTTGGATGGATGGAATGGAGATTACACAGTTTACTTACTTTCAACAGGTACCTTATGTGCCTTTTAAATGCAATAAAGTTTATTGTCTTAACTAGATGTGGCAAGATGGGCAGGTTGGTTAACGAGTTGTCGAAATGGGTCATTTTTAGTAAGGGTCTTTATGGGTTGGCTAACAGTAGTATGAATGGGTCATTTTTAGTAAAGGGTCATTATGGGCCGGGCTTAATCGCAAACTCTTTTTTGGTCAATTTGAATATAAAGTATAAATACTCGATACGGTAATCATAAAAAGTTATGATCACAATAATAATCTAAATATTTTTATAAAATGATTTAGGAGGTTGTATGCATTAAATTAAAAAGGACTTCAGGCAACTTTTGATCATATGACCCACTCCCCTTTAAGCTATATACATGTATATATGTATATATATATATATATATGACTCGTTTGAGATAAAAAACAACCTAAATTGCCTATTAACAAGTAAATGGCCTGACTCGTTACACTCCAGACCTTTTTCCATATTCCATTTTTTTTTATTTTGCTATTATTCTCTCTTTTCTAACCCCTCTTGTTTTAGGCTGGAAGTCTTCAGTTGATGCCGGTGTCTGTTGAGATCACATATGGTCTTGAACGCATCCTAATGTTACTTCAGGTTAGAATATAATACACATAACTGTGTTTGTACTTTGATTCAGTTTCTTCTTGCTTTATATAATATATTTTTTGTTTTTTAGGGAGTTGATCATTTTAAAAAAATCAAATATGCTGATGGAATCACTTACGGGGAGCTCTTCTCTGAAAATGAGTATGTTATTTGTTCTTTTCTTGCTAAATCTGTGCTATGATGAATATGTGAAATAGACATCAAGGTTAAAAAAGTAGGATAAATGACATAAAAAAATGTGTTATTCCTGTGAAAAGGGAAATTGAAACTTGATTCTTCTTATATGAGCTTATGATGATGCAGGAAAGAAATGAGTTCATATTATCTAGAACATGCCAGTGTGGATCATATTCAGAAACACTTTGACTTTTTCGAGGCAGAATCACGTGCATTGCTTGATTTAGGTCTTGCAATACCTGCGTATGTGTTAATGTCTTTTTTCCGTTGTAGTGCACAATCATTTCTGTTTTTCAATAATGTATCTGATGTTTGCTGAACTTCTTTAGGTATGATCAGCTTCTCAAAACTTCTCATGCGTTTAATATCTTAGATGCTAGAGGGTTTGTTGGGGTAACAGAACGTGCTCGTTATTTTGGGCGGATGCGCAGGTAGCTTTTTCTTTTTAACATGCTTTTATCATGTCTTTATTTAAGAAAAGAGGCGGGAGTCTTGAACCTTTACTTATAAATGGGTCGATTTGGGCTTTATTTTATTTCATGGGTGTCAAATAAAAAATTTTGCTAATTGGGGAATGAGTTGAAAAAATGGGTTGAAATATGTCCAAAGTCTATCTTTAATGCACACAACCTCCTAAACTGTTACACTGAAAAATTTAGATTTGCTGTTGTAAAGACACTGCTTTTTTTTTAATCTATAAATAGTAAAAAACTGGACAAAATAAGTACTGGTGGGTCAACCCAACCTATTTTGATCTAAGTAAAAGATGACCCATTTCAATCCCAACCTATTTTGAGTGGTTTACAAGAGTATAGAATAATTACCCACAATATGACACATTTCTTGCCTTTTTTCTCTATCAGTTTAGCTCGACAATGTGCCATGCTCTGGTCAAATACAAGAGAGTCACTCGGATATCCGTTAGGCGTTATTTCTCAATTTAATAACCTAACTACTCCCAAGGAGGTTTTAGAATCAGAAGCCACAAAGGTGCTCATAGTTACCTTTCGTCCTTTAACACCGGTTTAGCTAATTTGAACATATATTATTAGAAGAGAGATGATAATACTAATACTAATATTTACTACAAGATCAATGGTTTAGAATTCATTACTTTTGTTTTGTTCAGCATTGGTTACTTCTAACTCCGCCCCATGAAAAGTGAAGGGTTAGGCTAGACACATAGTTTGATACTTTGATTAAGATGTTTGACTATTTGTCAAATATATGAAAGACCCTTCAAAGAAGTAAGGAAAGATATCTTGTAGATCCAAATCAATATCATTAGCTTATTTATAATGGCAGTTCTTACACAAAATCCTTCCAAAAGAGGAAATGTATACAATTTTCATGGCATTATGGGACTATACACTAATGAACTCATCTTTAGGTTTTGTTGCAATAGGTTTCTATAAACTGGATTGTGTGAAATTATATTCTCTCTTTAGTAGTCTAGTGAAAGTGAATGTTTACTAAGACCTTTTCCCCGGTTTTTTTGAAGTGTAGGTCTCTACTGAACCGAGATTGCTTCTTCTTGAGATTGGAACAGAAGAGTTACCACCAAATGATGTTGCTAGTGCTGGACAGCAAGTATGTTTTTCATTATGGTCTATTTAGCTTGTAATTTTTTATCCTTATCTATTAAAAGTGTATAAAGCTTTGGGTCTACTAGTTGTGCATTCGTTAATATTATTTTGATACGTGCTACTAATTACGTATATCTGGCTATAATGTATTATTTCAGCTCAAAGATCTAATTGTGCAATTGCTTGGCAAACAAAGGTTGACTCATGGTGAAGTTCATGTATATGGCACCCCAAGGAGACTAGTAGTATGGTTTCCTCTTCCTTTCTATGGTTTGGTGTGAGTAATAGGATAAGCCAGAGGTGGATAATTGGGGTGTTTAGGTTTTGGCCAGATTGGGTTGGGTTGACATGTTCAATCTTTTGTAAGGATTAAGCAGGGACGGGTGGGTTGACCCACTAGCGTTCTCTTCTTTAGTTTGTTATCACTAAAGAATGCTTTAGTTATGATCACCAGAACACCATTACAATAATGATCCGAATCTTTGAATAAGACGGTTTAGCTAGTTTTATCCATTACACATAGACTTGTGGGGATTTTCAACGGCCCATCTGACTTGTTTCTTTTTACCTAAAATTTTGATTTATTTCATTTGACATACCTGAGATAAAACACATCTCTAATCATCCCATTCATAAGTGAATGAGTTGAAATGGCCACCTCTAGTTTTTGTTGTTAATCCTTTAAAAATGTAAACTTCTAGTGTGATAATATATAACCATATGATCTATTGCTGTTTAAACTTGCTTTTCATTTCAACTTTTTGGGCTTGCAGATTGGTGTTGAGATCCTATGCTCCAAACAATCGGCAAATGAAGTCGAGGTTCGAGGGCCTCCAGTTTCGAAAGCTTTTGATAATCAAGGAAATCCAACTAAGGTATTTTGATTTCTGTAATTTCTCCTTGAGCGTGTGTATGTGAAAAAAGCTTTCTTTGTTTTCTCTTGGACAAGGCCTTGCTGAGTTGCTTCCTTTGTATCTTGAGCAAACTTTAACATCTAGTGGACATTATTCGTTATTCAGTTTTATTATATATTTTGAGTTGTTAGAGCTTGAACTGATTGATGATTTTTTATTTCTTTTCATTTATTAGGCAGCTGAAGGTTTTTGTCGTAGGAACTCTGTTCCAGTGGACTCGATGTATAGAAAAACCGAAGGTATATCTTTGTGTCTATGGAGAGTTATATTTTCTAGTTTGCTTCTTGGTTTGCTCTATCTTTGAAGTTTGAAGACATTGCATGGCATATTTGTTTATGAGAACTTATATGGAATTTGTTCTAGATCATTATGAAGTTTATAAACACTTAATAAGAGTTATCCCCTAGATCTACTGTATTTAATAAGAGTTGACTTTAGCGTTCTGCTCTTTTATTGATGCATGCTTTTTATCGGTGTTAAATACCAAATTTTTAGACGTGATCTTATAGATGGATATTACTGTATTGTGTCTATAATTTTATGTGTATGTTGTTTTCTCTATACCTTTTTTTTCTCTAAATTTCTTTGACGAAAAAACATATATCATTTCAATCAATCACTTTCACAAACCAACGAAATTATAACTCTTCTGTTATTGTAATAGGTAAGACAGAGTATGTTTATGTTCGTGTGATGGAGTCTGCACAGCTTGCTCTGGAGGTACATTAAACAAAGTCCATTTTGATATTGTTGATAGTGAGTGGGAAAGGATTATGTTTATAGAGGCTCTGGCCTTTCATTCCATATTATATATACCCGAATTACTTGCATTACTATACATTTTTTCAATATGTCCGAACAGTGACAAAGCTAGAATCAAGTTTAGTGGGGGACGGTATAACTAATTAAAAAGCCATAAAGGATAAAAGGAACCATTTTTTTTTATGGGTTCCCGGGGTTTCGGATTTAATAAATGTTTAGTATGTTTAAGGGTTGTTTCTTATATTTGTATTGAGTTTATCCCTGTCCATACAACATTCTTTTTATATAACTATATAGAAACTAGAAATTTTAAATATACTTAAATATTTTTAGTTTTAGGTAATGTAATATCAGATATCTGAATCTGATCTTGTATTTATTTTCTATAGGTTTTATCGAAGGAGTTGCCTGGTGCAATTGCTAAAGTATCATTTCCAAAGTCCATGCGATGGAACTCTGAGGTGTGGCTCCTAGAATTGTTATTTATAAGCCTTTGGTTGTATATGTATCTTTTAACTAAGTGCTGCCATATTATAAAATAAATTTCTTTCCATTTGTAGGAAACATTAAATGGACCTTTTGGTTAGTCTTGCATTGAGATTTATTTATTCATAGCCAACTTTCCTGTAGTTCTATCTTTGCTAGCTTAATATACAAATTACATCTGTAACAGATTGATATATGTGTAAACGTTTACTATCATAAAGTCATGTAATTTGAGAACCATATAATCTTTGGTCTTACAACATCCATAAGCATGATTAAGTTTTCCATTCTTTTCGATAATTTTCTGCTTGAGTAAATTTTCTGCTTATTTAACATGTGAATAATCAGCTTATTCTGCTATCATCCAGGTACTCTTTAGCCGACCTATCCGTTGGATATTGGCCCTACATGGAAATGCAGTTGTTCCTTTTGCGTTCGCTGGTACTTTGAGGCAAGTGGTCACTTCAAATAATTCTTAAAAGACATTGACTAATAGTCAAACATTATAAAATCCCATAATAATGACAAGTAAAGAACATGGTAACTAACTAGATCTGGCGTTATCTATATACTGTAATTATTGCTAATGGGCATAATGTAATTCAAATGGGTCTGCCAAAAGCAGAAATTTGACCTATTTTCTGATAGGAGTATCATCCAATATCTCATTCAAACAATCCTCCTTTTTTTATGTTTAATTATCTTATAATAATATGATTGAAATTTTTAATTGTTTGTATCAGCTGAAAAAAACTTTGAAATATCATTATTGAGCCAATTTAGTTACTTCAAAGCAGTTAACAGTAGACAACCCATTAATAGTTTTGAGGTAATTGTCATAAGAAAAGCATAATAGGTTTGCCATCCTTTTCTTTTAAGATGTTTTATAATATTCAAACCTTATGTTTTTTTTACATGAAACAATAACAGAATAGCAGAACCTAGTCATCAAGATAAAATCGTACTTGGCTGAGTATAGTCTTCTTGTTTTCTTATAATCAATTTTCATTGTGTTGTTTGACCGCAGTGGTAATAAATCTCATGGTCTCCGGAACACGACATCGGCAACGGTCACGGTATGTGTGATACATTAACTTCAATTATCCCTTACTGGTAATGGAGTTTCAAAATCCCTTAAATTTTTTTAGTAATCCCTAGTTTTCACTTCAAACAAAGTTGTTGATATATGATAATGAGATTTTGATATTTGTGCAGGTTGATAGTGCAGAGTCTTATGCCGGGGTAATGCAAAAAGCTGGAATTTCTGTTGACACTGAGGTGACTTAAAACTGCATGCATCATTTATTATCGATAATATTCATCAACACTTGGCTTATTAATTGTTGACATTGTTGCAGTTACGGAAGAAAATAGTTATAGAACGATCCAACGATTTAGCAAAAGATGTCAATGGATGTCTTGTGATGCAGACTAGCTTACTTGATGAGGTAACTGCTCTTACATTATTGAAGGTGGCAAAATGGGCAGCTTGGGCGGGTTAGGTAATATGTCAAAATGAGTAATTGTGTGTAGGTGAGTATGACCCGAACTACTCTTTGTCCAACAGTGTTCATTATTGTAAATGCAAATGTAAATAGTTAGTGTGCCATAAGATCCTACCATTCTATTCTCTTAACAATACTATTGATATACATTTTGGGTGACTTTTGACATGTTCCCTCATTAGTCAACTTTTTTATTACCCATTGACCTTTTAGACGTCAAACATAACCTGAGTAGACTTAAGTATATGTGATACGAACCGGATGATAAGTTTATTGATAATAAACGATAAATTAAAAAAAAAATACAAAAGTACGATGCTCTCGAGAGCAACCATCTCCCGGGCCTACTTTCTGGAGGTAGGATCTCTCCTAACTTTTCTGATGACCAATTCCCACATAAGAAAACCCTACATTTTAATCTATGTTTATTATAAAATCCTAACTTGCTACCCAAGATACAATATAACTTTTTTTTTTTTGAAAAGTAAAATTTTATTCACACTCACCTCGGCAAAACGCCGGCGGTTTATACACACAAACACTTACAATAGGTTAAAGTTACACCAATCGTGCCAAGTGCTGATGTTTCGTTCTATTTCTATACCATAAATACCCGAGAGACTTAATGTTTTGAGTAATTCCGGTTACATTCACAATGGCATTAGTGAATTTGACCTCATTCCTAGCTTTCCAAATGCTCCAACAACTCGTCATAATGATGCCTTTAACAAATAAAGAGTTCTTATCAATATGGGTTGGAGTTGAAACCTTGTTGAGGCACCTGTTCCTGCAATCTCACATTTTCTAAGTTTAACCGAGTGTTTAATGTAGGTTGTAAACCTTGTGGAGGCACCTGTTCCCGTGCTTGGGAAATTCTCAGAGTCCTTCCTGGTGCTACCGAAAGAGCTACTAGTAATGGTATGGTGTTTTTCTCTTAAAATATCTGCTAGAAAAGTTGTTACAAACAGTAAAGATAATCATGTCTTACACATCATGTTTGGATATGGTTTATATATTGTGCCATTCTTTACTTTCTACCATTTTTATTTTTGTGTGTTTGATATTATCAATCCTAAACTTATGGCGTATATAACAGTGAGTGGTAATAAAAATATCTTTTCTTTTGACGAAAATATGAAATATTCAATTTTTTATAATTCCAAAAGTGAATCTTGAGATGTTGTGACATGTGGTTAATGTTGCACTTAGGACATATCCAAATGCCATTGGTCATTTAAGAATATGCGCGTGGTCAATGTAATTTAAATATGATCATCCTCTTCATCGCTTATTTTGGAATTTCATATCTTGTGCTGCTTTTGAAGTAAATCTAAACATAACTATATACTCTTTTCGGATTATTTGCGGAATTATAATTTAGTTTTGCAGGTTATGCAGAAACATCAGAAGTACTTTGCCTTGACAGACAATAAAGGAAATCTGTTGCCATATTTCATTGCTGTGAGTCATTAATACCATTTCAAAACCGCAATTGAGGCATTTTAAACTTATATCTATGTTCTGCCGTTGATATCTGATTAGGTTGCAAATGGAGCAATTAACGAGTCAGTTGTTAGGAAAGGAAATGAAGCTGTACTCAGGTTTGGACTCTCTCTCTTATATGTCGGTTTATTATACTTGTTAGGTTCAACCGAATGAGTTGAATGATTTCCTTCATTTCAGAGCTCGATATGAAGATGCTAAGTTCTTTTATGAGTTAGATACTAGTAAAAGGTTTTCAGAGTTCCGCTCTCAACTCAATGGAATCCTGTTTCATGTACGTGCTCCTTACTCTGTTTTCTTGGCACAAAGTTGATTCAAGATGTTTCGGATCTAAGTTATCTTGAAAACTAGAGATGGAAAGATGGACATTTTGGGAGCATTTTCAAGTGGTCCGGGTGAAAATCAGTCACATAAATATGAATGAATTGGCTATGATTACAGAACATTATTATTACAGTAATAACTCAAATTCTGGATAGTTAGGATGCTTTACGGATTCAAAATTGATGTTGGGCGACATTAATTTTTTTGACCATTTGAAGTGTTCCCCTGAGTTAAAAAGTTTTACTTGAGTCATTTGAGATATTAGACAACCAAAAATGACCCATTCATTGGTTAATTGTCGGAGTTGCCACCTCTTAATATCTTTAAGTTCTTTATCACTCTACTCCTAACTGGTTTGGATATAATGCTAGTTGATGTAATAGATGTTCTGATCTGTGTCTCTTACAATTTGAGCTATTCAGGAGAAACTTGGAACAATGGAGGACAAAATGATACGGGTGGAGAGTACTATTACTGAACTCGGATTGGCTTTAGGAATTAGTGAAGATAAGCTCCAGATTACTCAAGAAGCTGCATCACTGGCTATGTCTGACCTCTCAACTGCTGTTGTTACAGAGTTTACTTCCCTATCAGGAATAATGGCACGCCACTATGCTCTTCGTGAAGGATACTCGCAACAGGTTATCAAATTCACACACTCTATCATAAGTTTTCCTCTGTTCATATCTTAATATAGATCCTGTTACACTCGGATACTGATTTTGTTTCACGGGGATACATATTTTGTCTTACTTGCTACACTTTGTTGCTTCACATTATTTTGCTCAATACTAGTCGGGGAAAATTGATTTGTAAATACATGCATGAACCTAGAGAGAGAGGTAAGGGAGAGGGAGAGGGGGTCATACATGTAGAATACAAGCTGTTATTACACTGGTTGATCTGAAAATTTAATATATCAGATTGCAGATGCGTTGTTTGAGATCACACTCCCACGATTTTCTGGTGATATACTCCCGGAAACCGATGTAGGAACTGTATTGTCCATTGCAGACAGGTAAAATGCTTCTAATAAGTCATGGACATATCATGAACTTGTATCCATATTTAAAATTTACAAAATAATGTGTATATCTGTCAAGATAAAAGGGAAAAAGAAGAAAGGAACGATGATGTTTGAACTTTTTGAGGTAAAAAATGAAAGACTGTAAGATTTTTTGCTATTGAGCTTAAATGGTTAACAAATGATACTTCTCAAAGATTGAAGATATGGTGTCTCTTTGAAGTTGAATTCTACCTTTTAAGAACAACAGGCCAACAGTCATAGGATACTCTGTGCCTGGAAAGCATGATTTTCAATAGGTTTTCCATCAATTTGGCAGGTTAGATAGCCTAGTTGGCTTGTTTGGAGCTGGATGTCAACCAAGCTCGACTAACGATCCATTTGGTCTACGGAGAATCTCTTATGGTCTTGTAAGTGATCTTACTTCTTATTTAGTCAACTCTTATCTATTGACGTCTTAGAAATTCTATATATTGACTTGTTTCAGGTCCAAGTCTTGGTAGAAAAGAATAGAAACTTGGACTTGCGACATGCTTTGGAGATTGCAGCCTCTGCTCAATCCTTAAAAATAGAAGAAGGAACACTAGATGAGGTAAGCATACAGTTTATAGCTTTAATTGATATTTTTAAATATTTCTTGCTATATGAATGAACATGGTACCTTGTGGAGATTGCAGCCTCTGCTCAATCCTTAAAAATAGAAGAAGGAACACTAGATGAGGTAAGCATACAGTTTATAGCTTTAATTGATATTTTTAAATATTTCTTGCTATATGAATGAACATGGTACCTGTTTATTGTGTGTAACAATAGTAAATGTTGTACTTTTTTGTGTGAGGGAGTATGCAGCTCATCCATCGATATGCTTCTCACACTAAGTGTACTTTAATTCTGTGGGTGGGTGAGTATATATTCAATCAGTGGTCTAACTTTTATTTATTTATTCAAACATTGCATATCTTGGGAACGAAGTATAGTTATTAGGCATTGACGCATTGGTTGATGGATTGTTTTACTTCTCTTGTTTATAGATCTTTGTATTTATATTTTCCATGCTATAATTAACTATCTTTACGCTTCATCTACATGCTCCTTTTCGTCATGAAACCATTTTTCTTTTTTACGCTTCAATTTTAGGTGCTTCAATTTGTTACACGAAGACTTGAACAATTTCTGGTATGTCTACTCATCTCCTAACTATTCAATTTCAAAGATTCTGACATTTCACTTCTAGCTTTTGTATTTCTAATGCCATTTATTTTATCTTTTCATCTCCAAAAGTAACCTATTGTGATGCTTACAAAAGTCAAATTATGTAGCAAATCACATGGGAAGTGTTTTCATGATTTACTCGGTTTCTTTGGTGATGTTAGGTTGATAAGGGAATAAATCCAGAAGTGGTGCGTGCGATTTTGTTAGAGCGTGCAAATCAACCTGGTTTGGCAGCAAAATCAGCATATAAAGTAAGCCACAGATCAACATGACTTTATTCTTTTTATGCCGCTTGGCTGGCAGATGTTCATCGATGGGTTTAATCTTTTCTTCGTATTAATTTAACCCAACACTTGGTTTTATTAAAAGAATGTAATAATGAGAAAATCCCCTGTTAGAAGAATGTAATAATAAGATTGTAGAACACTGATACTTTGGAACAGTGTGACCTGTTAGTGCCCTTCTTTAGTTGGATTTGATTTGGTTATTTGCTGTACATATGTATTAGAATTTTTTTGTTCTCCTGCTTGTAGAGCTGCATGTAACCTCTTAGGCTCTTCCCAATTGGGTATAAATAAAATGCTTGGTCGTTTGAAAAAATCAATACTTTGTAACAATGATACTTGGCAAATAAATTTTTTTCTTTTCTTGACGTAAGTTACTTGTGACATCTCACAATAGGAACTTCTGAATTTTCACAGGACATTTCAAAGAAAATTGTTTTCTATTTTTCCCATTTTCATGTCATGGATTGAGTATTCAGTTTCATAGGTTCTATGGTTTTGCCTCCTAAAAATATTGTCTTATCTATTCATGTCTTATACGTCAAAAAGAGATCAAGTATGTTGCTAATATAACGTGTAACAGATGGATGTGTTGTCACGAGGGGAACTTCTGCCAAAGGTGGTTGAAGCATATTCTCGACCAACAAGAATTGTTCGTGGGAAGGATGTCGATGCTGGCATAAAGGTATTTTCTCATTACAGAGAAATTAATTAGAGATGGTTATATGGATGGATCAGGTGATTGGGTAACTTCTATTTTTGGAATGAATCAGATTGACAAATCCCAAACAGTTTATTCATTTATTTTATATATAATTAGTTTGTCATGTTACATAAATCATATTAATTCAGTAGTACTCTATTATTTTTCAAAAAGTTCAAGGAATAGGAGGTTGTATGCATTCAAGACTTTGGGTAACGTTTAACCCATTTGATTCTTTTTATTTTCTTATTGTTTTTTCTCTCTAGACCCAAAATTTATTTGCTCTTGACGGTATTGGAAAATTGGTTCATTTTAGGTGGATGAAGCATCACTTGAGACAGATGAAGAGAAAGCTTTATGGAGTACTTTTTTGTCTATTAAAAGCAAAATACATCCAGGTAATCTTTCGGTTCTATAAAAGTTAGTTTCCTTCTGTCTCATCAAAATTGCTACAGTTTTCACTAGAGATATCCCTTTTTTTTTAATTTCCTGAAGTAGCTAAATAGTTTTCCTTCCAGTTTTTGGTTGCAAGTTATAGATAGTATTGGTTTTGGTTATATTATTTTCGTTATATGCACTTCTCATGAACTTGTTCTCTTCGAAAATTTTCAGGTATTGAGGTGGATGATTTTGTTGAAACGTCTTTGCAACTAGTTCAGCCATTAGAAGATTTTTTTGCTCATGTTTTTGTTATGGTGGTACGTTCTCTTGAATATCTCAAAGTTTTGCTATAAAACACACATAAGGTCCTAAGCTTAATTTGCAGTTCTTATAAAAAGATGACTGGAAAAATGCATTTTATCACTTTGACTTAAAATACCAACCAAATTGATTTTATAGCTTTTAAAGGAGAGATTTCTTGTTGATTTGTTCAATTGTTATTTTCACTTAAAATGAGTATACATCTCATGCCGAAACACCATCATATTGGCTCCACGATCCATATCAAAAACTTATATTTTTAAAGTGCTAGGTATGACCCTAAATATTCAATGTACAATTTTTGTACTGCAAACTATGTGATCATCCTGTTATGCTTACAGATTGGTTCTTATGGTTATATACATTAAGCAAAATTATATTTAAGTTTGATTTAAGAAAACTTCTAATTAATTGTCGATGCTTGCATTTGCAGGAAGATGAAAAGATCAGAAAAAACAGACTTGCACTGCTTAGAGAAATCTCTGAACTCCCAAGAGGAATAGCTGACCTCTCAGTTTTGCCTGGATTTTGACATTTTTTATACTTTCCTTTTAAAGAGGGGCACTCTTTTATAACTTATCGTTTTTCACAATGCGAATAAGTTTGGTACATGGGGTATTCTTTTTGCAATATTGATAACATTTCGAATTATAGTTTAATGTGGAGATAGTGTTGTTAGGGCATTGATTATCCAGGGCTTCTAAGAGGTTAGTTGGTTTATGCAGTTGTGGAGTGCGATGAACATGTTTGATATAGTTTAAGTTATAGGAAATTTGTTCATTTCATTATCAAATAAATTCATCGACTGTTTTTAACCGAGCATGATAGCTTATAAGCGAATAGTTGCCATTCATTAAGATGTTTTATTAGATCAACTGCATACTTATGTTGTGCTATAATAGTTCTGCTGTTTGAATAGGCATTCCTTTGTATGGAGTATGTAAAGAAATCTTACCACAATATAGAACACTGGTGAAGAAAATCTCTAGAATCAATCTTTCATAGTAATTAAAAGAGAACAAGCACCAAACTCGGTAATTTATGCATGTTTTCTTGTAGCAAAGGCTATGATGCTACATGCATAGATATGAAAGATCAATACTGGACGGCACCAAAATGGTTTCGGTTTATTAGCTTAACATGATTAAGAGTTTGGATTCTAAATGACGTCCAGTACAATTGGTACTTTGGTAGTATTCCTTAAAGAAGAAAAGTTATTCTTGAGTTTGTACAAAATAGTTGAATAAAAGATATGAGTCTAATTGTTGTTACCTCTACATGTCACTTAGACAACTACAAGCAGTATTACTTTTGTGTTTGTTTATAAGAATCTTCTAAAGTTGAGTTGGATCATCTTTATCCATTAGATTAAAATTAAAAGTTAAGATTCAAATTTGATATTTTAATCTTGACATTGATTTTAATCTAAAGGTTAAAGTTGCTTCAACTTTATCTTTAAATGATCTTTATCCCAAAATGCCAATTATTAACATGAAAATGGGTTGATTTCGTTTAAACTTCAATGGAATTTGATATCTCTGTTAACAATAACAATGATTTGAAATTTCATTACATATAATGAACACCCAAATAGTTCATTACACAACATATACATGCGTGTATATATCATTACATTCTAAGACCCTAAACCCGGTTTTAAAAGTTGAAACTATAAAGATTAAAATCAGAAGTTCTATATGAACATGCATGAATGTCAAGTATTCATCTTCGGTTAATAAGCCACTATCCTTCGACTAAGAAGCAAACGTAACACACATAATTAAAAACCAAATACACGTGATATAAATGTAACACCCCAAGCTAAGGCTCAGAATATCACGGAAATCATATAGCACAAGGTGGAATTAATGTAGAACATGAACTAAATGCAATTAGAGGATTCAGTGAATCCATACAGTAAGTTAAACAAGAATCAAAATACGTAAAGAACAAGTCATCATCAAAGATTACAACAGAACATCAAAAGATGGCTAACGGTTCTAAGTACGATGCAAAAGAAGGCAAATGGATCCTTGATCCATATAAGTCCAAGTCCGGGTTCAACAGCAAGCTAACAATCAAAATCCACGTCCCGGATTACTCTGAATACCTGAAAAGTGTACTAAGCATAGTCAACACAAGGTTGGTGAGTTCGCAGTAATGGTCCATAAGAAACCCTCGTCAATAATCATAATATACGAGTAGAGGCAAAACATGACTGACAGTGAGCCTCTATGAACAACACAACAACATCCACCACAAGGTTACACACAACAAATAAAACGCGTAATAAACATTATACCCAGGTAACGTACGTAACATCAATTCAAAACAGGTATCATATCCTCTTCAGTGGGATAGATACACAACATAAGTCATATCCTCTTCAGTGGGATAGATACACAACATAAGTCATATCCTCTTCAGTGGGATAGATACACAACATAAGTCATATCCTCTTCAGTGGGATAGATACACAACATAAGTCATATCCTCTTCAGTGGGATAGATACACAACATAAGTCATATCCTCTTCAGTGGGATAGATACACAACATCCATACATCACAAGTCCATCAATCATCAAACATCAAACTAAAGTAAACTATACGCACATACACTTAGGAGGATTCTACTTTCTTCGAATCCTAGATGCTTATATATAGGGTCACCCGCAGCCTTCCCACCACATCTAGAACCCAACGAAGGCATAACCGACTTCCATGTATGCACGTCTATCCTAGCAGTAATAATAATAATAACAATAACCATAAAATAATACATCACAATCCCTTACTAAGATCCATTAAACGTAACCAATAATCCATTATTCCATCGTTCAATCAATCATTCAATCGTCAAACATTAATTCATAAGTTCGTCAATACAACGATAAAGGTATGCTTGAGTGCGTATCACACAAATCAAGTATAACGAGACGTACATGTTCATTCCAACCATAATTCCTGAATTCATCGCTTTCTCTAAACAGCGCGTACATATACCTTGGAGGATTTTACTTTCTTCAAGTTCTAGATGCTTATGTATAGGGTCACCCGCAGCCTTCCCACCACATCTAAGACTCTTTGGAAGTAAAACCGACCTCCATATATGTACTTCTATCCTAATACCTTACAATGACACAATCACATTCGTAAATCATCACACAGTCAATCAAAACTATCTGTCGATCAACAATTAATCAGAAATTAACTAGACAGCCAATCAAATCAACCAAACAATCCAACAAACACGTATATGTACACTTTTCAGCCCGAATCTCTATTGAGTAGGGGGCTACGAAACTCACCTTGATCGGCAAAGAAGCTTAAGTCGCGTAAATGAAAGATTAATAGCGAGTATTGGGCCCCACGCGTCCACAACCTATCAAAGCATGTCATATAGTACAAGGTCAACTCTATAATCATAAACAAGTTGGTTCCTTAAGTTTAAGTCGAGTCACGAACCCACAATTACTTCTTTAACATAACCGAGTGTGAAACGTAACACTTTGACCCAAAATTTTTAGAAACGGATTAAGAATCATACAAAATGAGTGTTACTACAAGAAACTAGACTCTCTTACGATTCCAACGATAGGTCATATGACTTATTTGGACTTACGGATCAAAAGTTATTAACGTTGGAAAATTGACACGCGCGAATGTCCAGAATGAATCCACTGCGCCGCAGTGGGGCAGAGCCAAGCCACTGCGCCGCAGTGGGGCAGAGCCAAGCCACTGCGCCGCAGTGGGCCAAAACAAAGCAGAATGGGCAGTGGTAATCCACTGCGCCGCAGTGGACTAGGCCCCTCCACTGCGCCGCAGTGGGACAATTCCCCGCACCAGCACCAGCAGCCCTAAGTGCAGAAAACGAACCAAAACCCCCAAAATTCGACCCAAAGCATACCAAAACGATTTGTAAGAGCTTGAAACTCATTTTGAAGCTTAACTAAGTGCCATTAAACATAAATACACATAACCCATTACAAATTTTCATTCCAAAACATCAAGAACACTTCCAAATCATTCAACCCAAACCAAAACCCTAATTTAACCCTAATTCCATTTCGACCCGATTCAAGACTTGTAAATGTACGAGATGACTAAAAATGAGTAAACTAACATAAATAGAAGTAAATGGGATGAATTAGACTCACCAAAACTTCCTTCTTGAGCTTCAACCCGAAATTAGGTCAAAAGGGTAAAATGCAAGAACCTCCACCTTTGATTCTTCAATAAGACGATAATGAGGTATAGATGACGATGATTCTAGTGTTATTTCAGCTTCAAAACACCAATCGATACTAGAAAGAAGAAGAAATGAAATGGGTTTTGGTCTTGCCTTTTACTTGAGAGAAGGAGGGAAAAAGAGAAAGATAAGAAATGAAAGGGGAAGAAAGAGATAAGGGGGGAAATGGGTCATTGGTGGCTGGTGGGTCATGGACTACCCACGGACCGACCCGTTTCTCTTCTCTAGCCAATTTACAATCGTTACACATTTGAACACCGATCAAAACATAATATCGACCCGAGTATAACACATTGTCATTTAATTCACAAAACGACCCAAATAATTCATTAACTTAAATTGTTAGTCATATTACACGAAAAGTCAACGGTTCAAAACTCACGGATGTTACAATAAAAGTTTGTTGAGCTATGACATTATCCATATCATAAACTTTATAACACTAACTTAATATATGCAAAGAAACGTTAATGACTAAGGGCGCGTTTAACTATGAAAACTATTTCCTAGTTTTCCATTTTCATTTTTCTAAAAAATAAAAGGAGTTTTTCATCTCTAGAAAACAAATAAAAATTATGAAAACGCGTTCAAAAAATGGAAAACAATTTGAAGTTTTTAAAATTTAGAAAATTAGAAATTGAAAATTGGAAAACAATAAAAAACTGTTTTCTAATTTTCCATAGAAAAGTGGAAAACAGTGTTTTTTGTTTTCATGGAAAATATTTTTAGAAAACTATGATTTGAACGCAATTTCTGTTTTCTATGTTTTCTTGGAAAAATGGAAAACAATTTGAAGTTTTTAAAATTTAGAAAATTAGAAATTGAAAATTGGAAAACAATAAAAAACTGTTTTCTAATTTTCCATAGAAAAGTGGAAAACAGTGTTTTTTGTTTTCATGGAAAATATTTTTAGAAAACTATGATTTGAACGCAATTTCTGTTTTCTATGTTTTCTTGGAAAAATGGAAAACAATGGGTGTTTTATCCAACTAAATGCACCCTAAATTAATGATGAGCAAAAGACCCGGAAACCCGCGCCCGACCCGGAACCGGCCCGAACCGACCCGCCCGAAGCCCTAACGGCCGGGTCACGGGTCACGTTTTTAGTGCATTCGCGGTTCACGGGTTGGACGGGTGAAGCCAAAAACCGAAAAATTGTGAAGGATACCCGTGACCCGCCCGACCCGAACCAACTCGAACATTAACGGGTCGGGTCACTGTTCCATTTTTCATGCTCTCGCAGGTCGCGGGTTGTAACACCCGACATTTAAAAATATGGGTTTTCAAAAACCTTCACCTAACGGTGTTAAATTGCGGAAGAAAAGACTTTAAAAGTCAAACCGATAAAAACATTTCGGTTTCTACGTTTTATTGGTGTTACATGCCATATCAAACATTAGTTCAAATGAAAACCCAACGGTTGCCCAACATTAAACAACCGTTCACACATTATTACATAAATTCGACATTAAAATGAAATGTATTCAAAAGTCTCCATAATAAGCATCTATGGGTAGCTAAGGCTCCTTCATTGCATCTACCCAAGCTCATAAGTCCTGCGTCACTAGTCCATCAAGCTAAACCTGAGGGAACAACCACATTAAAGAAACAAGTGTTAGCTATAAGAATAGCTAAGTAAGATCACACTTAATTTAAAAGCATTTGTCCAATTAAAACATTTCTCCATTAATAGACAAGCTCATTAGGCACAACGCACAACACACAAAACTGCATAACAACTTCATATCAATTAGGATGAATCACCCTAAATGTGCCTATCCTGCATTACTTCATTACACACGTTTAACCACATAACTGCTTTCTACATTGACTGCTTTACTACGTTATTAACTGCGTTAATGTGTAATATAAGTTACACCCGACTAGATGACAAACCCCACACGGTTGTACATCAAGCGTCGTTAAGGAATGGCAAGCCAATCCAAGAGTAATCCGTATGTGGAGGTTGGTCAGACCCCTCGTATTACTCGCCCTGCATTATAAAGACCATGTTGCAAGGAGCCACCCAAGCAACAACTACGTCAACGCACTTAGCCGGGCTAGGGCAAGTACGGGTTAAGCTTAACACTTTCCTGCATCAAAGTTTAACGAGCTCGATCCTGCATTATTTGGTTTAGGTGACTGCATTACCTAAACATTTTCTACGTTTACTGCTTTTACGTTTTGGGCCCTTAAACGTGCACGTGTCATGGCAACTTAACGAGTCTAGTGTACTAGTTGAGCAAGCCATACAATCATGCACATATCAACAATCAACAACATACACTACATCTCAAAGCATCACAAGCTACTTCGTAATACTACATAAACTGCATAACAATATACTACATTAAGCAATACTTCATTTCACTACGATAGGGTCTGCATTTCAGGTCTCATGGTCAACTACATATCCCATAATGCCTCCCGTGTAACCCGAGATACCCACATATATCATAAGTTACCGTTAAGGAAGTTAGAAGTATGAAACCTTTGCTTGTTGAACCCTCAGCGTGACAAAAGTAGTGTATCTTACCTTGATACAGCTTAACAACAAGCTACAAGCACAATACAATGATGACTAGGTGTCTCCAATAACCTAGAACAAGTATAAGATCGAAAGATAAGCTAAACGACACCTTTTGTAAAAATCTGGGCAGGTGGTGCGCCGCACCTACCATGTGGTGCGTCGCACCATTCCTCCAGGGAATTTCAAAATAACTACGAGTGCGCCGCACCTACCCTTTGGTGCGTCGCACAAAACCAACAGAAAAACTTATCTATCAATAGGTGCGCCGCACCTACCCTTTGGTGCGTCGCACTAAACTCCCAGGGAAATTAGATTAAAGGCAGGTGCGCCGCACCAGCCCTTGGTGCGTCGCAAAACGGGGTGTACCAAAAACCAAACTGGCCAGTGGTGCGCCGCACCTCCCACCCTGTGCGTCGCACAAACACTCCAGAAACTTATATCTTCAGTGGGTGCGCCGCACCAGTCCTTTGGTGCGTCGCACCAGGGGTGCAGACCAGCAACAACACTTTTACGCTTTTGATCAAACGAATCTCATACTAACCCATACCCCAAATCCAACCTGGGGATTTAAAATTAATCCTTTTAATTGCACTTTCATTACCTTTAATCAACCTATTAATCCCTAAATCCTTTACATCATAAACCAACCATTTAATCACCCGAATAACATAAAATTGATGAACGTTTAATCAAATAACCCAACCCAAACCCTTATGGCCTGGATTACAACTAATATAAGACTCACACAATCAATCTCAGATGAGGAATACCTATATTACCTGTATTCGATGATAAAGATCCAAAGTCTAAGCAATACACGATCGATTCGGCTTCAAAACGAATAAGATCAAGGAAGAAACTAGAGAGGGAAGGGAGGGGATCAACTAGGGCTTGTTTGAGAGGAAGGAAATCTGCAAAAAGCTCTCAAAGACAACCCTTAAACTTCTAAACCCGTTTTTAACTTTGCACACATGCCAAAACTAACCCCTAATCTTCCTAATCCTTCATTATTGGTCACAAACTACATTATTGACCACATACAACATTAATCCTTCATTAAATGTCACTACATAGACATTAACCTTCATACTACACACATTTATACTACATTAACATTTAGGTTTACAAGTCTCACACATAACACACATTAACTTCATATAAGCATTAAATCTACAATAGACTTAACGACACACACAATGTTGACTTAACGGCATTAGTCAACTAATAAAGAAAAGTTTGGGATGTTACAATTACCTCCCCCTTAAGAGGATTCCGTCCCCGGAATCTCTTCATTAAGGAACAATTCGGGATACTTTTCCTTCATTACTGCTTCAGTTTCCCACGTTAAGCTTTCTCCATGGTTATGCTTCCACTTTATCAACACGAGGTCAATCACTTTTCGGCGTAACTTCTTTTGCTTTCTTCCAAGTATCGCGACCGGTTCGTCTACTATTCTCTTCATTGGGTCAATACTTACGTCTTTAATAGGAATCACACTTGACTCCTCAGCTAAACATTTCCTCAAGTAGGATACATGGAAGTGTTGTGAATTCCATCCAATTCTGGAGGTAATTCCAACTGATATGCCACGTCTTAATGCGTTTCACAACTTTAAAAGGTCCAATGAAACGTGGACTCAACTTTCCCTTCTTTCCAAATCGAATAACTCCTTTCCAAGGTGATACTTTCAGCATCACTAAATCACCAACATTAAACTCAATCGGTCTCCTTTTCTTATCTGCATAAATTTTCTGCCTTTCTCTTGCCACACGCAAAGCTTCTTTAGCTATATTAACCTTTTCAGAGGTAATTTCAATAATTTCAGGACCGGTCAACTGCTTTTCACCGGGCTCCATCCAACAACTTGGAGTCCTACACCTTCTTCCATATAACATCTCAAATGGTGGCATTCCAATGCTTGCATGGTGACTATTGTTGTAAGCAAACTCAATCATCCTCAAATGATCATCCCAGGCTCCACCGTATTCAAGTACACACGTTCTCAACATATCCTCCAAGGTTTGAATGGTTCTCTCACTTTGCCCATCGGTTTGGGGATGATAGGCGGTACTCAAATTTATTCTACTACCCAATTCCCGTTGAAGACCCTTCCAAAGTTTGACACAAACCTCGAGTCTCGATCTGAAACAATAGATAAAGGAACTCCATGTTTCGCAACTACTTCATCAATGTACATCTTTGCCATCTTCGTTAAAGGCACATCTTGTCGGGTAGCTAGAAAATGAGCACTCTTCGTCAATCTATCTACAATCACCCATATCATATCGTTCCCTTTCGGCGTTTTAGGTAGCTTCGTTACAAAGTCCATGGTAATATGATCCCATTTCCACTCGGGAATTTCTAATTAGAGAAAAATATTAACTGGCTTTAAGGTTATTTTCTGAAGAACTCCATAGCAATGAATCATTGTTGTTGCGTAATGATATACATGCCTAAAATATAGGTCTAAAAATATGCCTAAAACATTCAATATATGACACATGGATGTCACTTATTCTCTTTCTTAATCTCCACCTCCAATCATGCCATGTGTCATCACTATATTTTTAGGCACATCTTTAAGCTTATTATTTAGGCATATCAATCATTAAATTTATTCTATGTCATTGAGATCCATTTTTTAATCTTATAGGTAAGTGATTTTCTCTTACAATGCATGTGCTATAGTAAAGGCATGGCGCCAGGTAGTCCGACCTAATAAAGGGTAACCGGACCAGACTATCCGCGGCGATGTCGCCGCGGAAAGTCACGCACCTTTACCAACAGTATCCGTGCACTGTTGACTATTACAGTCAACAGTATCCATTTGTCTTACTCGACTTTCCGCGGCGACATCGCCGCGGAAAGTCGAGTAAGACAAATGGACAAAAGTAGCTGTGACAGTCGACAGCTACTTTTGTCCATTTGTCTTTTTCGACTTTCCGCGGCGACATCGCCGCGGAAAGTCGAAAAAGACAAATGGATACTATTGGTCAACAGTGTATCTGAGTACTTATATACTGCGTTTTGGTACAATGGTGTTTGCTCATTCGGCTATAATTAAGCGAAAATTGGTTCATACTTTCTATCGCTCTCATTTTATAGCACATTCAAGCTACAAAGGTATGTATCTATATTCTGCTTTCATTTTACCATATATATCCATATTACATATACATTTCGCTTTCATTCCGAACTTGTCCGAACATATTGAACTACCAATATTGCCATACATAATTTATATATATATATATATATATAGTATATATATATTTATTTCTTTCATTCTCAATTTCTTTCGCTTTCATTTTACCATATATATTTCGCTTATTGATATAAATGTGTTTTTAGATGGATTCTTTTGAGAATTTGTGGGGAGATCAAAATTTTGAGTTTAATTTAGAAGAGCCTGATGAAGAATTTGAGACCCCGGAGGTGGCCCCCCAATTTGACTATGACGCTAACGATTTTTACACCGAGGAGGTATTATTAAATGATGACATCAACGTCTATTTAAAAGTTTTGTCACGATAATGAGTTTTGTTTGTTTCGGGAACACTTTACTATTTCAGGTTTTTCATTCACACGAAGAACTGTTCAACTGGGCCCAAAGAACAGCAAATGCGCTTGGTTATGTCTTAATCAAACGACGAACAAATTCCAACTCAGATGGTGTTGTCAATAAAATGACCTTAATGTGTAATCTTCATGGGGAAAAGATAAAAGGTTACTTGGGCTCGTTACAAGGTCAGTAAAAATTGACTGCCCCTTTAGATTGGACGGCCGCTTGAAAAGCGATGGTGGTTGGACGGTCAACATTATAGACCCGAGACATAATCACTATTCAGCTAACAATCTGGAGGGTTACGCGTACGCAAGAAGGATGAGTGAAGCTGAAAAAATCATTTGTGGAAGCTGAATATCATCGCGGTACAGATCCCGTCATATTCTAAAGCGGTTGAAAGATGAATTTCCAGGAAACTTGAGCCGCAAGGAGGACATTCACATTTTTCTAAAAACGTTACGGAAGAGGGCGGCCGAAAAACATGGGGAAACTCCAATGCAGGTTACATATATAAAATATACATTTTTTAATATTTATTTACTTTGATATGGTATTTGAAACGAACCACATACGCCATTTTGTTCAACCGTCGCAGGTTATGTTCAGTTTGCTACAAAAGCAAAAATACTTGTATTATTACACCACAAATAGTGCAACTGGTCGGTTGCAAAATCTATACATATATATATATATATAAAAAATATGAAGCAATAATTTGCATTTAATTTCGACTTAAAAATTAGATATATATATACATATATATATATATATATATATATATATATATATATATATATATATATATATATATATATATATATATATATATATATATATATATATATATATATATATATATATATATATATATATATATATATATATATATATATATATATATATATATATATATATATATATATATATATATATATATATATATATATATATATATATATATATATATATATATATATATATATATATATATATATATATATATATATATATATATATATATATATATATATATATATATATATATATATATATATATATATATATATATATATATATATATATATATATATATATATATATATATATATATATATATATATATATATATATATATATATATATATATATATATATATATATATATATATATATATATATATATATATATATATATATATATATATATATATATATATATATATATATATATATATATATATATATATATATATATATATATATATATATATATATATATATATATATATATATATATATATATATATATATATATATATATATATATATATATATATATATATATATATATATATATATATATATATATATATATATATATATATATATATATATATATATATATATATATATATATATATATATATATATATATATATATATATATATATATATATATATATATATATATATATATATATATATATATATATATATATATATATATATATATATATATATATATATATATATATATATATATATATATATATATATATATATATATATATATATATATATATATATATATATATATATATATATATATATATATATATATATATATATATATATATATATATATATATATATATATATATATATATATATATATATATATATATATATATATATATATATATATATATATATATATATATATATATATATATATATATATATATATATATATATATATATATATATATATATATATATATATATATATATATATATATATATATATATATATATATATATATATATATATATATATATATATATATATATATATATATATATATATATATATATATATATATATATATATATATATATATATATATATATATATATATATATATATATATATATATATATATATATATATATATATATATATATATATATATATATATATATATATATATATATATATATATATATATATATATATATATATATATATATATATATATATATATATATATATATATATATATATATATATATATATATATATATATATATATATATATATATATATATATATATATATATATATATATATATATATATATATATATATATATATATATATATATATATATATATATATATATATATATATATATATATATATATATATATATATATATATATATATATATATATATATATATATATATATATATATATATATATATATATATATATATATATATATATATATATATATATATATATATATATATATATATATATATATATATATATATATATATATATATATATATATATATATATATATATATATATATATATATATATATATATATATATATATATATATATATATATATATATATATATATATATATATATATATATATATATATATATATATATATATATATATATATATATATATATATATATAGTTTGCTACAAGAGCAAAAATACTTGTATTATTACACCACAAATAGTGCAACTGGTCGGTTGCAAAATCTGTTTTTTATACATCCGACTTCCTTTGAGTTGTGGCGTGCATTTCCTTGGGTTATCCAAATAGACGCAACGTACAAAACCAACTTGTACAACATGCCATTGGTCGAGATTGTCGGGGTGACTTCAACAAACAGACTTTCAGCATATCGTACGCATTTATCACAAGTGAACAGGAACATAATTATAGATGGGTGTTGGAGTGTTTGAAGTCGACCCTAGGTGAAGGGTTTGATGTACGTGTCGTACTCACGGACAGGGATCTGGCCCTCATGAAAGCATGCAAAACCGTTATGCCGGAAGCATACCATTTACTTGTAGAGTCCACATATGGAGAAACATCGAAAAATTTAGCATGCCATCGTTAAAAGGGGCAGGGAAATGGGGGCCTTTTTACGGATGGTGGAAAAAACTTTATGAATCGCGGACGCTAGAAGAGTACACCGAAAATGAAAAAGATTTAAAAGAGAAGATGGGAAAAGATTTAGACAGTATGTTTAGTGCACATGATTTTTTTATTTTTATTTTTACTTTTTTGGTAAATCACATATATCCACCCGTTTTAACCCAATAGTCAATTTACAGAGATGTACAAGTACTTGCAGAAGGAGTGGCTTTCACCGTACTAAGGAAAAGTTTGTGTCCTTTTGGGTCGATCAACATCTCAACTACCGTAACTACACTACCAACAGAGTTGAGGCTGAGCATTCACTCCTGAAGTCCGAGTTGAAGGGTCGATGTACATTTTACAGAATAATTCAATGTGTTAATTCTATCCTCGTCGGTCAACACACAGAAATAAAGGGACAACTGGAAGCGAGCAGGATTTATAGACACGGTAAACACAACTATCCATGTTTGAAGGACCTGCTTTGTGTTGTATCTGTGACAGCTCTGGATATTATGGTTGAAGAAATTGATCGATTCAAAAATAAGATGGGTAAAGACTGGAGAAAGTGCGGGTGTAAGGTTCGGGCTAGTTGTGGGCTGCCATGTGCTTGCCAAATAGCTTCATACATGCATCACAGTAAGTATATTTAATTAGTCCATATTTGATGTTTTTTTTAAAAATGCAAAAAAATTATATTTGCTTTTAAATAATGTAGGCAAACGTGTTGAGGTGGAGAACATAGATTGCTTTTGGAGAAAGCTAGACTTAACACCGTCGACGTGCCTGCCGGACAATGATTATCGAAAAGACTCAGATGATGACGAATGTATCAATGATTTAGTAGAGGATGTTAAGGTAAAGATAAAGCAGCAACCGAAGGCCCAGAGGAAAAACTGGATATCAAAAATAAAAGACATCGTCTATCCGGGGAGAACCAAAATTAAAGACCCTTCCGTTATTAAAAATAAACGTGGAAGACCAATCGGAGCAAAGAAAAAAATACCTCAAGTACGTCCAATCATAATTGATGTATAGTTAATTGATTTATTATATGTAAGTGCATCCTGTTTTAACCTATAATTCGAAGTCTAATTAATTGATCTATTATTTGTTGCAGGTGCCCGACATTAACATACCAACGGCAAATACAGCACCTCCCGGTCTTCAAAAATCCAAGTCGGTTCAATTTTCCCGACCGACTTTTCAGGATACCCAGTCCATGGGGGGGTTTCCGATCGTTTTTCGCAGTCGTCATTCTTTGCAGAGGGCCAGTATGGGAGAAACAGTGAATACGTGAGCACACAATCACGTTTCTTCGACGAACATGAAAGACAACCACAATGGCCTCAAAGTGAGAGAGAGA
This sequence comes from Erigeron breviscapus, assembly GCA_034093135.1. Taxonomy (NCBI): domain Eukaryota; kingdom Viridiplantae; phylum Streptophyta; class Magnoliopsida; order Asterales; family Asteraceae; genus Erigeron; species Erigeron breviscapus. The sequence goes on along the minus strand of CM067170.1, from coordinate 46,952,400 downwards.
GTGAATATATGGGCACCGAATCACGGTTCGCGGACACTACAAATCTCTTCGACGAACCTTATAACCACCTACAGTGGGCTCAAAGTGGCAGACAGAGCGAATCACATTTCCCAGACACACAAAGTTTTTTCGCAGACCCGAATAACCAAACGCAAGGAGAAACGTCCAGCTTTGTTGATCAACTCTTTGGGAGACCACATACACAGAACTTCTCTGAACTGGTTACACACAACTTCTTCGAGACGGAGTCAACATGGACTGACATGAGAACATACCTTCATCAACTCCCTTTTTACTTTCAACGTTACGTTGTGGATATCAAAAATGTTTCATCTGATGGTAACTGTGGATTTCGGGCACTGGCTGTTGCTTTGGGTGAATCTGAGGAAAAGTTCGAGTGGATTCGCAAACTAATGCTAGAGGAGTATGAGTCCAAACTCGGATACTATGAGGTTGCATTCGGTGGTGAAGCAACACGCATACATACTTTGCTTCAAATCTCTTATCCCCATGGTCGCCCATATGAACACTGGATGGTGATTCCATATTGCGCTATGCTTCTGTCCAATGCTTTGGGTCTTATAATTATCTGTTTAAGTGTCAAAGAAAACATCACATGTTTCCCTTTTTGGAAGGGGCCAGGCCAGCTATACCGTGACGAGCCGATATGCATTGGCCTGGTATCGGGAAATTCACATTTTGTTACGGTTTATTTAGACAAGGACTGCCCATTGCCTTACCCCTCAGCTTGGGGATTTGATAAACCTGCATCGCGGGCCTGGGCAGTTAATGCGAAGTACAAAGACCGTTTGGCTGATTACGACAGACACATTCAAGCTACTAAGGCACCTCCGCGATTTCAGCAGATTGATTAGTTGACTTATATTGTATAATACTTGGTTTGTAAGGTTTTCCGTTTTTGTGTAAATTGATGTATTTTAAACTTAAATTAATAGTTGTTATTATTATTTTAAAATACTATTATTTTAAAATAATAGTTTACGTGTTCTTTATCTATATTTGTTATTATGATTGGTTATAATATAGTTTGTTTGTATTTTTTTTACTTATATTTGTTATTATGCATATATTTGATGTTTGATTTTTTTCCCTTTTTACATATATTTTTTTCACTTTTTATATATACGTATACTAGTGACTATATTGTTAAACATGAATATCATAACCAACACAACAAAATATAAATTTATAACTAAACCACAAACACAATTAACACCCATGTTTAAAAATATATTGTTTATAACAACCAAATACTAATAATTATCATTGTCCTCATCATCATCATTACCCAAATAGATATCATCATTACCCAAATTTATAGATCCTAAAGAGAACGGAGAGGTGGGAGCAAATTGCGAGCCATACGTAGTAGAGGAGGGATCACTTTGCGAGCCATGAGCATGTGCAGCAGCGGACCAATTAAATACAGCATCAGGATCAAACCAAGCCACCTGCGGAGGAGCAAAGTTGAGATCGAAAGGGGTCTGACATGATCCAGCCTGGCTACCCTGAGCATGAGATGGTCCACCCTGGCTACCCTGACCATGATGGATCGGGGTACCCTGTGGCTGCGTCAAATGAGTGTAGTCATACTCTGTGTCTCCCACACCCCGAACGATCCTCCCTAGGCCACGGCGGTGGCCCGACCGGTTTCCAAATGTAGCCGGAAAAAGTTCTGGCTGGGGTGTTGGGACGGGGTCCCGTTCACGCTCCTCCTTCTTCTCCTTGAGCTTGTCCTGAATCACGTTAAAGTATATATATATATAAGGTTAATAAAATGAGTAAGTAATACTTAAAATATAACTTAAAAAGAGACATTTACATAATTAGCTTGAGCTGTCGGGTGTTCCCATGACCCATCCGCATGCTTGTGTCTGGCCGCATACATTTCGACCAGATCAGGGTCTTCTCCGTCATGAGTTCGCTGTAAGCACATCAAATTGTCATAAGAATAGCATTTATTTAGGAAATAAATATTTTTAAACACAAGTGAATATTTTATTCTTTGTTACCGTATATTGGTCGACATACTGAGATGCCGACTGCCGACCGTGGGTCCCTGCGAGGATTTGGAGGGCCCGGTTATCCTTGTTGGTCTTGGCCCTTTTCACACGGTCCTCCCTCTGGTAGAAGCGCAACAAATCCGACCAGTCCTCCGGCTCCATACCCTCGGGAACAGCTCCCTGCAACTCAGCAATCTTCTCTAAACCCCCCTTATCATCGAAGTGGGTTTTCTTGAATCCGCTTTTCCAGTTCCGATACATATGTTGCGCATCAGCGGTGATCATGCGCTCAAATGCTTTCCGGATGGCATCATTGGGGTCCAAATTGATGAAGTGATCCAATCTGAACCGTTGCTGTAATTTTTAAGTAATAGTTAGCAATATATCAAATTTTCACAAAATATCAATTTAGGAATATAATATTATAGAGATTGTACGTTTAAGGCTGGAATTAGAACGCCTTATCTTGCGTGGGCACATCCGACCATATATATATTTTTATACCTAGTTTTTTTATAAATTTTTTTTAAAGTTTTGTTAAAACTTTATTTTTATACTTATATAATCTACTTTTATACAAATTATTTTTTTCTATATAATCTTTTCTACTATCTTTTATATTTTTTTCTATATAATCTTTTCTACCTATCTTTTATATTTTTTTCTATATAATCTTTTTATATTTATTATATTTTTTTCTATATAATCTTTTCTACCTATCTTTTATGATTTTTTTCTACTTCATTTTTCTTAAACTATTGGGGATTTTTGACAACACTAACATATTAACACTAACAATTTGCTTACCAATAACACAAGAATAACAACAATTACAAACCACTAATTTATCACTTATAACAATCACAATACTAACTAATAATCCTAACACATCAATTTACAATACTAATAAACCTAACAAATCTATAGAAAATAAAATACAAACATATACCAAAACTATCAAAAAACAAATAAAAGCAAACAAAAAAGGGTAATGGCCAGAAATAAAAGAAGAAAGGATTTATATAGTGAAAGGGATGGGATGGATATATATTGAAACGGATGGTTGGTTTCAAAGCACGAAAATCGAAGCGACTTTCCGCGGCGACAAAGTCGCCGCGGAAAGTTGGCCGGAATAATTGGAGAAAGAGGTGTATTCTTGATTTTGGTCGGAATTTTTTTGGTTTTGGATTTTTTTTGTATTATAATTTTATATACTTATTTATTATTTTTTTCTATATAATCTTTTCTACTATCTTTTATGATTTTTTTCTATATAATCTTTTCTACTATCTTTTATATTTTTTTCTATATAATCTTTTCTACTATCTTTTATATTTTTTTCTATATAATCTTTTCTATATCTTTTATATTTTTTTCTATATAATCTTTTCTACTATCTTTTATATTTTTTTCTATATAATCTTTTCTATATCTTTTATATTTTTTTCTATATAATCTTTTCTATATCTTTTATATTTTTTTCTATATAATCTTTTCTACCTATCTTTTATGAATTTTTTTTACTTATTTATTTTTTTTCTATATAATCTTTTCTACCTATCTTTTATGATTTTTTTCTACTTCATTTTTCTTAAACTATTGGGGATTTTTGACAACACTAACATATTAACACTAACAATTTGCTTACCAATAACACAAGAATAACAACAATTACAAACCACTAATTTATCACTTATAACAATCACAATACTAACTAATAATCCTAACACATCAATTTACAATACTAATAAACCTAACAAATCTATAGAAAATAAAATACAAACATATACCAAAACTATCAAAAAACAAATAAAAGCAAACAAAAAAGGGTAATGGCCAGAAATAAAAGCAAAAAGAAAGGGTCATGGCCGGAAAATACATACCTTGTCGGGAAAAATGGCCGGAAAACTCGCCGGAAAAAGTGATGGCCGGATTTAAAAAATAGGGTTTTGGTTGAGATTTGTTTGGTATTTTAAAAGAGAGATGGGGATGGTGGTAAGCAAAGTCGCCGCGGAAAGTTGGCCGGAATAATTGGAGAAAGAGGTGTATTCTTGATTTTGGTCGGAATTTTTTTGGTTTTGGCCGGATTTTTTTTGTTGATTCTCGGCAGAAATAAAAGAAGGAAAGGATTTATATATTGAAAGGGATGGGATGGATATATATTGAAACGGATGGTTGGTTTCAAAGCACGAAAATCGAAGCGACTTTCCGCGGCGACATCGCCGCGGAAAGTTTGGTCAAAGTCAGCCTGCAATTAATGCTGGTAGTTGGTTGCAGTTTTGTCTTTTCCGACTTTCCGCGGCGACATCGCCGCGGAAAGTTTCTGGTCCGGTTACCCTTTATTCCATGGTCGGGGTACGCGTGGCGAAATCTTATCATATGAATCCTGACCAACCACCCCTATGGCCCTATATATATATAGAATAATGTTATTATATTATAATTCGAGTAAATAAATAATCGGATTAAGATCCTCTAAAGTTGATCCAACTTCATAGGTGAAGTTGGATCAGCTTTAACCATTGGATTAAATCCAATGGTCAAGATTTAAACATCAAAATTAGATCTTGACCATTGGATTTAATCCAATGGTTAAAGTTGATCCAACTTCACCTATGAAGTTGGATCAACTTTAGAGGATTCTAATCCCTAACTGATAATAGCGTGACAGGAGGAGAGTCATAAAAGAAAAAAAAGATGGTGTTGGAAGATACAATTTGTGTTCTATAAAAGTGGTAAAACATAAATTCATGATCCACTTGTAATTAAATTAACTATATACCATCTTCAACAATTTAATCATGTTTTGATGAAATTGTATTGTTAACAATAGTGGTCGTCAACTTTTAATAGTTTTATTGTTACATGGATTTCTTTAAGCTAGAACTAACACGATACCCGCGCAACGTGGTCGTGAACATGGCGGCGATGGTGTGGTGGTGGGGGCGACTGTTGGTGGTAGAGGCGGCGTCGAGTGCTGTAGATAATTGATGTAAAGGGTTAATAAATATATTTTAAAAGATAAAGGACTGTCATTACGGGTATTTAAACAATTTCCATGTAACTTTCAACAAGAGGACTATTTCTTTTATAATATAGTATAGAAGTATATATATATATATATAATATAATACAGTGAAACAAATAAGCAATAACTTATATATATAGCTACCGTACATCGTACGGGTATTAGAACTAGTATCTATATATATTACACTAGCTTGGTACACTAACTCAATGAATGCCTGAGTAATAGCGTGACAGGAGGAGAGTCATAAAAGAAAAAAAAGATGGTGTTGGAAGATACAATTTGTGTTCTATAAAAGTGGTAAAACATAAATTCATGATCCACTTGTAATTAAATTAACTATATACCATCTTCAACAATTTAATCATGTTTTGATGAAATTGTATTGTTAACAATAGTGGTCGTCAACTTTTAATAGTTTTATTGTTACATGGATTTTTTGTTACAATGCATGTGCTATAAAGAAAGAGAGTACGTAAAGACATTTACTTCTCAATATGTAAACACAACCACCCCTATCTACCAATAAACTAAAACAGGATTGAGATGTTCTTGAAACAACATGTGACGTAATCCTTGATTGACACGTGTCATTTTAATTTATTTAAATTAGCTTTTTTAATTGTATATAGATTCAATTTCCTTATTAAAGTTAGAATTAAACTCCAACTTTTGGCTTATAGTTACAAAACACATTATAACCTTTGATTGATCATTTTTTCATTAATAAAGTTGTTTCTTTTTCTTTCTCAATTTTTTAACTCCTATTACTTATATTACTTATAATAAGTTATTAACATGAATACTTCAAAATTTAAGTTTACTATCCGAAATCACAAGACTATTTGTCGTCATCCACTATGCTTACAAGTTCCGATTTTGATGTGATTCTAAAAATTTAAGGTAAATCCAAAACTCTAACTAAACATATATTATATTTATCGTTACTGTTTATTATAATTTAGCTTCGATCAGTTTACTTTAACCACAATTTATTTAATACTCACGAATCATGTACGTGACATATTCAAATTTATTTATGATACAATCTATATAGCCAGGGGTGGTACTAAAGGGGGGGCAAATGCCCCCCTCAAAATTTGAATTTTGTCATGTATTTTTAAATTTTTCATAGATTTTTAAATTTTTTTATAGGTTTTTAACATTTTGCCCCCTTTTAAAAAAAAATTTCACGGATTCTTTAATTCTGCCCCCTCTGAAATATTTTCCTGGTACCTCCTCTGTATATAGCTACCGTACATCGTACGGGTATTAGAACTAGTATCTATATATATTACACTAGCTTGGTACACTAACTCAATGAATGCCTGAGTAATAGCGTGACAGGAGGAGAGTCATAAAAGAAAAAAAAGATGGTGTTGGAAGATACAATTTGTGTTCTATAAAAGTGGTAAAACATAAATTCATGATCCACTTGTAATTAAATTAACTATATACCATCTTCAACAATTTAATCATGTTTTGATGAAATTGTATTGTTAACAATAGTGGTCGTCAACTTTTAATAGTTTTATTGTTACATGGATTTCTTTAAGCTAGAACTAACACGATACCCGCGCAACGGGTTGCATGGCGGCGATGGTGTGGTGGTGGGGGCGACTGTTGGTGGTAGAGGCGGCGTCGAGTGCTGTAGATAATTGATGTAAAGGGTTAATGAATATATTTTAAAAGATAAAGGACTTCATTAGGTTTTAGACAATTTCCATGTAACTTTCAACAAGAGGATATTTCTTTTATAATATAGTATAGAAGTATAGATATTATCTGTATAATTAATACAGTGAAACAAATAAGCAATAACTTATATATTGCCATAAATTTTTATGATATATGGTCTTTGGTGTTGACTGTGAGAGTTAGGCTCCGTTCTTTTTTAACTTAATAATTAAAAACTTAATACATTCAGTTAAATTTCATTTCATGTTCTTTTTTTGATTTAATAAACAAAAATAACCGTCAATTACTTATTTTTTACTTAATACATACATACATTATTTATACATTCAGCCACTTAATACATTTAGCACTTAATGACTAAAAAAAGAACGGGCCCTTAGCGTAAAATAGTCGGAAAGATGGTAATATATCATATGTTTTTTTTAATATGTTCAAAAGATTAATCCATAATATTGTCCATATAAGCGTTAAAAGTAGACCAACTTTTCAAAAAAGGTTAATCTGGAATTCGATAATAATGTTTTATATGTAAATTAGGAATTGATGCAACGAGGTAGTGACGGTGGCGGCGCTCTTTGTGACAGGTCGTGGCATCGGCGGTAGCGACGGTGGTGGCGATTATGGTGGCAGTAGCGGTGTTATTTATTAATGTAAAAATAATTTATGTAAAATGAGGTAATGTAATTATTTAAGAGTTATGGGCAGATATTGTAAATTAAGTTTATTGAGAATATTATAAACATTTAAAACAACTAGCATGTTACCCGCGCAATGCGACGGTGGTCATGACGGCGACGGTGTGGTGGTGGGGCGACTGTTGGGGGTAGAGAGGCGTCGAGTGTGTAGATAATTAATGTAAAAGTAATTGATGTAAAGGGTTAATGGAGAGATTTTAAAAGATAAAGGATTGGGAGTGTAATTTAATCATTAATGTTAAGGAAGTAGTGTAAGTGAAAATATCTTAAGGGGTGCTAAATGAAAATATTACATATTTTTCAACACTTCCAAAAATAGAGTGCTATTTTTTTAGAGTTAATTACTGAAATGGTACCTAACGTTTGCGCTATATTACTGGTTTCATACCTTTCCTTTCGAAATTACGCTGATCATACCCAACGTATGCAAATCTCCACTCGGACCATACTGGAGGCCAACGCCGTCACGTGGCCGTTAACCACCCCACCCCCCCACGTGACTTGCACGTGAGGGGTAAAAATGTAATTCTGTACCTGGAAGCTGCTTCATCTCTCTTTTTATACCCAAAATTCATCTTATTTTACATATTTCATACCGAAACAAAACCTAAACCCAACACCACGATTCCTTTCGATCAAATAGTATAATGGCATGGAAAATATGACCCAAAGACATCGATGATTATGATCTTGACAGGCTATACGGTAAGATTCTTCCTTAAAAACCCTAATTAATTTGGGTATTTATGAAGAAATACCCAAACACTCTGTTTTCTTTTATTTGTTAATTTTTTAATAAATTTCTTAACTTAATCAGTATTTTTAAGTTAATTAGTACTTTCTTAAGTTAATCAGTATTTTTTAATAAAATTTGGTTATTTATAACTTACAGATGGGAACCCTAGCATGTTCACAATGAGAATTCGCCATGGGGGTCAGTTCAAGCATGCCAATGATGGGAGATTATATTATCAGGGTAAGTCGACATATGTAGATTATGTTGATAGTGATTGTTTATCAGTCATTGAATTGAACACAATGTTATAAGAGATGGGGTATCATTTAAAAACCATTAAAGAAATTCAATTTCAAAGACCTCATTGTGAGTTGGGTTTAGGACTGATGAATATTATATCTGATATAGATGTAAACTTTATGAGAAAGCTTTTAGATGGTGAATGTAATATGGTCACTTTATTTGTTACACATTATCCAGTAGTTAGAACCAAAAAAAATGCTAGAAGATTAAGTTTAGAGCAGCCTGCTACTTTGAAGGGTAATTTGGTTAAGGATAATGTTGTAGAGGACAATGTGCCTAATGATAATGTGGTTAATGATAATGATACTGTGTTAGATGATAATGAGGCAGAGGATAATGTAGTTAAACATAATGTGTTAGATGATAATGAGGCAGAGGACAATGTAGTTAAGGATAATATGTTAGACGATAATGAGGCAGATGACAATGTGGTGAAAGAGGATAATGTAGTTAAGGATAAGGATGTGGAAGAGGATGATGAGGATGTTTTAGTTGAAGATGATAATGTGGTTAAAGATGTGGATGCAGATATGACTCATTATAGGTTAGATTTGGAAGCACAAGTTGATTATGTTGGATTGAATAACCAGTGTCAGGGCACAATGCAAGATGATGTAGAGATTCCTGTCATAGACAATGAGGTTTTTGATAGTGATACTGATTCTGGTGGTGATGATATTGAAAGGATTAGGGATAATAAGTTGAGAAGGTTTAGGAAGCAACAACTAGCAACTGGTGGATCAATTGAACATGCTCCTTTCTATGCCACGCAGACATTTGGTACTTCTGCATAGATCAAACAACTCATAAGAAAATACTCAGTTGAGAGCAGAAGATGCATTAAGATTATTTACAATGATAAAAGGAGGGTCAAGGCTATTTGTGAAGGTATAATGCCAGTTTTTGATGAAGAGGGTGAGGTATTTGGGCCTGTTGAGAAGGGTGAAAATACTATTGGGCCTGTTGAGAAGGGTGAACAGCCTGTTGTGCCTAGGGATAAAGGAAAGAAGGTTATTGAGACAGGAGATAGTGGGCCAGAAGGTAGTGGGCCCAAGTCAAAGTCCAAGGTAAAAAAAGATAAGGAATCTGGTAGTGGGAGACAACACAATTATCAATGCCCTTGGTCAATATATTGTAGTAAAATACAGGGAAGAGAAACATGGCAGGTGAAAACATTTAAAGACAAACATGAATGTTTGCAATCAAGAGAGATAAAACATTGTACCTTTAGCTATATGTCAAACCAGATTAAAGAACAAATTGGCAGAAATCCTGAAATCCCTACAAAGGCACTCCAAGAGGAATTAGAAGCAAAATTAGAGCTCAGTGTTTCTTGGATGAAGGTTTTCAGAGCCAAAAAAAGAGCTGCAGTAGATCTACAAGGGGATTTCCATAAACAGTATGGAATGCTTAGGGATTATTCTGAAAAATTGATGCTGCAAAATCCAAATACAACTGTAACTATTGATGTTGAGCCAGTGAACAATGCAGATGAGCCAACAAGACAATTCAGGAGGATATATGTCTGTTTGGGAGCACTAAAACAAGGGTTCAAAGCATGTTTGAGGGACTTGGTAGGTTTAGATGGTGCATTTATGAAGGGTCCTTTCTCAGGACAGGTTCTAACAGCTGTGGGTCTTGATTCAAATAATGAGATATATCCAATTGCATATGCTATTGTTGAAACAGAGAACAGAGAATCTTGGACATGGTTTCTTCAATGTTTGGGACCAGATCTTGACTTGGATGAAAGGTGTAACTTCGCTTTCATATCAGATAGACAAAAGGTATTTCCTTTAAATTAAAATGAATTATTTACTTAATTCTATGTACTAACTTATAAACTGCCCTTTATATTTACTTAAATCTATGTACTAATAAACTAATAAACTGCCACAATAACAGGGTCTAATTCAAGCAGTTAGCAATGTATTTCCTTTTGCTGAACATAGATATTGCCTCAAGCACATTAATGAAAATATGAAATTGTATTGGAGGCGAAAGGCTTATAAGGACATTCTATGGAGATGTGCAGTGGCAACCACAGTCCAGCAGTTTGAAAGACATATGCAAGAAATGAAAAACCTGAATGTGGATGCATTTAATTGGTTGAGCAAAATTCCACCCAAACACTGGGCAAGGTCTCACTTTTCTGGTATGTAAATATGCTTTCCTTTATATGCATTTACTTTGAAGTATTTAGGGCAAAAGGTCACACATTTTTATACTTAAAAATGACAGGAAGGTGTAAGTCAGACATGTTGTTGAACAATCTTTGTGAGGTTTTAAACAAGCAGTTAGTGAAGGCCAGAGACAAGCCTATTATTGCATGCATAGATTTCATTAGGGAGTATTTTATGAAGAGAATTGTGACTGTACAGAAGGTTATTGAGAAGAGTAAAGGTCCACTTACCCCTGCTGCAACTGAGTTAATGAATGTGATCATGAAAGAGGCTCATGCTTGCAAAACAATCTGGAATGGTGGTGACAAATACCAAATTCATGGACCATGGGGTGAACAAGTTATTGTGAATACTACCACAATGATTTGTACTTGTCGAAAATGGGAATTGACAGGACTTCCATGCAAGCATGCTGTGGCTGCTAACTATAACATGAGGAAAAACCAAATGAGGCCTGGTATACCAGAATCATGGGCTCATAGGTGCTATTGGTTGGATACATGGAAGCAGGCTTATAGCTTCAAAGTTAGTCCTGTAACAGGCAACACCACCTGGCCTAAGTCTAGATGCCCAACCACTCTAACACCTCCTGTGCATCATAAGCAAGCAGGCAAGAAAGAAGAGAAAGAAGGGTGTATATGAGATGGATTTGGTTAAAGATGGGAAGATGACAAAGAAAATGCAGCTTGGTAAGTATAGGAAGTGTGGTAACAAGGGGGCACAATGCAAGAACATGTGTTGGTCAAGGTAGCAGCAGCAGCCAAGCTCAAAGAACTAGCAGTCAACCACAAGGTCAAGGAAGCAGCAGTCAACCTCAACCTAGAAGACAACCTAAAGCAACTAGCAGCAGTCAACCTCAATCTAAAAGACAACCTAAAGCAACTAGCAACAGTCAACCTCAACCTCAAGCTAGCAGTCAACCACAAGGTCAAAGAAGCAGCAGTCAACCTCAAAGTCAAAATCAAGTGGGTGGTAGCAGTCAAGGGAAAGTTTACAGATATGGTGTAAATGGTGGCAAGAAGGTTAGAGGCAAAAGTGAAAGAATTTTGAAGAATAAGCTTGCCAAAAAAGTCCCAGGTCCTGGATCAACCAAAGATCATGCCATGGTGTTAGAATAGAAAGAAAGTCATTGTCTTTTGAAGTACTTGTATTTTTATGTCTTTTGAACTGCAGTTTGGTGTTGTTATTTCTTGTTTCAAACTACTTTTATGTGTGTAAGACTACTGCTAGTCTGCTATGTGTTTTGTTTTGTTAAGACTACATGTAATTGTGTTATGTGTTTAATATTACTGCAGTTTGGTAATTGTTGTTCTTTCCTTACATGTGTGTGATATTCATAACAAAAGATAACAAAAAAAAGAACACATGCAATATACCAAAAGTCATAATTCATTAATATTCATATCATTACAACCAAAAGATACAGATAACAACTTAAAAAAATACAAAGATAACAAGAACATTTTCAGTGGCATACTAGAAATATCACAAGTACAAAAAAGATCCAACTAACTACCAAATAAAGCTTCAATCTTGAAACTTGATTTTCACTTGCTTTTAACTTGGCATCCACCACATTCTTTGAACGCAATAAACCAGGGATGATAGCCACCGATCGAGGGCACATTGCAGGATCAACCCATCCTATGAATCTACAAGTTGACCCCTTGTACCAAAGAAATTAATTCGAAAAGTAAAGGAAAAAATTGGAAATTAAACCACACAAAATCGAAATTAATTGGTACCTGTTGTGGACAGCAGTAGAATCGACGTCCAGGATTAAGGCCAGTCCATGAAGTACGAACTATTGCCTTCCTTCCACACTAACAAATCACCATGGTTGTTGGTTTTTGATTTAGGGGAAAAAACCCTAATTTTTTGGGGGGAAACTAAAAAAACGGGGGGAAAGAAAGTTTTGGGGGAAATGTGTTATTTTGGAGCCAAATTATTATATATAAAAGCAGCTTCCTGGTGCGATATTACATCTTTACCCCCCTCACGTGCAAGTCACGTGGGGGGTTTTTAACGGCCACGTGACGGCGTTAGCCTCCAGTATGGTCCGAGTGGAGATTTGCATACGTTGGGTATGATCAGCGTAATTTCGAAAGGAAAGGTATGAAACCAGTAATATGGCGCAAACGTTAGGTACCATTTCAGTAATTAACTCATTTTATAATATAGTATAGATGAATAAATGGAAAGGATGTTTTAAAATTATCAAATATGTGTAGTTAAAAAAACGAAAGGAACAAATACATAATGTAGATTTTTTTGAAGGTGATACTGAGTATCATTTTTAATACGAACCTTTTGGCTAAAAATGATATACTACAACAACAATTTAGCCACACAAAAAATACCCCACTCATAACATTTATAAAACTTCAATTGTTTATTACAATATCAACTTAACATGTTATCTCAAAGTTAATATAAATAATAAATGGTCACACCTAACTAATCAATTTTGTCTTTTTTTTTTCTTCTGAATTTTCTTTATTATTTTTGGTATGTTTTTTTGTTTTTGGTTATGATAATGGTTTCATATTGTAATTAGCTATATGCAAATACCAATTGTGCATATCCAACTAAAATTGTGTCTATTGTAAGCATTTACTTTTAAAATTCTGTCTAACAGACATACCTTGTCAATTAAAAACTTACAACTTGATATTCGACATAAAAATTTATATGGTTGTTACATATATATATTAGATTATTTTCCCGCGTAATACGCGAGTTAAACTCATTAAATTTTCATAATAACATAATTAGTAGTTACAAATAAAACATGTTGAAATATGATGATAATATTATCCAAAAAAATTACTTATTGAGTCATAGTGTAATTGATTAAATTTGTTGAATTTTAAAGGGTTTGCGCTACCGGAATGACATCTCCAAAGAACAACCCACAAACACGCAAACCCCAAAGGTCGAACCCATGACATGTGAGAAAAACCTTAAATGCATCTGTCAGCTGTGCTAACTCCATTCGTTTTTTATAATATATGTGTGGGTAAAAAATATTGTGTTATAGTTTAAAAAATAAAAATACAATAAATATAAATAATTTAACATGCCATTCTCAAAACCGAAAACTATTAAAAAAATGTAACATTTATTTTGTGATGAATATATGTTTGTATTATTAATGTTTAACAATAAAATTTGATTTTATCCATATAATTTATGATTTATCTTGATGTATTGTATATTTTCTAAATGTCTATTCTCTAGTCATATGTTTTCCTTTATATTAATCAATTACTACGTTATATTTTTTATTTTTAAAATCCTTTTCTATATATAAATCTTACTTATATGAATTTTCATGTTATAATATCTACCAATAAACTAAAACAGGATTGAGATGTTCTTGAAACGAAATGTGGCGTAATCCTTGATCGACATGTGTCCTTTTAATTTATTTATTTTTATTAAATTAGTTTTTTTTAATTGTATATAGATTCAATTTCCTTATTAGACTTGGAACTCTTGGCTTATAAATACAAAACAAATTATAACCTTATTTATTGACCGTTTTCTCATTAATAAAATTGTCTCTTTTTCTTTATCAATTCTTCAACTCCTATTACTTATATTACTTATAATAATAAGTTATTAATATGAAGACTCCAAAAATTTGAGTTTACGATCCGAAATCACAAGGCTATTTGTCGTCATCCACTATGCTTATAAGTTCCGATTTTGATGTGATTGTAAAAATTTAAGGTAAATCCAAAACTTTAACTAAACATATATATTATATTATCATTATCATTACCTTTTATTATAACTTAGCTTCGATCATCGGTTTACTTTAACCACAATTTATTTCATACTCACGAATCATGTATAAGACATATTTGAATTTCTTTATGATACAATCTATATAGCTACCGTACATCGTACGGGTATTAGGACTAATAATAATACAAAATATAATTTCAAATTGTTAATACTGTTTCAAAAATAAAACATAAGATAGTATCATATATTCATATATGTATCCAAATCACATTGAAGTGGAATATGGTTACTAAAGATGATATCATTTATTAGTTTATTTACAAAAGATGTAAATATAAATCACATATAAGAAATTAAACATGTTGCGTAAATTTTTATATTAGGAATAAAATCTTAATTATAAAACCTATAACAAATGACCTTACAACAAAATATATATATATATATATATATATATATATATATATATATATAATATATATATATATATATATATATATATAGGAAAGTTATTTGTAGTACAAGCATTTAAAAAAGTACAAAAAGTACAAGGTTTTTCCTCTTCTTCTTCCTTCTTCCTTCCATCTCCGACCACCACCACCACCACCATGATCATCTCCGACCATGTAACATTTGCCATTTTAGCCGTTAATTGTTATATATGATAATGGCAAACTTTATAAATATAAGAAAACTTTAGGTATTTTTGGTGCATATATATATATGTGTGTCGGACTAGTGAGATATTGTAATATCTGCTATCTGGATGATCTGTTTCATTAAGGAAACGAACCCGAAACACTCGTAACCTTACATCTAATCCAAGTTAAGACATAATTAACTAGGATTAGTTAACTAAGGTTAGTTAACTAAGGTTAGTTAACTAAGGTTAGTTAACCAAGGTTAGTTAACTAGCCCATGGTATTGCAAAACCATCAAACTAGCCCATGGTATTCCTTAACTTAACCATAGTTACCAACAAACTAAACTAGTAACCATGGTAAATTACTACCTATAAATACAAGCTAAGGTTTTCATTTCTAATTGCTAATTCACACTCTCAACACTTCTCTTCTTAAATCCCTATCATTCCGAGATCCATACTTGTTCAAGTTCAAGCATATCTTACACAACCTTTCATCATCCCAAGCTTTCGATTCAACCAAAGTTGTTTTGAATTCGTTGGTTTCGAAATTGTAAACACGACGTTGTTATTGCGAATTCTTTCAAGAACTTATCAAAGCCTAGTTATAATGGCCACATGGAGTTAGGATTATTCCATATTCATCAAGTTTACAAATCCAAGTTATAGTCGATTCTCTCAAGATCTTCTTTGGAGCTCATCCCTATATCGTTACTTTGATCTTAGAATTCATAATATCTCCATACTTGTAAGTGTTTCTATGAAACCTTACTATACTTTGCTTTATGATTATATGACTATATGTTATGTATTGAAATGCTTGTCAACTTAATTTTATACTCAATTGATACATAATTGCATTTAAATACGGTAACTATCGCTTTTATATATGAATATTGAAATATTGTTACTATTGCGAAAAATGAATTATTAGCGAAAGTACGAGAAATCGTAAAACTTTTATTAAATCATTTTAAATACTTATTATGGTATATAAACAAGGGCATAGTTATATACCTAACTATCCTAATTCATATAATTACTATTCACCATCTGTGAATTATTTCGTATTTTCGAATTGTTTGATTTATGGATAGAATATATCCTTGATACGCTTTTAACCGCACAATGTTTCCGAAAGTGATTGCACCTTGGGCCTCTTTGGCTTATGCCGGAGGAATGGAAGGTAGTTCGCGAAAAGTTTGCATAAGCATTCACTAAGCAACTTAATTCGCCCCGGTATTCTTCACGACCCAAGGCCAACCCTAACACAACTTGGAAATAAAATGCTGGTTTTTCCTGCCATTTAAGGTATCTCTTCCATTGTAATCAATACATTTTGTGTTGATTATAATACATACTATTTAAAGTATCTCTTCGTTACTAAATTAATACATTCTTCGTATTAATCTTACTATTTAAAGTACATATATCCTACGGATACGTATTACATACGGAAAGTTACATTTTTACCCTACAGTTTCAAAGGTATCATTTTTCGTCCTTATACTTTGGACATTTGACAATTTAGTCCCTCAAGTTTCAAGAATGACAATTTAGTCCCTCAAGTTTCAAGAATGACAATTTAGTCCCTCAAGTTTCAAAAATGACAAATTAGTCCCTTAAACTTTTATAACATAAATTACGTTGACAAGCGTATTAATAAGGTAACCTTATAGTTGTATATCTATATTTGGAATTTAGCACGAATATAAATCAATTCACATTGAAATTAGGGAATACGTAACGTGGCCAGTTGACTCGCTCGTCATCGTTAACTACATCAATCTCTTCTATTTTGCTGTTGAACTATCAACAATAAGGTGAGTTCCGTAAACCCTCCCTACTCAATTGAGATTCGGGCTGAAAAGTGTACATGCTTGTTTAACTGTTGATTGTTGATTTGATTGATTGTATGATTGAATTGTTGTTATGGACATGTTAGCGCATTACTTATTATATAAGTCGCACCGTTAGCGCATTACTTATTATATAAGTCGCACCGTTAGCGCATTGTTAATTATTAACTATGTAAGCCGCATCGTTGTTGATCGTCATTGATTGTTATGGAACGTTGTTGAACGTTATATGGAATCGTTATTATTGAATGTTGACTTGTATTGAATTGTGATAATGTGAAACCTTATAGGTTATCCTTGGATGTGATTAGTTCTCCTAATCCTCACTTATTGTTAACGGTTGTTATCCGACACGGTTATTCCTTGTTACTTGTCCCTACGAACTCACCAACTTTATGTTGACGCTCTTTAGTACACTTTTCAGGTAATCAAGTTAATCAGAGACAGAATGGATGAATAGATGCTTGCATTGCTAGGGTTTGGACTATCTTTGGACTTTCTAGATCCGTGATCCTTATTTCCCTTTAACGGGTTATGCTTAGGATCAACTACTATCGTTTGAACATTTTTCTTTTAAGTATGGATTGAGTGTGTATTTTGATAAATTTTGATTATTGTAATGAGCTTGTGGATTGTTTCAATCTATTGAATGCATATAGTTTGACTCTACATAATTCCCATGTCATGTTGTGCTTTTCTAAGTGATACCCCATGATTCCGCCATGTTGGGGTGTTACAGACCACCACCATGATCTTCCGACGACGGCGACCATCTCCGGCGAGACTTACACATGTGTAAGTACAACTTTTTTAGTAGGGCTTCGCCCGTACCGTAGCAAACCGTCACCATATCTTGGATCGCCGCCCATCAAATCCATACGATTCCCATATGCGTCCCTTGACGGTCAGTTCAGAACGGATAAGGGCCTCTGGCCCGTAACGTATCCATCCGAAAACGAACCTGATTCTCGCCGGAAAGTTAACTTACACATGTGTAAGTTGTACTTACACATGTGTAAGTCTCGCCGGAGATGGTCGCCGTCGCCGGAGGATCATGGTGGTGGTCGAAGATGATCATGGTGGTGGTGGTGGTGGTCGGAGATGGAAGGAAGAAGGAAGAAAAGGAGGAAAAACCTTGTACTTTTTGTACTTTTTAAATGCTTGTACTATAAATAACCCACCCTATATATATATATATATATTATAATATATTATATATATATATATATAAGAAGGATATATTTTGTCTAATCATATAAAATATAAGTATTAATATTGTCATTTAATAAAGATGAAATAATTAAATTTGATCTAATGGTTCTAAATCAAAGATGGAATTCATCCAAGGGTTCTTATTTGTTTAAGAATGAATTTAGGACCTTGTTATATATATATATATTGGTAGATAAAAGAAAAGTGAATATGAGGTTGTTCCCAATCTAAACTTAGATGGAGAACTGCTCACACAAATATTTTTCTAATTTACTGAAAAGTAAATAAATATTTTGGGTTCCATGAATTTATGAATAAAAAATAAAAATGTGAGAGGTTCCCCATTAAATCTTAGATGGGGGCAAACCCCATATTCACTTCCCCCATATATAAATACATCCAATAGTCAAGATTTACACGTTAAATACCTACGGTAACATTTTTAATTAACTTTTTTTTTTTTGAAAATTGACTTTCATTCATTCAAAAACCTCCAAAAACAGAGGCATTATATACATAACATATATGGGAAAATCATCGCTGCAGTCGACTGCAACTTCCATGGCTGCAGTTGCACTCACATACCATTTAAGTGATTGATCTATTACAAAAATGCCCCCCTGATTTTCATGCTAAAAACACCCCGCTGCATGTGCAGCCCGCTGCAGCGATGCTATCCCCAACATATATACAAGAGTATCACAACAACATTCCTTTACACCAGTTTTCCCAAGTCAAGGAGCTTTTCTTCCACCTGCTTCTATACCAAAGAAATCCCAATGTCTTTATGCTTTGAATAATTCCTTCCGTGCTTGCCTTTTCATTAGAGAACCTCTTTCCATTTCTAGCTTTCCAAACCTCTTCCACACTGCCACATCAGCTTTTCTCTCTCTTCATCCACCTCTTCCACACTCACTCCCTATAACCCCTCTTCCACACCTCTTCCACAACTCACAAAAACCCACATCTGACCCCACATCTTGGCATTTTCCTCCGCTCCCACTTCGTCTACGCTCTTCGGTGGATGGAAACGGCTCGAAGGATGAGGCGGTCGACGAGATGCTCCCTAAGTCTTCTTGGTCGAAGAGGTGTCGATGAGGTGGTCGACGAAGGCTTAGGGAGAGGCCTTAGGCACATTCTACTTTTAAAATTTTAAACTAATGTTTATAACCATATACATTTTCTGCTATTCATTTCTTTGTTGTTTTGATCCTAAGCTACTAAAGAATCTTTTTGATAAATCATTGTATTCAGATTATGAAAAGTTTTTCCAAGTCAATGAGCTTTTCTTCCACCTGCTTCTATACCAAAGAAATCCCAATGTCTTTATGCTTTGAATAATTCCTTCCGTGCTTGCCTTTTCATTAGAGAACCTCTTTCCATTTCTAGCTTTCCATCACCCTCTTCCACACTGCCACATCAGCTTTTCTCTCTCTTCATCCACCTCTTCCACACTCACTCCCTATAACCCCTCTTCCACACTCTCCCAAACCCTCTTCCACACTCACTCCCATCAACACCTCTTCCACACTGCCACATCAGCTTTTCTCTCTCTTCATCCACCTCTTCCACACTCACTCCCTATAACCCCTCTTCCACACTCTCCCTCCCCTCTTCCACACTCACTCCCTATCCACCTCTTCCACACTCACTCCCTATAACCCCTCTTCCACACCTCTTTCACAACTCACAAAAACCCACATCTGACCCCACATCTTGGCATTTTCCTCCGCTCCCACTTCGTCTACGCTCTTCGGTGGATGGAAACGGCTCGAAGGATGAGGCGGTCGACGAGATGCTCCCTAAGTCTTCTTGGTCGAAGAGGTGTCGATGAGGTGGTCGACGAAGGCTTAGGGAGAGGCCTTAGGCACATTCTACTTTTAAAATTTTAAACTAATGTTTATAACCATATACATTTTCTGCTATTCATTTCTTTGTTGTTTTGATCCTAAGCTACTAAAGAATCTTTTTGATAAATCATTGTATTCAGATTATGAAAAGTTTTCTCCAAGTCAAGGAGCTTTTCTTCCACCTGCTTCTATACCAAAGAAATCCCAATGTCTTTATGCTTTGAATAATTCCTTCCGTGCTTGCCTTTTCATTAGAGAACCTCTTCCACACTCACTCCCTATAACCCCTCTTCCACACCTCTTCCACAACTCACAAAAACCCACATCTGACCCCACATCTTGGCATTTTCCTCCGCTCCCACTTCGTCTACGCTCTTCGGTGGATGGAAACGGCTCGAAGGATGAGGCGGTCGACGAGATGCTCCCTAAGTCTTCTTGGTCGAAGAGGTGTCGATGAGGTGGTCGACGAAGGCTTAGGGAGAGGCCTTAGGCACATTCTACTTTTAAAATTTTAAACTAATGTTTATAACCATATACATTTTCTGCTATTCATTTCTTTGTTGTTTTGATCCTAAGCTACTAAAGAATCTTTTTGATAAATCATTGTATTCAGATTATGAAAAGTTTTTCCAAGTCAATGAGCTTTTCTTCCACCTGCTTCTATACCAAAGAAATCCCAATGTCTTTATGCTTTGAATAATTCCTTCCGTGCTTGCCTTTTCATTAGAGAACCTCTTTCCACACTCACTCCCTATAACCCCTCTTCCACACCTCTTCCACAACTCACAAAAACCCACATCTGACCCCACATCTTGGCATTTTCCTCCGCTCCCACTTCGTCTACGCTCTTCGGTGGATGGAAACGGCTCGAAGGATGAGGCGGTCGACGAGATGCTCCCTAAGTCTTCTTGGTCGAAGAGGTGTCGATGAGGTGGTCGACGAAGGCTTAGGGAGAGGCCTTAGGCACATTCTACTTTTAAAATTTTAAACTAATGTTTATAACCATATACATTTTCTGCTATTCATTTCTTTGTTGTTTTGATCCTAAGCTACTAAAGAAAACAGTTAAAGGTTTATTTGATAGTTAATTAGGCCTCTCCCTAAGCTAGACTCATCAACACCTCTTCCACACTCACTCTCTATCCACCTCTTCCACACTCACTCCCTATACCCCTCTTCCACACTCACTCCCTATAACCCCTCTTCCACACTCACTCCCTATAACCCCTCTTCCACACCTCTTTCACAACTCACAAAAACCCACATCTGACCCCACATCTTGGCATTTTCCTCCGCTCCCACTTCGTCTACGCTCTTCGGTGGATGGAAACGGCTCGAAGGATGAGGCGGTCGACGAGATGCTCCCTAAGTCTTCTTGGTCGAAGAGGTGTCGATGAGGTGGTCGACGAAGGCTTAGGGAGAGGCCTTAGGCACATTCTACTTTTAAAATTTTAAACTAATGTTTATAACCATATACATTTTCTGCTATTCATTTCTTTGTTGTTTTGATCCTAAGCTACTAAAGAATCTTTTTGATAAATCATTGTATTCAGATTATGAAAAGCTTTTCTCTAAGTCAAAGAGCTTTTCTTCCACCTGCTTCTATACCAAAGAAATCCCAATGTCTTTATGCTTTGAATAATTCCTTCCGTGCTTGCCTTTTCATTAGAGAACCTCTTCCACACTGCCACATCAGCTTTTCTCTCTCTTCATCCACCTCTTCCACACTCACTCCCTATAACCCCTCTTCCACACCTCTTCCACAACTCACAAAAACCCACATCTGACCCCACATCTTGGCATTTTCCTCCGCTCCCACTTCGTCTACGCTCTTCGGTGGATGGAAACGGCTCGAAGGATGAGGCGGTCGACGAGATGCTCCCTAAGTCTTCTTGGTCGAAGAGGTGTCGATGAGGTGGTCGACGAAGGCTTAGGGAGAGGCCTTAGGCACATTCTACTTTTAAAATTTTAAACTAATGTTTATAACCATATACATTTTCTGCTATTCATTTCTTTGTTGTTTTGATCCTAAGCTACTAAAGAATCTTTTTGATAAATCATTGTATTCAGATTATGAAAAGTTTTCTCCAAGTCAAAGAGCTTTTCTTCCACCTGCTTCTATACCAAAGAAATCCCAATGTCTTTATGCTTTGAATAATTCCTTCCGTGCTTGCCTTTTCATTAGAGAACCTCTTCCACACTGCCACATCAGCTTTTCTCTCTCTTCATCCACCTCTTCCACACTGCCACATCAGCTTTTCTCTCTCTTCATCCACCTCTTCCACACTCACTCCCTATAACCCCTCTTCCACACTGCCACATCAGCTTTTCTCTCTCTTCATCCACCTCTTCCACACTCACTCCCTATAACCCCTCTTCCACACCTCTTCCACAACTCACAAAAACCCACATCTGACCCCACATCTTGGCATTTTCCTCCGCTCCCACTTCGTCTACGCTCTTCGGTGGATGGAAACGGCTCGAAGGATGAGGCGGTCGACGAGATGCTCCCTAAGTCTTCTTGGTCGAAGAGGTGTCGATGAGGTGGTCGACGAAGGCTTAGGGAGAGGCCTTAGGCACATTCTACTTTTAAAATTTTAAACTAATGAAAAAAATAAATTATTTATCAATTTCAAAAATAATACTTAAAAAACTAGTATGTAAAAAAAAAAAAAGAAAAAAAAGAAAAAAGAAAAAAAAAAAAAAAAAAAAAAAAAAAAAAAAAAAAAAAAAAAAAAAAAAAAAAAAAAAAAAAAAAAAAAAAAAAAAAAAAAAAAAAAAAAAAAAAAAAAAAAAAAAAAAAAAAAAAAAAAAAAAAAAAAAAAAAAAAAAAAAAAAAAAAAAAAAAAAAAAAAAAAAAAAAAAAAAAAAAAAAAAAAAAAAAAAAAAAAAAAAAAAAAAAAAAAAAAAAAAAAAAAAAAAAAAAAAAAAAAAAAAAAAAAAAAAAAAAAAAAAAAAAAAAAAAAAAAAAAAAAAAAAAAAAAAAAAAAAAAAAAAAAAAAAAAAAAAAAAAAAAAAAAAAAAAAAAAAAAAAAAAAAAAAAAAAAAAAAAAAAAAAAAAAAAAAAAAAAAAAAAAAAAAAAAAAAAAAAAAAAAAAAAAAAAAAAAAAAAAAAAAAAAAAAAAAAAAAAAAAAAAAAAAAAAAAAAAAAAAAAAAAAAAAAAAAAAAAAAAAAAAAAAAAAAAAAAAAAAAAAAAAAAAAAAAAAAAAAAAAAAAAAAAAAAAAAAAAAAAAAAAAAAAAAAAAAAAAAAAAAAAAAAAAAAAAAAAAAAAAAAAAAAAAAAAAAAAAAAAAAAAAAAAAAAAAAAAAAAAAAAAAAAAAAAAAAAAAAAAAAAAAAAAAAAAAAAAAAAAAAAAAAAAAAAAAAAAAAAAAAAAAAAAAAAAAAAAAAAAAAAAAAAAAAAAAAAAAAAAAAAAAAAAAAAAAAAAAAAAAAAAAAAAAAAAAAAAAAAAAAAAAAAAAAAAAAAAAAAAAAAAAAAAAAAAAAAAAAAAAAAAAAAAAAAAAAAAAAAAAAAAAAAAAAAAAAAAAAAAAAAAAAAAAAAAAAAAAAAAAAAAAAAAAAAAAAAAAAAAAAAAAAAAAAAAAAAAAAAAAAAAAAAAAAAAAAAAAAAAAAAAAAAAAAAAAAAAAAAAAAAAAAAAAAAAAAAAAAAAAAAAAAAAAAAAAAAAAAAAAAAAAAAAAAAAAAAAAAAAAAAAAAAAAAAAAAAAAAAAAAAAAAAAAAAAAAAAAAAAAAAAAAAAAAAAAAAAAAAAAAAAAAAAAAAAAAAAAAAAAAAAAAAAAAAAAAAAAAAAAAAAAAAAAAAAAAAAAAAAAAAAAAAAAAAAAAAAAAAAAAAAAAAAAAAAAAAAAAAAAAAAAAAAAAAAAAAAAAAAAAAAAAAAAAAAAAAAAAAAAAAAAAAAAAAAAAAAAAAAAAAAAAAAAAAAAAAAAAAAAAAAAAAAAAAAAAAAAAAAAAAAAAAAAAAAAAAAAAAAAAAAAAAAAAAAAAAAAAAAAAAAAAAAAAAAAAAAAAAAAAAAAAAAAAAAAAAAAAAAAAAAAAAAAAAAAAAAAAAAAAAAAAAAAAAAAAAAAAAAAAAAAAAAAAAAAAAAAAAAAAAAAAAAAAAAAAAAAAAAAAAAAAAAAAAAAAAAAAAAAAAAAAAAAAAAAAAAAAAAAAAAAAAAAAAAAAAAAAAAAAAAAAAAAAAAAAAAAAAAAAAAAAAAAAAAAAAAAAAAAAAAAAAAAAAAAAAAAAAAAAAAAAAAAAAAAAAAAAAAAAAAAAAAAAAAAAAAAAAAAAAAAAAAAAAAAAAAAAAAAAAAAAAAAAAAAAAAAAAAAAAAAAAAAAAAAAAAAAAAAAAAAAAAAAAAAAAAAAAAAAAAAAAAAAAAAAAAAAAAAAAAAAAAAAAAAAAAAAAAAAAAAAAAAAAAAAAAAAAAAAAAAAAAAAAAAAAAAAAAAAAAAAAAAAAAAAAAAAAAAAAAAAAAAAAAAAAAAAAAAAAAAAAAAAAAAAAAAAAAAAAAAAAAAAAAAAAAAAAAAAAAAAAAAAAAAAAAAAAAAAAAAAAAAAAAAAAAAAAAAAAAAAAAAAAAAAAAAAAAAAAAAAAAAAAAAAAGAGGCGGTCGACGAGATGCTCCCTATGTCTTCTTGGTCGAAGAGGTGTCGATGAGGTGGTCGACGAAGGCTTAGGGAGAGGCCTTAGGCACATTCTACTTTTAAAATTTTAAACTAATGTTTATAACCATATACATTTTCTGCTATTCATTTCTTTGTTGTTTTGATCCTAAGCTACTAAAGAATCTTTTTGATAAATCATTGTATTCAGATTATGAAAAGCTTTTCTCTACGTTCTCTATCGTGGATCACATGCTGATTTATTCTGAATTTTATGTTAGATATTATTTGAATTGATATCGGTTCTAACTGTAATTAAATTCTCATGATTGTTTGTATGTATGTATATACATGTATATGTATATCTGTATGTATATGTATGTATACTAGTCCTAATACCCGTACGATGTACGGTAGCTATATAGATTGTATCATTAAAGTAATTTAGCTATATAGATTGTATCGAATATGCCACATACATGATTCGTGAGTATATGAAATAAATTGTGGTCGAAGTAAACGATGATCGAAGCTAAATTATAATAAGCAGTAATGATAAATACAATATATACATAAAAAAGTTATATACTTACCATAATATTTGGAATTTTGATATAAAAAGTGTAATTTTTTATCACTAACCACAATTTTTCAAATTGTATTTAGCAATTTTGAAAAATCTATATTGATATAGCAAATTAAAAAGTCACTATATCATCATCAATTTAATATAGATTATATGAGTTGTATTCATGTACACATGGGGTTTTTGGTGCACACAAAGGATCACATGGGAGCCGTCGGATCAGCTAAACTATACGGTGGAGATCAGATTTACAATTAGTATTGGAAGGGCAATTAGGTCATTGTGGTTTTCGTGATTCCTCTCTTCTCCAACTCTATTGAATCTATCTTATCTCGTCTTCTCCAGCTCCATCTCCTCCACACCGACGAACACAGCCACACACACACACACACACTTAACACACACACACACTATCTCTTTCTCTCATCTCCAGAGACAGCCACAATCTCTAATCATACCACCATCTCCGACCTCCACCAAGGGCAGAGTCCGTTATGACAGAACATACACTCACTTTCTCTCTCTCCGGTGATTTTAACTGTAATTATCTCTTTTTTATATATGTATCTGTATCTATATATGTATATCTATATATGTGTATGTGTATCTATATCTGTATTCTTATCTATGTATATCTATATATGTGTATGTGTATCTATATCTGTATTCTTATCTATGTATATCTATATATGTGTATGTGTATCTATATCTGTATTCTTATCTATGTATATCTATATATGTGTATGTGTATCTATATCTGTATTCTTATCTATGTATATCTATATATGTGTATGTGTATCTATATCTGTATTCTTATCTATGTATATCTATATATGTGTATGTGTATCTATATCTGTATTCTTATCTATGTATATCTATATATGTGTATGTGTATCTATATCTGTATTCTTATCTATGTATATCTATATATGTGTATGTGTATCTATATCTGTATTCTTATCTATGTATATCTATATATGTGTATGTGTATCTATATCTGTATTCTTATCTATGTATATCTATATATGTGTATGTGTATCTATATCTGTATTCTTATCTATGTATATCTATATATGTGTATGTGTATCTATATCTGTATTCTTATCTATGTATATCTATATATGTGTATGTGTATCTATATCTGTATTCTTATCTATGTATATCTATATATGTGTATGTGTATCTATATCTGTATTCTTATCTATGTATATCTATATATGTGTATGTGTATCTATATCTGTATTCTTATCTATGTATATCTATATATGTGTATGTGTATCTATATCTGTATTCTTATCTATGTATATCTATATATGTGTATGTGTATCTATATCTGTATTCTTATCTATGTATATCTATATATGTGTATGTGTATCTATATCTGTATTCTTATCTATGTATATCTATATATGTGTATGTGTATCTATATCTGTATTCTTATCTATGTATATCTATATATGTGTATGTGTATCTATATCTGTATTCTTATCTATGTATATCTTTATTGTAAGTGTTCGAGTATATTTTAGATAATTGAACTCTCGTTGTTTTTGTTATTGTTTGTTAAGTATGTATGGTTTTGAGTGGACTGTTTCGGTGAAATAAACTTTGATGGTATGATTGTGATTGTTACTTTACATTAAATTGTACCTTGTTTCATTCATTCATTCATTCATTCATTCATTCATTCATTCATTCATTCATTCATTCATTCATTCATTCATTCATTCATTCATTCATTCATTCATTCATTCATTCATTCATTCATTCATTCATTCATTCATTCATTCATTCATTCATTCATTCATTCATTCATTCATTCATTCATTCATTCATTCATTCATTCATTCATTCATTCATTCATTCATTCATTCATTCATTCATTCATTCATTCATTCATTCATTCATTCATTCATTCATTCATTCATTCATTCATTCATTCATTCATTCATTCATTCATTCATTCATTCATTCATTCATTCATTCATTCATTCATTCATTCATTCATTCATTCATTCATTCATTCATTCATTCATTCATTCATTCATTCATTCATTCATTCATTCATTCATTCATTCATTCATTCATTCATTCATTCATTCATTCATTCATTCATTCATTCATTCATTCATTCATTCATTCATTCATTCATTCATTCATTCATTCATTCATTCATTCATTCATTCATTCATTCATTCATTCATTCATTCATTCATTCATTCATTCATTCATTCATTCATTCATTCATTCATTCATTCATTCATTCATTCATTCATTCATTCATTCATTCATTCATTCATTCATTCATTCATTCATTCATTCATTCATTCATTCATTCATTCATTCATTCATTCATTCATTCATTCATTCATTCATTCATTCATTCATTCATTCATTCATTCATTCATTCATTCATTCATTCATTCATTCATTCATTCATTCATTCATTCATTCATTCATTCATTCATTCATTCATTCATTCATTCATTCATTCATTCATTCATTCATTCATTCATTCATTCATTCATTCATTCATTCATTCATTCATTCATTCATTCATTCATTCATTCATTCATTCATTCATTCATTCATTCATTCATTCATTCATTCATTCATTCATTCATTCATTCATTCATTCATTCATTCATTCATTCATTCATTCATTCATTCATTCATTCATTCATTCATTCATTCATTCATTCATTCATTCATTCATTCATTCATTCATTCATTCATTCATTCATTCATTCATTCATTCATTCATTCATTCATTCATTCATTCATTCATTCATTCATTCATTCATTCATTCATTCATTCATTCATTCATTCATTCATTCATTCATTCATTCATTCATTCATTCATTCATTCATTCATTCATTCATTCATTCATTCATTCATTCATTCATTCATTCATTCATTCATTCATTCATTCATTCATTCATTCATTCATTCATTCATTCATTCATTCATTCATTCATTCATTCATTCATTCATTCATTCATTCATTCATTCATTCATTCATTCATTCATTCATTCATTCATTCATTCATTCATTCATTCATTCATTCATTCATTCATTCATTCATTCATTCATTCATTCATTCATTCATTCATTCATTCATTCATTCATTCATTCATTCATTCATTCATTCATTCATTCATTCATTCATTCATTCATTCATTCATTCATTCATTCATTCATTCATTCATTCATTCATTCATTCATTCATTCATTCATTCATTCATTCATTCATTCATTCATTCATTCATTCATTCATTCATTCATTCATTCATTCATTCATTCATTCATTCATTCATTCATTCATTCATTCATTCATTCATTCATTCATTCATTCATTCATTCATTCATTCATTCATTCATTCATTCATTCATTCATTCATTCATTCATTCATTCATTCATTCATTCATTCATTCATTCATTCATTCATTCATTCATTCATTCATTCATTCATTCATTCATTCATTCATTCATTCATTCATTCATTCATTCATTCATTCATTCATTCATTCATTCATTCATTCATTCATTCATTCATTCATTCATTCATTCATTCATTCATTCATTCATTCATTCATTCATTCATTCATTCATTCATTCATTCATTCATTCATTCATTCATTCATTCATTCATTCATTCATTCATTCATTCATTCATTCATTCATTCATTCATTCATTCATTCATTCATTCATTCATTCATTCATTCATTCATTCATTCATTCATTCATTCATTCATTCATTCATTCATTCATTCAACAGAAATGGTAATCCAAAGCCAATGGGAGTGGACACATTGCAAACCGGTGAACAACCAGTTAGAAAATCAAACTTGGAACGTACAGGCTGTCAGGCTAAAATCAAATTTGTGAAGATAACTGGAAGTTCCAAATACAAAGTAGCAGCTATACAACCAATACACAACCATGAGTTGTTGAGACCTGAATATAAGCATCTGTCAAAGCAAGAAAGACAACTAAAGTATGCCGAACAAATCTTTATATACAATGCCTCAAAGGCGAATATTGGTCCGACAAAGGCACATCAGCTCTACTGTAAGATGAAGGGTTGTGAAGAGAACGTGAATGGAACAGTTGTCGACTTTAGAAATTGGTCACGTGATCTGAACGTGTTCATCAGTGAAAGTGATTCGCAAATGCTTGTGAACAAAATGCTAGAAAGGAAGAAATACGTTCCAGGGTTTTCTTTCTATTACAAAGCTGTAGATAACATACTACACTCTCTTTTCTGGGCGGATGAGGTGGCAAAGTGTAACTACAACTGTTTCCATGACGTAATGTCTTTTGACGCCACCTACAGGACCAACAGGTATATGACTAACAGAGAATCACCAAAATGTTTACAGAAAAATAACATTGACTTAACCTGTTTATTTCATTGACAGGTACAACTTAATGTTCGTTCCATTCACTGGTATTGATAACCACCGTAAATGTGTAACCTTTGCGGGAGGTCTGATACGTGACGAGACAGCAGAGAGTTACATATGGCTTCTTAATTGTTTCATGGATGCATTCAAGAAAGAGCCAATCATGGTGGTTACAGATCAAGACAAATCAATGGAGAAAGCGATAAAGACTGTGTTCAAGAAAGCAAAACACAGATTGTGAATGTGGCACATTACCCAAAAGCTGCCATCAAAGGTATTATTGACAATCTGCATACACTTTAGTTATGAAATAAGCAAAAAAATGTATTAAACAACAATTTTCTGTTTGTTACCCTTATCAACTTTATCAACATAAGCATCTTCATTCATAGAAACAAATGAATTTCAAAACAATCACCCAGTGATTATATACCCAATCATTTCTGTTTGTGTATTTTAAAAGTTAATCCCCATGGGATTGGCACATAATCACTAAGAGATTATAACCATAACTGGGTCAGAAATTTACAAAGAAAGTTAATCCACATGGGATTGGCACATAATCACTAAGAGATTATAACCATAACTGGGTCAGAAATTTACAAAGAAAGTTAATCCACATGGGATTGGCACATAATCACTAAGAGATTATAACCATAACTGGGTCAGAAATTTACAAAGAAAGTTAATCCACATGGGATTGGCACATAATCACTAAGAGATTATAACCATAACTGGGTCAGAAATTTACAAAGAAAGTTAATCCACATGGGATTGGCACATAATCACTAAGAGATTATAACCATAACTGGGTCAGAAATTTACAAAGAAAGTTAATCCACATGGGATTGGCACATAATCACTAAGAGATTATAACCATAACTGGGTCAGAAATTTACAAAGAAAGTTAATCCACATGGGATTGGCACATAATCACTAAGAGATTATAACCATAACTGGGTCAGAAATTTACAAAGAAAGTTAATCCACATGGGATTGGCACATAATCACTAAGAGATTATAACCATAACTGGGTCAGAAATTTACAAAGAAAGTTAATCCACATGGGATTGGCACATAATCACTAAGAGATTATAACCATAACTGGGTCAGAAATTTACAAAGAAAGTTAATCCACATGGGATTGGCACATAATCACTAAGAGATTATAACCATAACTGGGTCAGAAATTTACAAAGAAAGTTAATCCACATGGGATTGGCACATAATCACTAAGAGATTATAACCATAACTGGGTCAGAAATTTACAAAGAAAGTTAATCCACATGGGATTGGCACATAATCACTAAGAGATTATAACCATAACTGGGTCAGAAATTTACAAAGAAAGTTAATCCACATGGGATTGGCACATAATCACTAAGAGATTATAACCATAACTGGGTCAGAAATTTACAAAGAAAGTTAATCCACATGGGATTGGCACATAATCACTAAGAGATTATAACCATAACTGGGTCAGAAATTTACAAAGAAAGTTAATCCACATGGGATTGGCACATAATCACTAAGAGATTATAACCATAACTGGGTCAGAAATTTACAAAGAAAGTTAATCCACATGGGATTGGCACATAATCACTAAGAGATTATAACCATAACTGGGTCAGAAATTTACAAAGAAAGTTAATCCACATGGGATTGGCACATAATCACCAAGTGATTATATACCCAATGAGCACATAAATTAAAAAAAAAAATAAAAAAAAAAAAAAAAAAAAAAAAAAAAAAAAAAAAAAAAAAAAAAAAAAAAAAAAAAAAAAAAAAAAAAAAAAAAAAAAAAAAAAAAAAAAAAAAAAAAAAAAAAAAAAAAAAAAAAAAAAAAAAAAAAAAAAAAAAAAAAAAAAAAAAAAAAAAAAAAAAAAAAAAAAAAAAAAAAAAAAAAAAAAAAAAAAAAAAAAAAAAAAAAAAAAAAAAAAAAAAAAAAAAAAAAAAAAAAAAAAAAAAAAAAAAAAAAAAAAAAAAAAAAAAAAAAAAAAAAAAAAAAAAAAAAAAAAAAAAAAAAAAAAAAAAAAAAAAAAAAAAAAAAAAAAAAAAAAAAAAAAAAAAAAAAAAAAAAAAAAAAAAAAAAAAAAAAAAAAAAAAAAAAAAAAAAAAAAAAAAAAAAAAAAAAAAAAAAAAAAAAAAAAAAAAAAAAAAAAAAAAAAAAAAAAAAAAAAAAAAAAAAAAAAAAAAAAAAAAAAAAAAAAAAAAAAAAAAAAAAAAAAAAAAAAAAAAAAAAAAAAAAAAAAAAAAAAAAAAAAAAAAAAAAAAAAAAAAAAAAAAAAAAAAAAAAAAAAAAAAAAAAAAAAAAAAAAAAAAAAAAAAAAAAAAAAAAAAAAAAAAAAAAAAAAAAAAAAAAAAAAAAAAAAAAAAAAAAAAAAAAAAAAAAAAAAAAAAAAAAAAAAAAAAAAAAAAAAAAAAAAAAAAAAAAAAAAAAAAAAAAAAAAAAAAAAAAAAAAAAAAAAAAAAAAAAAAAAAAAAAAAAAAAAAAAAAAAAAAAAAAAAAAAAAAAAAAAAAAAAAAAAAAAAAAAAAAAAAAAAAAAAAAAAAAAAAAAAAAAAAAAAAAAAAAAAAAAAAAAAAAAAAAAAAAAAAAAAAAAAAAAAAAAAAAAAAAAAAAAAAAAAAAAAAAAAAAAAAAAAAAAAAAAAAAAAAAAAAAAAAAAAAAAAAAAAAAAAAAAAAAAAAAAAAAAAAAAAAAAAAAAAAAAAAAAAAAAAAAAAAAAAAAAAAAAAAAAAAAAAAAAAAAAAAAAAAAAAAAAAAAAAAAAAAAAAAAAAAAAAAAAAAAAAAAAAAAAAAAAAAAAAAAAAAAAAAAAAAAAAAAAAAAAAAAAAAAAAAAAAAAAAAAAAAAAAAAAAAAAAAAAAAAAAAAAAAAAAAAAAAAAAAAAAAAAAAAAAAAAAAAAAAAAAAAAAAAAAAAAAAAAAAAAAAAAAAAAAAAAAAAAAAAAAAAAAAAAAAAAAAAAAAAAAAAAAAAAAAAAAAAAAAAAAAAAAAAAAAAAAAAAAAAAAAAAAAAAAAAAAAAAAAAAAAAAAAAAAAAAAAAAAAAAAAAAAAAAAAAAAAAAAAAAAAAAAAAAAAAAAAAAAAAAAAAAAAAAAAAAAAAAAAAAAAAAAAAAAAAAAAAAAAAAAAAAAAAAAAAAAAAAAAAAAAAAAAAAAAAAAAAAAAAAAAAAAAAAAAAAAAAAAAAAAAAAAAAAAAAAAAAAAAAAAAAAAAAAAAAAAAAAAAAAAAAAAAAAAAAAAAAAAAAAAAAAAAAAAAAAAAAAAAAAAAAAAAAAAAAAAAAAAAAAAAAAAAAAAAAAAAAAAAAAAAAAAAAAAAAAAAAAAAAAAAAAAAAAAAAAAAAAAAAAAAAAAAAAAAAAAAAAAAAAAAAAAAAAAAAAAAAAAAAAAAAAAAAAAAAGACGGCTTTTGTTCATTATGCGACAACTTACACCTCTTATTCGATGTAACAAAAGCTTTACAAACATCTGAATAAACAAAAACACAATCTCAGAAAACAATTCATAATCAACCGAAAACTCAACCTATAAATGACATATTATACTAACAAAATGACATAAATGATTAACAAATCTGTTTGTGTTTTCTAACAACTAATCACCATGGGAATATTAACATGCAACATCAATTAATACCTTCAATAACCAAATGACTAAGACACAGAACATCCAATTTATTCGAATATAAACTGCAATAATAATCTAATGCTTCAAACCTAAACCATACGCACTTGGATGTATCACTACATGTAACAACTAAGTAAAACACTAACAGACTGTAACATCCACCATCAGTTAATACATTAAATCACCATATGATTAAACAGAAAATCATTATTATGAACAGACGACTTACATTCATCAAATCAAACTCACTCAATTCACATATAAAGAAGGAAAAAACAGAAAAAATACAACGAATTCGATTTAATAACCTGAATCCGCAGACGATTTCAATGATATGACCTCTGGCTTCACAACTATCGAACGATTACGCTTAAGGTTAGTCATTATCAATAGCCGCCGGAAATTCTCCAAAATCGATCGTCGGAAACAGTTAAAAACTCAGATGTGATCGGAAAAATGTAAAAATCTAAATCGAAATAAACTACAGCGCCTAATATGATAGATAATCGTAAAATCGAATAAGCGAATACATTATCTAATCGAAATCAGTTAATAAGACGGATCTAATCGGAAATTTTGAAATAAACTAATCGGAATTTTAACCGTCATCGGAAAATGATAGAGTTTGTGCGTGTTTTGGTGTATGTAAATCACATAACCGGAATCAATTACTGGAAAATTAATCGTCGCCGGAGAAGGATAGAGTATGTGTGTGTGTGTGTGTGTGTGTGTGTGTGTGTTTGTGTTTGTGTGAGATGTGTGTGTGTGTGTGTGTGTGTGTGTGTGTGTGTGTGTGTGTGTGTGTGTGTGTGTGTGTGTGTTTATATAGGAAAAGAGGGGGGTGTGTGTGTGTGTGTGTGTGTGTGTGTGTGTGTGTGTGTGTGTGTGTGTGAGTGTGTGTGTGTGTGTGTGTGTGTCTGTGTGTGTGTGTGTGTGTGTGTGTGTGTGTGTGTGTGTGTGTGTGTGTGTGTGTGTGTGTGTGTGTGTGTGTGTGTGTGTGTGTGTGTGTGTGTGTGTGTGTGTGTGTGTGTGTGTGTGTGTGTGTGTGTGTGTGTGTGTGTGTGTGTGTGTGTGTGTGTGTGTGTGTGTGTGTGTGTGTGTGTGTGTGTGTGTGTGTGTGTGTGTGTGTGTGTGTGTGTGTGTGTGTGTGTGTGTGTGTGTGTGTGTGTGTGTGTGTGTGTGTGTGTGTGTGTGTGTGTGTGTGTGTGTGTGTGTGTGTGTGTGTGTGTGTGTGTGTGTGTGTGTGTGTGTGTGTGTGTGTGTGTGTGTGTGTGTGTGTGTGTGTGTGTGTGTGTGTGTGTGTGTGTGTGTGTGTGTGTGTGTGTGTGTGTGTGTGTGTGTGTGTGTGTGTGTGTGTGTGTGTGTGTGTGTGTGTGTGTGTGTGTGTGTGTGTGTGTGTGTGTGTGTGTGTGTGTGTGTGTGTGTGTGTGTGTGTGTGTGTGTGTGTGTGTGTGTGTGTGTGTGTGTGTGTGTGTGTGTGTGTGTGTGTGTGTGTGTGTGTGTGTGTGTGTGTGTGTGTGTGTGTGTGTGTGTGTGTGTGTGTGTGTGTGTGTGTGTGTGTGTGTGTGTGTGTGTGTGTGTGTGTGTGTGTGTGTGTGTGTGTGTGTGTGTGTGTGTGTGTGTGTGTGTGTGTGTGTGTGTGTGTGTGTGTGTGTGTGTGTGTGTGTGTGTGTGTGTGTGTGTGTGTGTGTGTGTGTGTGTGTGTGTGTGTGTGTGTGTGTGTGTGTGTGTGTGTGTGTGTGTGTGTGTGTAAGTTCGATTTATGTGTGTGTGTGTGTGTGTGTGTGTGTGTGTGAGTTTGGGGGTTTTTTTTTGGGTAAAATGTCTAAATTACCCCTCCGTGTTAATTTTCTTAAGGGGGAATCCATCAAATCTGGACCATAGATCTCATTGATCCAATGGCCACAAATGAGTCCCTCATGTGCACTTAAAAGTCCATGTGCAAATGAATATATCACTATATAATTCAATTAAGTAAAAAGATACCTCTTTATTATCATCAACCATCTTAATGGTTTAGCTTTCAATGAACCATGTCAATGGTTTCACCTTCAATGAGTCACATAAACGAATGATTACCTAAACAAATAAATGCATTAGCAACGTATTAGTCAAGCAAATTCATAGTATTAAAATATCAAGCCCTAAAATACACATTAAAACCAATGCGAACATTAATTCATTGATCTTTACATAAATATTTAGAAACATAAAGTTTATAAACCTAATCCTAATATTATCTAATAAATATAAATAAACGATGAAAACATTTAAAACTCCATCACAATAGATATAAAAACAGTAAATATAAGGAAAAAAAGTAAATAAAATACATAAACTGAAATCACATACATAAACCCAAATATATATTATCAAGGATTAATATCTTTTGCAAGTGGAAAGAGTTCCCGATTAAAGCCTTAAAGGAAGCGACTTTATTTATAACCTTAGGTAGATAGGAACAGCCTTAAGAACTTATAAATTTGAATCGTAATTTGATTTGATTATTATCTTTATATATATATTGTGATATATTCATTTGCACATGGACTTTTAAGTGCACATGTATATATATATATATATATATATATATATATATATATATATATATATATATATATATATATATATATATATATATATATATATATATATATATATATATATATATATATATATATATATATATATATATATATATATATATATATATATATATATATATATATATATATATATATATATATATATATATATATATATATATATATATATATATATATATATATATATATATATATATATATATATATATATATATATATATATATATATATATATATATATATATATATATATATATATATATATATATATATATATATATATATATATATATATATATATATATATATATATATATATATATATATATATATATATATATATATATATATATATATATATATATATATATATATATATATATATATATATATATATATATATATATATATATATATATATATATATATATATATATATATATATATATATATATATATATATATATATATATATATATATATATATATATATATATATATATATATATATATATATATATATATATATATATATATATATATATATATATATATATATATATATATATATATATATATATATATATATATATATATATATATATATATATATATATATATATATATATATATATATATATATATATATATATATATATATATATATATATATATATATATATATATATATATATATATATATATATATATATATATATATATATATATATATATATATATATATATATATATATATATATATATATATATATATATATATATATATATATATATATATATATATATATATATATATATATATATATATATATATATATATATATATATATATATATATATATATATATATATATATATATATATATATATATATATATATATATATATATATATATATATATATATATATATATATATATATATATATATATATATATATATATATATATATATATATATATATATATATATATATATATATATATATATATATATATATATATATATATATATATATATATATATATATATATATATATATATATATATATATATATATATATATATATATATATATATATATATATATATATATATATATATATATATATATATATATATATATATATATATATATATATATATATATATATATATATATATATATATATATATATATATATATATATATTTATATATAATAATATATATATATATATAATAAATATATCTATTATATATATATATTATATTATATAGTGATATATTCATTTGCACATGGACTTTTAAGTGCACATGAGGGACTCATTTGTGGCCATTGGATCAATGAGATCTATGGTCCAGATTTGATGGATTCCCCCTTAAGAAAATTAACACGGAGGGGTAATTTAGACATTTTACCCCAAACTCTCTCTGCGTCTCTCCCGCCCACGCATTTTCATCTTCAATCAAACACGCGCGCACACACACACACACACACACACACACACACACACACACACACACACACACACACACACACACACACACACACACACACACACACACACACACGCATACACACACACACACACACACAGACACACACACACACACACACACACACACACACACACACACACACACACACACACACACACACACACACACACACACACACACACACACACACACACACACACACACACACACACACACACACACACACACACACACACACACACACACACACACACACACACACACACACACACACACACACACACACACACACACACACACACACACACACACACACACACACACACACACACACACACACACACACACACACACACACACACACACACACACACACACACACACACACACACACACACACACACACACACACACACACACACACACACACACACACACACACACACACACACACACACACACACACACACACACACACACACACACACACACACACACACACACACACACACACACACACACACACACACACACACACACACACACACACACACACACACACACACACACACACACACACACACACACACACACACACACACACACACACACACACACACACACACACACACACACACACACACACACACACACACACACACACACACACACACACACACACACACACACACACACACACACACACACACACACACACACACACACACACACACACACACACACACACACACACACACACACACACACACACACACACACACACACACACACACACACACACACACACACACACACACACACACACACACACACACACACACACACACACACACACACACACACACACACACACACACACACACACACACACACACACACACACACACACACACACACACACACACACACACACACACACACACACACACACACACACACACACACACACACACACACACACACACACACACACACACACACACACACACACACACACACACACACACACACACACACACACACACACACACACACACACACACACACACACACACACACACACACACACACACACACACACACACACACACACACACACACACACACACACACACACACACACACACACACACACACACACACACACACACACACACACACACACACACACACACACACACACACACACACACACACACACACACACACACACACACACACACACACACACACACACACACACACACACACACACACACACACACACACACACACACACACACACACACACACACACACACACACACACACACACACACACACACACACACACACACACACACACACACACACACACACACACACACACACACACACACACACACACACACACACACACACACACACACACACACACACACACACACACACACACACACACACACACACACACACACACACACACACACACACACACACACACACACACACACACACACACACACACACACACACACACACACACACACACACACACACACACACACACACACACACACACACACACACACACACACACACACACACACACACACACACACACACACACACACACACACACACACACACACACACACACACACACACACACACACACACACACACACACACACACACACACACACACACACACACACACACACACACACACACACACACACACACACACACACACACACACACACACACACACACACACACACACACACACACACACACACACACACACACACACACACACACACACACACACACACACACACACACACACACACACACACACACACACACACACACACACACACACACACACACACACACACACACACACACACACACACACACACACACACACACACACACACACACACACACACACACACACACACACACACACACACACACACACACACACACACACACACACACACACACACACACACACACACACACACACACACACACACACACACACACACACACACACACACACACACACACACACACACACACACACACACACACACACACACACACACACACACACACACACACACACACACACACACACACACACACACACACACACACACACACACACACACACACACACACACACACACACACACACACACACACACACACACACACACACACACACACACACACACACACACACACACACACACACACACACACACACACACACACACACACACA
The DNA here is from genome assembly GCA_034093135.1 of Erigeron breviscapus. Classification (NCBI taxonomy): domain Eukaryota; kingdom Viridiplantae; phylum Streptophyta; class Magnoliopsida; order Asterales; family Asteraceae; genus Erigeron; species Erigeron breviscapus. Next base: position 46,912,794 of record CM067170.1, on the reverse strand, counting down.
CACACACACACACACACACACATACACACACACACACACACACACACACACACACACACACACACACACACACACACAGATGTTTGTAAAGCTTTTGTTACATCGAATAAGAGGTGTAAGTTGTCGCATAATGAACAAAAGCCGTCTTTAAAGACGGAGTTGGATGAGGAAAATGGTTTCCGTAGAATGAAGTTAAGGAGTTCACCAAATCAACTTTGTGTTGCTTTAGCCGGTCTTAGTCAAATTAAGCAGCAGGCACTAAGAGATGTTGGATTTGGATCTTTATTGGGGTTTAATATAAGTTCTTTACCAGGAAGGTTTGTTTACTATGTAGTTGACAGTTTCGATCCGAAAAGCATGGTTATTAGGACTGCTAGGGGTGATATTCCTTGTGATAGAGACGCTGTCTATGAGGTGTTTGGAATTCCAAAGGGTGAGACTGTGATACTTGATACTCCATCACTTGAGAAATCCGATTTTGTTAGCCTATGGTCAAGACAGTTTCAAGTTAGTACCAAATGTGTTAGGAATAAGATGATATCTTCTAGGATAAATGGGGATTTTCCGGCAGACAAGGTTTTTATAATGAACGTGCTCATGCTTTTTGTGAATACAATGGTGTTATCATCGGTCAATGGATATAATCTTGATGTGTTGCATCATGTTGACATTGATGTTGATCTGCGGTCCTGATGTGACCAATTTATATAGATCGCCCACATCAGTATTGGCCTTTTTCGTATGTGTTTTGTGTCGATTTTGTATGCATTTGGCGCGTTTATGGTGTTTGTTAGTGCTTTCAGGTTCTTAGCAGGTTGCGCGTCCATTTGGTACATTTTCTGACGATTTTTGGCCAAGAAGTTGACCGAGTGTTCGAGTGATGTTGATAAAGAAGAACAAAGATTTCAGCAGATATGCACTGCGCCGCAGTGGGAGGGTTATTGCCCCACTGCGCCGCAGTCATTGAGTGCCAAGAAGAACAAAGATTCCAGTGGTTTAACACTGCGCCGCAGTGGGAGGGATATTGCCCCACTGCGCCGCAGTCAAAGGACGAGAAAGAATAAAATAATTCCCCACTGCGCCGCAGTGGGAGGGATATTGCCCCACTGCGCCGCAGTGGGAGGGATATTGCCCCACTGCGCCGCAGTGGGAGGGATATTGCCCCACTGCGCCGCAGTGGGAGGGATATTGCCCCACTGCGCCGCAGTGGGAGGGATATTGCCCCACTGCGCCGCAGTGGGAGGGATATTGCCCCACTGCGCCGCAGTGGGAGGGATATTGCCCCACTGCGCCGCAGTGGGAGGGATATTGCCCCACTGCAA
>CM067170.1:46880847-46910472 GCA_034093135.1 Erigeron breviscapus | reverse complement strand
GCTCGCTGAAGAAGCCTCTCGCTGAGTCTTTCAGCGAGTACATGACTCAGCAAGTCTTCAGCGAATCCATGACTCAACAATCTCCCCCTATTCGCTGAGGAGACTTTGCTGAGTGTAAGTCGCTTGCACTTACAAGACTAAAAAAAAGAAATGAGGGAATGCTGATATTATTTATTTGACAAAAAACTTTACAATAAGCAGCATTACAAAGATTACAAGACTACTTAATCCCATTGTGACTCTTGCTTGGCCTCGATGAAAGCTCTATCTTGTTGTCTTTCAGGCTTCAGCAACTCTTGATCAATCATCTTTATGAACGTGGGATCATTAGAAGTCTGAGCAAAATACTTCCTTATTTTTAGAAGGAAGGCAGAAGGAGCAATTCCAATTTCATTGGTCCTGAAGAAGAGTTCATGACCATGGACATTGCAAAAACAGAAACCTCCCAGCTTCTCATCATATGTACCTTCCATGAAAAGAGTTCTGGAAGGAATCTTCAAGCTTAGCAGCGGCTCCTCATCTATATCAGTCTTGGGAACCATTCTGAGTATAGTGGGGAGCTGAGAAACACTGGTTCCAGAAGCTGTTCTCTTTGATCCAACTCTGGGTTGCTGAGGAGGAGGGAAGGGACGTCTTGCAGCGCTGAGCAGAGAGTCTTTGACTTTGTATTTCAGTTCCATTTTGCGAGTATGCTTTATCTGCTCACCTGCCATTTTGATCAGTGGTTCATAACTTGCAGTTGTCTTGTCTTTGACCAGCTTGTAAATTTCAATCAATTCGGTTGGCCCAAGTGTATCCTTAGTAACATTTTTTATTGTGTACAACTTGGGCACTCTTTTTCTTTGTAGGGAAAGATTCATCCCTTGTTGGGTTAGCGAGACTCTGACCGACATAATCTCCTATTTCCTTTGCCTCACCTCTCTTGATTTGAGGTAGGTTGCCTGTCCTTCTTCAAAAGTTTTTGTTCTTTTGGAAAAGAACTTTTCTTCATTCTTTTTCAAGGATACCAATCCACCAGATTGCTGAGCCAATCTCTTTGTTTCATCATCAGCATCTTTCAATTCTTCACTAACGACCTGCTCACTTATAAATTTTTGAGTAAGCTCTTCTTCTCTATTTTTCTGTTTCAACTCCTCCTAAAGTACAACCTCTTCAGGAGTAAGTTCAGCAGTTGTCTTTTGAGATGGTGAAGACTTAGGGAAAGCTCCAGACATTAACTTTTCTTGTTGTTGACTTGCTGAGGTTGGAACTTTGGGTGGCTTGCTTTGAGTATCCACAGCTGCTTTAACCTTAATCCTTGCTTGAAATAACCCTAAATCCTAGCTTGATATAACCTTTGATTAATCCTTTACAAACCCTTATTATTATTATAGATTAGATATGATTTTTCCCATGCTTTTTCCTTGTTGTTCTTGGCCGAAAATGGAGGAAGAAAAGGAAGGGGAAATGCAGAATTTTTGAGAGAGAAATGTGGTTGAGTGTGTGTGTGAAAGTTTTGGGAAGTGGAGAGAAATGAAGAGTGTGTAAAGGGTTTGTGTATGGGGAGTGTAAAGTCAAGATGAGTATTTTGATTGGGTGAATGGTTTTGGGGAAAAGGGGGGCCGGTTTTGTTAGGGTAAAATGGGAGGGGATTTTGAATTTTGGTGTATAATATAAGTGTATGCATATTTGTATGTAATGTAGGTTTATTTAGTGTAGGTACATGGCATGAAATCCTTGACTTATTACTTGATATTAGTGCTTTCAAAGCTAGTTATGTGCATGTATATGTGTATGGCCGTGTATGTATGTATATACATATATAGGTGCATTTTTGTGTTTTATAATTGTTACTTAAATCATTATTCATAAATTTGTATTTATTTAGTTACATATGCATAAGCTTATTATTATTCAAGATCACTATTATGTACATAAGGTTTATAGATAAATTTTTGAGATGGTAATTATAATTCTGTGTTCAATTGTACTTTTTTTTTTATAGATTGGTGATTGAATTGTTGGACGTTCATAAAGATTTTCGGTTGCCATCCCAACTTGTGAACCTTATATAATTATTTACGTAACCTTAACTTCTCGAATAAATCTTTTTGGTTCATTGACATTTCATCAAGTTCAATTGGAATCAATATATAGCTCGAGATTGTCTTGAATGATTATTGGTTATGGCATTTCTAAGATAACTATCGTATATGGGCATTTCATTGAACTAGATGGCAAGTATCACTATGCCTTAAATGGCTAGAAGATCAATTCTCTTAATAAACCTCTAGGGATAGATGTCTAGATGAGTCCAAGGTTATTGTCCTTGTCGGATTTTGAGGGTTGTTACATCATTACCCCCTTAACAGTAACTTCGCCCTCGAAGTTCGATCATTCATACGGTAGCGAAAATGAATAGACTGACAGTAAGGGCGTCTACACGGAGACGTATAATGCGTGAAAGTCAAACAAGACTTCTTCACGATTCTTGGTTTCTTGTAGGCTTTAGCCTTCGTAGTCGGGGGAATCCATTACTTGGTGCCCTAATATTCCTTGTGATTAGAGATTCCGAAAACGTTACGAATGTCGCTCACTTCCTGAGACGACTAGAGATTAATCATATGTAATCGTTGTGGGCTGTCAATCTTTCCTAGAGCAATATTAAATAATGGGATGATGATAAGAATATCAATACGGAGGGGTAAAATGAGCAGACGGTTCGTAATGTGAGTTACAATAAAGACGGTAAGAAACATTGGAATATCGATTGTTAGTGGCTACTCATTTCCATTGGTCACTTGGTGTACTTTCCTTTATCGTTTGCTTTCTCAATTAAAGAAACGTCCCAATGGCTTCTCGCCTATTCTCATCTTTGTTCGGTTTGACGTTAGATACGCTTGCCGCTACTTGAATATTGACTTCGTTTGTGACCAACCGTTTGTTAAGGGATTACCCCCTTAACTAGAGTGATACTAATCCGTTATGTCGAGTTGTACTAAATTTGCAAAGGTACACCTCCGTAGTACCTCATTTTAGGGTTTTCTAGTGTTGTCTTTGTTATTTTATGGCGTGCAAGGAAATCATGAATTGGTTGATGATAGTTCCATCTTACTCCTCATACTCACCTTTGTCTTTTCAACTTCGTCCTTATTTTCCCAAAGTCACCTCTTTCATTATTCGCTAAGTCATATCGTTACCAATTTCTCTTGCTTTTGCCGATATTGGCTTTCAAATCGTCTTAAGGTACCTTTAATTACTTCCTTTTTACGCTAGAAGGACCATTATCTATGACTCATCACCGACAAATCTCTTTTAACATCGCACATATAACCTATTCGGTTTCTTTGCTACACCTACGCATTCCTCATGATAGGATTTACACAATCCTTATGCTCTTAAGTAATCATATCACCACCATCATTTCAAGGTAAACACTTCGATGTCCTTATTCGTATGAACTCCTCCTTTAAAATAATCCTTCTTAGGTCCTCCTGACCTCTACAAAACTTTCAATTACTTTGCTCTCCTGAGCCTCATATCCATTTTCAGCTTTCTAAGCTAAGCTTCTTTTCAAACACAATAACCTAATGTCCTTAGAAATTGTGATATAATATAGTTTAGGGGAAACATCGGTTACTTTATCCTTTTCTCAACCATTCGGTTTTCTCCACTTTCCTTTCGTTTTCTTATGGGTCACCATACTCCTTACCGTTTCGTCACTCAAATCCATCTCTAACTAGAGTAATCGTCGTCTTGAACAGCACACAAGTAGTCGCTAGTCCTTGCAGTTATCTCAAGGGTACTTGTCAGATCATGGTGATACGGATCCTTTGATCCTAACTCATCACAGATGCGAATTATCCTTATCACCCTTCCGTTCAAACATTCCATAACTAGCTCTTCCCGGAGTTTGTAGTTTCTTGAAAAGTAGTCCAACGACCAACTTCCTTGATCGTTGTGGTAGTATGTGCCTTGACTTCTAGCGTCGTATTCCTTATTTGCTTTCACTACTAACTTTAGCGATTTCATGTTGTTATCCTCCTTCACTCTTCTTGGGCGCACTACTCCTTGGGTTGATGGTCCTTGACGATTAATCATGTGTTGCAAATTATTTTTCGCTTAAATTCATCTTGTTTTAGCTTACCTCCCTACGACCGTTGACCTTGAGGGGATAACCTTCACAACTCCCCGTGCTTCTAAACTCGGGTGTTGAGCGTATATCGCTTTCTCTTGGCTTAGTTGATATGTTCTACTAATAGCTTGTCTTTCGATAGAGGTTTTCCAATTGATATTCAGAGAGTAACGTGTGGAGTGCCATAACGATGAACGCTACCGGAGCTACATCTAGTAAATGGCGTCAATGCCTTCACTTCATTTGTTTGAGTCAAATGACGTTTCTTCACTTCATATTCTACTCCAAATCATCTTTAATGATGCTAGTGAATAACTCTTCTTGAAAGATAAAGTATAATCTTGCACTTCATACTCCTTGTTCGAGTATCTACCTTTGCTGTGATTACCCCCTTAACATTTTTCCTCTAGCAAAATGTAAGGGATTTCCTACTTTTCACTTTATCTCACCATCCTTGACGATCTTCAATTCGCCAAATTCCTGATTCCTTCATGTAGCAAATATCCATTTGCTCGGGTGTTTTGAAAAAGAAAAGGATAGCTCAGAATCCTTTTTGTTACTCTTCCATCTTGAGGGTTACTCGACACATCCTAATTATCTTATTGTCCTTGGTTTTCTTCTTCTAACTACTTTCGTCTTCCAACATTGCTAGTGATCTCCCCCAAGTTCTAGGGAAGTCTTATATTTATCCAAAGGTGACCTTCATGTCACACGACCTTCCTTTCGTCGTCCGCTCAATTTTTCCTTTTGGTCGATCAACATAGATAGGGAAGGCCTTCAATTCTTTCTCCAGGTTAAGGCTTAGTATACTCTTCGATTTGTACTATGACTGGCACACAACATATCTCCCACGTCTTACGTCATATACGTGATCCAATAGCATCTTTTATGCTATAAAGTCATCCCAAGTCTTCCACTTATGGACGACTGATGCCTGGACGTCTTTCGCATGCATTGATGTCGCAACGAGAGAGCAGGGTACTACTTACTCGATTTTGCCGTTGCAGAGTGTCGCGTAAGTGAATTGTATGTTGTTAGGTTACTAACTTTTGAAGAGAAGCGGTGGTGACCACTACTTTGAATAATCAAGGATATAGGATTTGGTTTCGAATGAATGAAGTAGGAATTATATAAACAAGGAATTCATTAAGGCTCAAATCAGACTCCTTGCGTGAGTTAAAGAAATCACTTCTATGTCTTTTGTTGCCCAATGGACTCCAACTTTCAATGACGTCAATATATGTCGCACCGACTTAGATAATATAGATAGATGTTCGCGTATACGTGTTAGAATAGAAATATCGCACCAAATTTCGGAGCTACAATCCCCATAATGTGTCGTCTAGAATGTATATCGGAATGTGTTCTACCGGCGTCGTCGAATCGTAATTTGGCTTTAATACCACTCACCCTTCACAAGTCTCCAATTTCATCCGGCGTTTCCATATGTTTCGCACCATCTCAGATCGAATACATAGGTTATGCGTAGTATCCGAGGGGATAGAGTCGCGTCATATCTTGGGACTACAATTCTTAGAGTATATCGTCCAACGTTCGTGAGAAGATGCTCCACCGATGATATCGCGTTGTCGTAGGTCCATAATGAATAGTGGTGTCATAAGAAATAGGATGTGGGATAATTTCAAAAGAGCACGAGTGAACGAATATTGGATTGGAGGGGTACTTAATAACAACTTTCATACTTAGAAAATATCTAACTTCATAATGAATTTCATTGAGGGGAGCTTGGGGAACAGTTTCAACATTAGTTGCTGGATCCTCCTCATTATTTTTCTCCCCCTTGGAAGTAGCTGAGGAACTGGCTACTTCCACTTTATCTTTCTTGAGGAGACCCAACATTTCAACCATCATGCCCTTCAGATATCCAACCTCTTTTTCAAGCTTCTTGGTACGGTTGACAGATTCTTCAAGTAGCTTTTTGTCAACAGCTACTTGGAAAGGAGTATGAGAGAAGAGTTTGTCTTTGAGAGAAGTAACTGTATTATGTAGTTGACGGAGTTGAGCAGTGAAGAGGATATTTGATTGGGAGAGGTCTTGGAGTGCTGGTAAGAGTCCAGGCACCTCTGCAGATGTCTTCGCTGACTTGATTTCAGCTTCAACTTGTCAAGCGAAGCAGAGATAGAAGAATTAGAGATGCTGACCTTTTTCATGCTTTCATTCAACAATGTTTGATTTCTTCGAAGTAATTGTTCATGAGTCTTAGTGTCAGTAACTTGGTTCTTGGTGATACCAAACACCATGCCTTGAAGAGTGGCACATACGGATAAATGACGTGATCAAGGTAGAAATCGAGGTGACTGTTCAGTTTGAATTTATAAAACATGTGGTTCAAGATTTCGCCACGTCACCCACATAGTTACTTTGAAAACACTTAGTTTCGAAAATATCCTATGTTGTATTGAATAAACAAATTAAAGACAGATTTTAAATTCAATTAAATGTCTTTTTCTTCAGCACCTAGAAAAGAAGTTTTGGGTGCTGAAAACATCTAATGTTTTGTCAGCGACTTCACAACTAACGTTGGTCGCTGACTACAGTTTTTGGCAAACTGTCAGCCATCAACGGATTTAAGAAGTCTTTACCATAGCCGTTTGCTAATGGACTAGATGAAGACTTTTAGCTCTTCATTGCTTTTATTTTGCTTTTTCCCAAAGCAACAGGGATCAACGGATTTAAGAAGTCTTTACCATAGCCGTTTGCTAATGGACTAGATGAAGACTTTTAGCTCTTCATTGCTTTTATTTTGCTTTTTCCCAAAGCAACAGGGATCAACGGATTTAAGAAGTCTTTACCATAGCCGTTTGCTAATGGACTAGATGAAGACTTTTAGCTCTTCATTGCTTTTATTTTGCTTTTTCCCAAAGCAACAGGGATCAACGGATTTAAGAAGTCTTTACCATAGCCGTTTGCTAATGGACTAGATGAAGACTTTTAGCTCTTCATTGCTTTTATTTTGCTTTTTCCCAAAGCAACAGGGATCAACGGATTTAAGAAGTCTTTACCATAGCCGTTTGCTAATGGACTAGATGAAGACTTTTAGCTCTTCATTGCTTTTATTTTGCTTTTTCCCAAAGCAACAGGGATCAACGGATTTAAGAAGTCTTTACCATAGCCGTTTGCTAATGGACTAGATGAAGACTTTTAGCTCTTCATTGCTTTTATTTTGCTTTTTCCCAAAGCAACAGGGATCAACGGATTTAAGAAGTCTTTACCATAGCCGTTTGCTAATGGACTAGATGAAGACTTTTAGCTCTTCATTGCTTTTATTTTGCTTTTTCCCAAAGCAACAGGGATCAACGGATTTAAGAAGTCTTTACCATAGCCGTTTGCTAATGGACTAGATGAAGACTTTTAGCTCTTCATTGCTTTTATTTTGCTTTTTCCCAAAGCAACAGGGATCAACGGATTTAAGAAGTCTTTACCATAGCCGTTTGCTAATGGACTAGATGAAGACTTTTAGCTCTTCATTGCTTTTATTTTGCTTTTTCCCAAAGCAACAGGGATCAACGGATTTAAGAAGTCTTTACCATAGCCGTTTGCTAATGGACTAGATGAAGACTTTTAGCTCTTCATTGCTTTTATTTTGCTTTTTCCCAAAGCAACAGGGATCAACGGATTTAAGAAGTCTTTACCATAGCCGTTTGCTAATGGACTAGATGAAGACTTTTAGCTCTCCATTGCTTTTATTTTGCTTTTTCCCAAAGCAACAGGGATCAACGGATTTAAGAAGTCTTTACCATAGCCGTTTGCTAATGGACTAGATGAAGACTTTTAGCTCTCCATTGCTTTTATTTTGCTTTTTCCCAAAGCAACAGGGATCAACGGATTTAAGAAGTCTTTACCATAGCCGTTTGCTAATGGACTAGATGAAGACTTTTAGCTCTTCATTGCTTTTATTTTGCTTTTTCCCAAAGCAACAGGGATCAACGGATTTAAGAAGTCTTTACCATAGCCGTTTGCTAATGGACTAGATGAAGACTTTTAGCTCTTCATTGCTTTTATTTTGCTTTTTCCCAAAGCAACAGGGATCAACGGATTTAAGAAGTCTTTACCATAGCCGTTTGCTAATGGACTAGATGAAGACTTTTAGCTCTCCATTGCTTTTATTTTGCTTTTTCCCAAAGCAACAGGGATCAACGGATTTAAGAAGTCTTTACCATAGCCGTTTGCTAATGGACTAGATGAAGACTTTTAGCTCTCCATTGCTTTTATTTTGCTTTTTCCCAAAGCAACAGGGATCAACGGATTTAAGAAGTCTTTACCATAGCCGTTTGCTAATGGACTAGATGAAGACTTTTAGCTCTTCATTGCTTTTATTTTGCTTTTTCCCAAAGCAACAGGGATCAACGGATTTAAGAAGTCTTTACCATAGCCGTTTGCTAATGGACTAGATGAAGACTTTTAGCTCTCCATTGCTTTTATTTTGCTTTTTCCCAAAGCAACAGGGATCAACGGATTTAAGAAGTCTTTACCATAGCCGTTTGCTAATGGACTAGATGAAGACTTTTAGCTCTTCATTGCTTTTATTTTGCTTTTTCCCAAAGCAACAGGGATCAACGGATTTAAGAAGTCTTTACCATAGCCGTTTGCTAATGGACTAGATGAAGACTTTTAGCTCTTCATTGCTTTTATTTTGCTTTTTCCCAAAGCAACAGGGATCAACGGATTTAAGAAGTCTTTACCATAGCCGTTTGCTAATGGACTAGATGAAGACTTTTAGCTCTTCATTGCTTTTATTTTGCTTTTTCCCAAAGCAACAGGGATCAACGGATTTAAGAAGTCTTTACCATAGCCGTTTGCTAATGGACTAGATGAAGACTTTTAGCTCTTCATTGCTTTTATTTTGCTTTTTCCCAAAGCAACAGGGATCAACGGATTTAAGAAGTCTTTACCATAGCCGTTTGCTAATGGACTAGATGAAGACTTTTAGCTCTTCATTGCTTTTATTTTGCTTTTTCCCAAAGCAACAGGGATCAACGGATTTAAGAAGTCTTTACCATAGCCGTTTGCTAATGGACTAGATGAAGACTTTTAGCTCTTCATTGCTTTTATTTTGCTTTTTCCCAAAGCAACAGGGATCAACGGATTTAAGAAGTCTTTACCATAGCCGTTTGCTAATGGACTAGATGAAGACTTTTAGCTCTTCATTGCTTTTATTTTGCTTTTTCCCAAAGCAACAGGGATCAACGGATTTAAGAAGTCTTTACCATAGCCGTTTGCTAATGGACTAGATGAAGACTTTTAGCTCTTCATTGCTTTTATTTTGCTTTTTCCCAAAGCAACAGGGATCAACGGATTTAAGAAGTCTTTACCATAGCCGTTTGCTAATGGACTAGATGAAGACTTTTAGCTCTTCATTGCTTTTATTTTGCTTTTTCCCAAAGCAACAGGGATCAACGGATTTAAGAAGTCTTTACCATAGCCGTTTGCTAATGGACTAGACATGAGAGCGCTGAACTTTTGACAGAGCTTAGAATATAAGGAACCAAAGATAATGTCATCGACATATATCTGAACATACAGAACATCAACTTTCTTCTTATAGATGAAGAGAGTGCTGTCTATGGTTCCTCGACGAAAGCCATGGTCAAGAAGGAAGGTAGACAATGTGTCATACCAAGCTCTAGGAGCTTGTTTAAGACCATATAAGGCTTTATTCAGCTTGTAGACATAGTGAGGATGCTTTGGATCCTCAAAGCCAGGAGGCTGCTTAACATAGACTTCTTCATCAAGAGCACCATTTAGAAAGGCACTCTTGACGTCCATTTGATAGACAGTGAAGCCTTTGTAGGCAGCGTGAGCGAGAAAGAGACGAATAGCTTCAAGGCGAGCGACTGGAGCAAAGGTTTCATCATAATCAATGCCTTCAGATTGAGTATAACCTTGAGCAACCAGTCTTGCCTTGTTTCGAATGACTACACCAGCTTCATCCATCTTATTCCTATAAACCCATCTGGTGCCAATGGGTTCCTTATAAGAAGGAGGAACAAGAAACCAAACATGATTTCTTTTAAATTGTGTCAATTCTTCTTGCATGGCTTCTACCCAAGAGGGATCAGCCATGGCTTCGCCAATATTGGCAGGCACAATTTGAGACATGAAATTGACATAGAGACAAGTATTACTTGTCGCTGAGCGAATTTGGACACCATTGTGTGGATTACCAATCACATGATCAAGAGGGTGATCAGCAGTTCATTTGAGTGCTGGTGTATGGATGGAAGAAGAGTAAGTGACAGCGGATAAAGTGGAGGTAGGATCACTTTGTGCAAGAGAATAAGTAGAAAGATCAATGGTTAGAGAAGGTGTAGAGTTGCTGACAGGAGGGTCACTGAGATCAGTGATTACCTCTGGCTGAGAATTGTTATCCTCAGCGTCTCCTAAAACAGGAGTCGCTGAAGCATCATGAAAGATGTCCTCAGCACCATCGTCAACAGCTTGAGGTTCATCTAAAGGAGTAACGTTAATGGAAGTGGCATTAACAGTCCTAAGAAGAGGCTCAACTGGATCAATGGAGTACATGTGCGCTGCCACATACTCATCATTAGTTGAGAGACTTGAAGAGTCAGCAATAGGAGAGTTATCAACATCATGATGTGTTGCTGACTCTTCTGAAGGATCAGCAAGATCGATGAGGATGCCTTCAGCAGATGTCTCATTTGAGAGATCTCCTAGAGCTGAACAGCTTTCATCAAAAGTAACATGAATTGATTCATCCACTTTTTGAGTGCGAGTATTGAAAACTCTGAAAGATTTACTGATAGAAGAGTATCCCAGAAAGTAGCCGTCATTAGCTTTGGGATCAAACTTACCCAAATGATCCTTATCATTCAGGATCAACACTAGACATCCAAACACATGGAAATATCCAATTTGGGGTTTCTTACCCTTAAGATTTTCATAGGCAGTCTTGTCATGTCGCTTGACAATAAGACACCTGTTTTGAGTGTGGCAAACAGTACTAACTGCTTCTGGCCAGAATTTACTAGGAAGGACGACTCACTGAGCATAGTTCGAGCAGCTTCAATGAGAGTTCTGTTTCTCCTTTCAGCTACTCCATTTTGTTCAGGAGTTCTAACAGAAGAGAAGTTTTGTCTAATCCCTTGATTAGCACAAAAACTTTCAACAGTGTGGTTTCTGAACTCAGTGCCATGGTCGCTTCTGAGTTCTTTAACACGTATGCTATTGAGGTTTTCCATCTTTTTAATGCAATTAATTATTTCCTCAGCAGCATCACTCTTAGAATGAAGAAATATTGTCCAAGTATATCGTGAATATTCATCCACGATGACTAAGGTGTATTTGCTACCCCTTAGACTTTGGACATTCACTGGACCAAAAAGGTCCATGTGAAGTAGATGGAAGCAGCCATTTATGGAATTGGCTTGTTTAGTTTTAAAGGTGGCTCGGTGGCTTTTACCCTTTTCACAGGCACCACAGAGCCTGTCCTTCTCATAAGTGAGAGGAAGAAGGCCTCTAACAAGATTTTTCTTAGCTAGAGAATTGATTGTTTTGAAGTTTACATGCGACAAACGATTGTGCCACAACCAATTGATTTGAGAAGCAGCTTTAGAAAAGAAGCAGGTCTCACTGTCAGTTTTGACAGGAGTGAAATCTACTAAGTAGATATCTCTCTTTCTAGGAGCGACCAAAACTACTTCTTTAATTACATTGATTACTGTGCCTTGGTGCTTATCAAGGATAACCTTCTAGTCAGCATCGCACAGTTGACTGATGCTAATCAGATTGTGTTTCAAACCGTTCACGTAAGTGACCTTATTGAACTTGATTAGCCCATTCGAGAGAGACCCATATCCTTCAGTTTGGCCAGTAGAGTTATCACCAAACACAACTGTTGGACCATCAGTCGCCACAAAGTTATCCAGCAGGTCCTTGGATCCAGTCATGTGTTTTGAACAGCCACTGTCCAAATACCACACTTCTTTTCCTAGCGAGGCCTACATGGATAACAATAGAAGGATTTAGGCAGAATCGAGATTTTCTCCACTGACGGTATCATCAGTGTAGAGAGGAAGATGAGCATAATCATCATCATCAGTAGAGAGAGAAAGAGGGGCTCTAGGATCAGCGTTTTCATCAACTGGAAAATTTTCAACGAGTTGATGAGCAGGAAGCATGTCACGAGTAACCTCACGTGTGAAGAATTGATCTTCAGAGGTAAACGTGACAGAGCTTCCAGTGTTGAGAACAACCATGTTGTGACTTGGTTGTTTTCCCCATATTCAGCCAGTACACTATCATTACCATTGGTAATGATTTCATGAGACTGGGGAAAGGAGATTCGCTGAGCGGCAATGTATTCAGCAATGTTGTCATCAGTAAGAACAACATCTTCACCCAAGCTGATATTGGACTCAGCTGGGGGAGTTCGCTCAGAGATTACAGAGGAGGGATGAGTAGCGGAAGCTGAGGGTAGATTTGGCTGAATGACTACTTCAGGAGGATTCCTAGAGTCTTTGTCATTGCAGTCAGCAGCGATGTGTCCTCTTTCACCACATAAATAACATTTTCTTCCAGCATTTTGATTTTGAATCAGAAGCTCCTTGAGTTGTGAGGACAAGTCATTGACACGCTTGCTCAACTCACAAATCTCATGATTGGAAGAAGTTGACGCTACTGAAGGGGTCTTTTTCTTCCTGGACTGAACAGGAAGAGTCTTGGGAACAGGGCCAAGAATGGACTTGCCCTTAGGTTGAGCATTTGAAGAGGAAGGGATATGATTGTTCATAACAGCTCGCTAACCTCCTTGCTGAAGAGGTCTCACTTGCTGAACAGGTCTGAGTTACTGAGAACCATGATGATTCTGAGCAACCCGCTGACCTCCTTGCTGAGGAGGTCTGGCCTACTGAACAGGTCTTGGTTGCCGAGGGACAAAAGTTCCCTTTGGGACATAGATAGAGTTAGGTTGCTGATAACGAGCATCAGCAAACTTAGCTCGTCTATTCATTAGGTGCTCATGCATAACAGACTTTCTGCCAGCAGGAGAAGTATTAGAAGAAGACGAGGGCTGAAACGCAGGGCGTTCAGCGACTGCTGAGGGAACAGAATTCTCAGCGGGTTGACTAACAGACACAACTCGCTGAGGAGTGCTGTAGTCATAAGGGATAGCGACCTTGCTTCTTCTAAAGGGTTCAACACTGAAGCCACCATTGGGCTTGACAGTCAACATTTGAGGAGCAAGAGGCTTGAAACCATCACTTGAAGGATTTCCTTCAAATGTTTGGGAGGAGGAATATTGAACACGGCCTTCATTAGGCATCATGTCAATGATAGGATGATTAGGAAAGATGGTTTTAGCAAAGCTAGCTGATGAGCTAGTTTGCGAGGAAGAAGAAGTGCTGGGAGAGGGAGACTCATCATTCAATTCAGAGTGATAGTCATTTCCTTTGGTAAAGTAATTTTTCAGCATTTCCTCAGGAGATGCCACAACACTTTGAGGAATCCTCTCTTCAGGAGCAGGACCGTCGCTGAACATATTAGTTATGACAGCGGCAGTTTCATAATCACCACCAATGATGGCTTTTATTTGAGCGGGCACCTGCTTGCTGAAGATTTGGTCATGAAGCCTGGAGGCTTTAGACCATGAGGTTACAATTTTCTCAAGGTCAGCGACCTGATTTTTCAGCTTCTCATTGGATATAGAAAGGGTTTGGTTAAGAAGCTTTTGAGATTCAAGCTCAACATGGACATTTCTTAGGTCCTTGAGCTTGTCAGCTTTATCACTTAACTCAGCACTAACTGAGTTAAGTTTGGACTGAAGGTCAGCACGAATTGACTCAACATATTGAATGTCACAAGTAAGAGATTCAAGAATAGTAGGTTTGTCCTCTTCAGAGCCAGAAGAAAAAGTGCATACCTTCTTGATTGTGGTATTCACCCACTGACTGGAGCACACTTGATTCTTTGTCAGTGCTTGATCATCAGCGAGTGCCATGAAGCAGATGGCATCTACGAAGTCCTCGCTGTCAGAGACGTCATATTCGGCCCAGTCATGTTCTTCAGCAACAAGACCTTTGGCAGGAGTTTTAGCTTCTTCTACATCAACCATTTTTGCTCGAAGTTCATAATACTTCTTCTTGTATTCATCAGCAGGCTTGACAGAAGAAGAAGGTCTTGCTGACGAAGAAGAGGGTTTTGGTACCTGCAAAGAGGGAATAGAGACTTTGCAATCCTTTTGATAATGGCCTTTTCGACCACATCTCCAACATTCTTCCTGCGATTTGTCTACCGCTGGTCTTTGGGAAGCAGTCGACCTACGACTGTTCCATTTCTTGGAATATCTCTTACCAGCGATAAGAGCAAATTGCATGAAATTCGAGAACATTTCTTGTCTCTCCTCGAAATCGAGGTCATTGACAAGGTCCTGGATATGAGATGGGTAGAGCTGATGTTGTTAACATGAATAGTGCTAACTTCAGCAGAGACCAAAGCAAGAGGGTCATGAGCATGAGGGACAGAAGATAGAGAAGATGATGAAGAAGAAGAGCCAGCATGTCTTTTGGAATCAGCTTCAGCTCTCAAGTTTTGAGCTAGGGCTCTCTCTTCAAACTGAAGAGTGTCATAAAGTGATTCCAGATCATGTTGTTTCAGCTGCTTAGTGGTCCTTAAAATTTGTCTTAGACCTTGCCACTTAATGGGCAAGCTGTCGATGAACTTGTGGCATACTTCAAGCATATCATGCTCTATGCCAGCATTTGTCATGTCATTCAGAAGACATTTAAAACGGTTATAAGTGCCGTCCAGATTCTCATTAGGAAGAGAAAAGAATCCTTCATAGGCACGTTTTAGATCTATTTTCTTGGTGGCAAGAACATCTTCTGTACCATCAAATCTGATACAAAGATTATCCCACACCCTTTTTGCAGAAGGAAGTTTGATGACAGATTTCATGATGTCATCGGGAAGAGTGTTGATGATAAGATTTCTCAACCGAGCATCCAGATTGACAAGCCTACGCTCATCATCTGTCCATTGTACTTATGGTTTTATTAGCTCAGTAACAACCTCAGGAGCATCAGTGGTGGCTCCTGGTGTCCTGCTAACCAGAACCGGTACATATGGCCCTCTGGTCAGAATGGTCATCAAGTAAGGTTCAACTCCTACTATGTGTATGAGCATTCTCTCTTTCCAAGATCCGAAATCATGAGTTTCGAATCTTGGTGGGATTGAGACATACCCAAAGTCTCTGGTATTAACCAGAGTAGGAACCGAAGCCATGTAAAGAAAAAGGTTTTAAAAGAAAGAAAAGAAAAGATTTTAGATGCAGAAAATTAAAGTACAGAAAGAAAGATAATCTTGCAAACACTTTTCAGATCAGTTTCAGTGTATCGAAACACTGCTCTGATACCAACTGAAAGTCCCAAGTTTGCAACGATTAAGTAATTAACAACTAATGTAAATTACACAAGAACATAAGATAAGAAAGTAAGAAAGTTTAATCATAAGTAACATTGATTAAACAGTGAATACATGGTCGGTTTTACTTGAAAATAAAAGAGAAAATATTGTTAAGTTTTTGACACACTAAAAACTTAACAATTATACAAAGAGAGAAAAACACACTAAGTGTAAATATGGCACACACCAACTGTTTTGCGGCTAGGTCAAGTGATGTCTTATATAGGAGAGAAAAGGCATCACATGACAGCCCAATAGATGTTGACACATGAAGGTTGTCAACTATCTATTGGTGTGTAAGACTGGTCTTCAGGAATCTCTGGTTGCCATCTTGTTTCTTTCCCAAAATGGTATGAAAGAGAAACACCTTAGTACCATTTTGGTACAAGGTCACATGTCTTCATTCTGATCTATCAACACGTGTCCTTGGGGACCAGCCTTCTTATCTTCATCTTCCCGCCCATATTTGACTTACAAGACATGGCGGTGAGTCATTGAACTTATCCTTTAACTCGAAGATAATGATCGCTGAGAGCTCGCTGAAGAAGCCTCTCGCTGAGTCTTTCAGCGAGTACATGACTCAGCAAGTCTTCAGCGAATCCATGACTCAACATTTTCCAATATGCACTGCTTTATCTTTTGTCCATTAAAACATTGATTGTCCGGCTTTTTCCTCTCTAATAATTTAGGGGGAATTACCTCGATGTCATGGCTGGACTGTTGGAAACTTCTATCGACATGATGATCTGTAGATGAGACTTTCATGTCTATCGGTGCTGGTGGCCGATGATGTACTATATAACTTTTGCTCCGCTGCTGTTGACTTATTGTAG
Organism: Erigeron breviscapus; assembly: GCA_034093135.1. Taxonomy (NCBI): domain Eukaryota; kingdom Viridiplantae; phylum Streptophyta; class Magnoliopsida; order Asterales; family Asteraceae; genus Erigeron; species Erigeron breviscapus. The sequence continues at coordinate 46,894,086 of CM067170.1, read as the reverse complement.
GATATTTGCGAAGATCTTCGGCTTGTGTGATGCTAATAGGGTGGATCCGAGCTCTTATTGCTGAAAGTAATTGTTCTTTATGGTCGTGAGCTTTTTTAATAATCTTTTGATATCTTATGGCAGTCGCCTTATGACGGTGACGGTGTCTTATGGCAGTCGCCTTATGACGGTGTCTTTAGGACGGTGTCTCATGGCAGTCGCCTTATGACGTTGTCTTAATTGCTCTATGAATGTCTTAATGGGCGTCCCCTATCAAGCATTTACATAAAGTCTTTTTGTTAATTTGTACGTACTTATTTAAAATATTTGCGAAGGGTAGCGACCCAACTTCGCTTATGTTAGCAGAGCTCAGTAAGCATCTGGCACTGAGTTATCTGCTTGGTGCCCACGTAGGGTCTTATAGTTGTGACAGAGATTTGTACCTTTCAAGTAGCTTTGAGGTGGGAAGGTTTTGGCTCCGTCGTCCTTTGATGTGATCGTTGGTTGCGGTTATTGTGGCTATCCGCTGATTGAATGGTCCTCCTTCGACTTGCTTTGCAAATGTTGCGCCTATTGCTTGATATAGTCTTCTGGGAGCTTCGGAGATCATAATATAGTCTTCGTTATGCGCAGAGCTATGCCAGAATATCGGAGAGTAAGTGTGATATGGTCGTCCGCCTTTGGTGTTACGACCGTCTTTGTAAACGTATTGCCTTCGGTCCGTGCCTTTGAAGATGACATCTTTCTTGCAGATATAATATGTTTCGGCTGGAGGTAGGAGATCAAGATAAATACTGTGGTCTTCTGGATGTTGTAGTGTGCTTGCGAAGGATCGTATGTGCGTCATCGAATATCCATTCTTCTTATTATGTCGATAGTATCTTCCATTTGCTTCATAGTAGAAAATCACTTTCTCTCCTTTTTCCTGTTATCTCTGGCAAGCTTGGGTAGGTTGAATACATCAATTTCTCCAACGATCTTTTATTTTAATCATCGCGATATATTATCTAGCGATGCCATCGGGGACAAATTCTCTACCGATGGACTCTAGGGCTTAAGGATCCCAATGCGAGTTTTAATAATTCCATACACGCATTTGCGGTAATTTGATGTTAAAAATATCCCGGTGGTGCATGACCTTGTGGGATATATCTGCGACGTTCCTCCTGAACGAACACAAGTAATATTATCTTAGATGTATATATTCAGTTGGAGGCTTGTACCTTGTGAGCATCGTTGAACTTATTTTTCTTTGTCTCCATAGTATCTGCCGGGTATTGGCCTCGTTGTCTAGTAGGATCGTCGTGTGTTCGTTGATGAGGTGCTTCCCTTTTCACATGTCTTGCAAGTGATCCGCCAGTTGTTATTGATTTGTGTGTTAAAGAGCGTCATAAATATATCCTTCGTAACATGTCGGGATATAGCAAGACACCGGAGCAAGCTTAGTGTTGTTGTCGGGGCTTTTTGTCACGATCCTCTTTTAAGAGTATTGTAAACTCCGTCTTAATTAGTTGATAAGTCTCGTTAAGCGTCTTGTGCCTGAAGACGAGGCGCTTGCTTTGTGCCGCGAAAGATCAAGATAAATACTGTGGTCTTCTGGATTGTTGTAGTGTGCTTGCGAAGGATCGTCGTGTGTTCGTTGATGAGGTGCTTCCCTTTTCACATGTCTTGCAAGTGATCCGCCAGTTGTTATTGATTTGTGTGTTAAAGAGCGTCATAAATATATCCTTCGTAACATGTCGGGATATAGCAAGACACCGGAGCAAGCTTAGTGTTGTTGTCGGGGCTTTTTGTCACGATCCTCTTTTAAGAGTATTGTAAACTCCGTCTTAATTAGTTGATAAGTCTCGTTAAGCGTCTTGTGCCTGAAGACGAGGCGCTTGCTTTGTGCCGCGAAAGATCAAGATAAAATTCTTTCCGGCTTTCTCTATGTCAGTGGCGATTGGATGGTTAGATTTGTAACTTTGATACGCCATTCTCCATGATTTTGTGCTTCATAGATGATTCGTGCCCAGTATATCAAGAAATTCTTGTGTGAGTTATCAATAGGATCGTGTTTATTGATTATGGGGCGAAGCCACTCCATTCGCCATGCATCATGACAACTCAGTACTGGGCGCTCCTTTTAATTTTTGTTTATGTGGTTCCATGCATCAATAGGAAACGTAATAAGCTCCATAAATATTGTATGGCCACCTTTTTGATTTGAATTCTTACGTGCTGTTGTAGATTGATGGTACTAATTTTAAATCCAGCTAGCTATGATGTTAGCATTTATGAGAAAATCTTTATGAAAGTGTGGCTTGGTTCTCAGGGGGCTTTATCGTTATCGGCATGTACACAAAATAATCTTTCGCATTTGTACTTCTTGCGATATTTGCAACGGACGTTCATACGTCAAACTGGATCGATCTCTTCTCAGTTTATTCCTTGCGAGATGGTTTTTAGTGAAGATTTTGTCACGAAAGCTTCGTTCGTATGATCAATTGAGCTACCCGCAGCTCTGTCTTCTGCGAGTGTAGTGGTGTGGTGTCTGCTAGTGTTAATGTCGACTTCTCATCTTTAAAAAGTCCCATTTTTTGTGTCTAGCTATACGAGTAGTTAAGTGATCACATGCTCTCATTCAAAAAACTTGGAGACTTCATAAATACCATGTCACCATATATGCATGCATAGCATTATAAATTATCTTTGGCTAGAAAATTCTCCATTCCCATGCACAAGATTAGTCGTATTCTTGATTTGGCTCGGAACCTCACCGTCCGAATTATCTTCTTTCAAATCATCAAGACTTGTAACTATAGTATACGGGTCTGGTTGTAATCGTAAAGCACCTACTGATGGTTGATTGACAGCTCGTGGCGTGTGATGGTGGTTGAACGACGACGATATCAAAAAACGAGTTATATCGTCTATTTCGCGTTTTTCGGTCTTCAATATTTTTGATCAGCTTTACGTTAGTGTTTCTGGTCCCTTCCATATCTTTACTTGATCCATTTGAGTCTTGATGGTGGTCGTCGGTGGCATGACGGTGGGTTGTATGTTGTCAACTTTGAAGTTTTCGCTTGGTTTATTCATAAAGAAGCTGCTTTTTGTCTTCGCCATTGGGTCTTCAGTAATTGCGAGCTGTTTTATAGCCTTGTTCGGCATTACGTGACATCTGTTGGTGCTCTATCTTTGTCCCTCAGGTGGTTGATGGTCACGCCATGGTGGGTGCGAAGCTCATACGGAGTATTAATTTATTTCGATCGTCAATTCTTCCGTCTCCTGGACTCGTTGTCTTTTCCATAGTCTTAGACTTATGTGAGTCTTGGCGGTAATCTGGTAGTCCTCGATGATGGTTGTACGACCGCAATTTTAGAAGGAAGATTTTTAACGAGTTTTTCGGTATAATATCCTTCCATATATTTTCTGGCAAAAAATCCGGGACGGTGTATGTCGTTTTATCTTTAATTTATCCTTCGGTAAATGGTCACCTTTAATGGCAGCCATTGGCGGCTAAACGATGGCATGCAAGGTTTTCGGGTTTTTGCCTTCCCTTCTTGAAGTCCTGCAAACCAAGGTTTTTACTTGATTTCTTGATCAGATCTTTCTCAATATCTGTTTCGTATGAAATCAAGCTCTAAACCGGCTACAAGTGGCGCTGGATCATAGCTAGCTTGCACCCGGAAAAAAAAACCGTTTTTAAGTCCGTAGGATTTTTGATATGATCACTTGCATGGTCTTTTTCTAGCAATTTCTTCATAACTTCTTTCTGATTCTTCTTTGTTAGTCGGCTATATGTATATGTATCTTCATGGCTGTTATTCGTCTTCAAATGGCTTGGTGGCGGCTACGTGACTTTCTTCGTGGTTCTTTGCTTTGGATGAGTTTCGAATGCTAGATCTTTTTCTTGGTTAAGATCTGATCTAGTGGTTGTATCTTTCAGGCTAAACGAGATTAAATTCGAAAGTCACCGCCTGAAGTTGATGAATTTTTTTTTTGCGTTTTCCGATATACCCGAACTCCAAATCTTTTTTCTTTTGATTAAAGATCTGATGTACCAGGTATTAGTTTGTATCATCTTTTATGGCATCTTCATGTTATCCAGACGATCCCTAGAGGCAGGGATAAAAGCTGTTCGAGGCGGCAACCGTTCGCGAGTTCATCATTGCGATGTTGGGACTCCCTTGCTGCTAGAATCACCAACACTTGTATGGTGTTTATCATGCCATAAATAATTATTCGTGCAGGAGGAGTAAAAGCAATTGGGTCATTTGCTTTGTCTCAAGGGTTTTATTTATTTTTTTTATCTTGGCGGCTAGCTAGAATTCTTGTGAATTATAACAAACGAACCATTTTTTTTTGTTTGATACATGGAACAAAAAGGTTATCTGATGATTTGAAAAAAGGAGATTAAAAGCTACGTATATGATGATTTTTTTTGTTGTTGAGGTTTTTGATATGATAGGGTGATATGAGTGAAAATAACAGGTCTGGTAATCCAATCTGCTCAGTGATGGAGGCACGAGACATAAGTGTAGTGAATGGGTGCATCGGATTTTATTGCGAATTATCCAATGGGTGAATCATAAACGGCGGCTTGGAATTTATTTTTATTTTTTTTGAAGGAAAAGAATATGTAAATAATTATCATTCTTTACTTCATGTGAGTTTGTGAATATGGATGTGTTTATGCTTTTATGATTGATGGTTAGAGATCTAGCTCGGCGGTAACGATGGGAACGTTTAGTGTAAAGTTCCACGGATGGCGTCAATTTGTTTGATCCAAGAATCGCATGGACCTTCGATCGGGAACAAGGAGGGTTTTCTTCGATTTATTGGCGATTCCCTACCGGTGTAAAGCTTTGAGAAGCTTAACGCCATTGTATCGGAGGTGTTTGTGTTGGCGGTGGGGGCTTCTCCATGATAGAGAAGCCGGCCACCTTAGGTATTTGAGAGATGAAGGTTATGTGTGTGCGTAGAGAACATGTCTGTTGAGTCATGGATTCGCTGAAGATTACTTGCTGAGTCAAGTAGTCGCTGACAACCTCAGCGAGAAGTTTCATCAGCGAGCCTTCAGCGATCACTATTATCTTCGAGTTAAAGGATAAGTTCAATGACTCACCGTCATATGTTGTAAGTCAAATATAGGCGGGAAAATGAAGATAAGAAGACTGGTCCCAAGGACACGTGTTGCAAGATCAAGATGAAGCCATGTGACCTTGTACCAAAATGGTACTAAGGTGTTTCTCTTTCATGCCGTTTTGGGAAAGAAACAAGATGGCAAACAGAGATGTCTGAAGACCAGTTTTGTGATGTCTTTTCTCCCCTATATAAAGCATCACTTGACCTAGCCGCAAAGTTGTTGGTTCATTCTACAATAGTCACTTAGTGTGTTTTTCTCTCATTGTAGAATTGTATAATTGTTAAGTTTTCGTGTGTGCAAAAACTTAACAATATTTTCTTTCTTTCTTTCTTTGTAAACCAACCATGTATTCACCGTTTAATTAATACTGCTTATGATTAAACGTGTTTACTTTCTTATCTTGCTTTCTTTGTGTAATTTACATTAGTTGTTTAATTACATAATCGTTGCAAACTTTTCTTAAACTTCTGTCTACTTTTCTTTTCTTACTATTATGTCTTCTGTTCCTTCTCTGGTTAATACCAGAGATTTTGGGTATGTCTCCATCCCACCCAGATTCGATTCACATGATTTCGGATCTTGGAAGGAGAGAATGCTCCTACACATCGTAGGAGTTGAACCCTATCTTATGACCATTCTAACCAGAGGGCGATATGTACCGGTTCTGGTTACCAGGACACCAGGAGCCACTGCTGATGCTCCTGAAGTTGTCACTGAGCTCATAAAACCAGAAGTACAATGGACAGATGACGAGCGTAGGCTTGTCAATCTGGATGCTCGGTTGAGAAATCTCATTATTACTACCCTTCCTGATGATATAATGAAATCTGTCATCAAACTTTCTTCTTCCAAATTGGTGTGGGATAATCTGTGTACCAGATTCGATGGTACGGCAGATGTTCTTGCTACCAAGAAAATAGATCTGAAACGTGCCTATGAAGGATTCTTCTCTCTCCCTAATGAGAGTCTGGATGGCACGTATAATTGCTTTAAGTGCCTTTTGAATGATATGACAAATGTGGGCATAGAGCATAATACGCTTGAAATATGCTACAAGTTCATTGACGTCTTGCCCATCGAATGGCAAGGCTTAAGGCAAATTCTTAGAACAACTAAGCAACTGAAGGAGCATGACTTAGAGTCACTCTATGGCACTCTTCAATTTGAAGAGAGAGCCCTCGCTCAAACTTTGAGAGCTGAGGCTGAGTCTAAGAGGCATGCTGGTTCATATGCTCAACTTCTTCCTCTTCTTTATCTAGTGTCTCTAATGTTCATGACCCTCTTGCCCTGGTCTCTGCTGAAGTTAGTCCTGTCCATCTTGACATGGACATCAGCAATTCTACCCCCTCTAACGTCCAAGATCTTGTCAATGACCTCGATTTCCAGGAGAGACAAGAGATGTTCTCGGACTTCATGAACTTTGCTCTTCTCGCTGGTAAACGATATTCTAAAAATTGGAATGGTCGTAGGTCGACTCGTTTCCAAAAACCAGTGGTAGACAAGTCTCAAGAAGAATGTTGGAGGTGTGGTCGTAAGGGCCATTACCAAAAGGAATGCAAAGTTTCTATTCCTTCTTTGCAGGCAGCGAAGCCCTCTTCATCATCAGCGAGGCCCTCTTCAGTCAAGCTGCTGATGAATACAAAAAGAAGTATTATGAGCTTCGTGCCAAAATGGCTGATGTTGAAGAAGCCAAAACTCCCGCCAAAGGTCTTGTTGCTGAAGAACATGACTGGGCTGATTCCGACGCTTCTGACAGCGAGGACTTTGTTGATGCCATCTGCTTTATGGCACTCGCTGATGACCAGGCGCTGACAAAAGATCAAGAAGGTATGCACTTTTTCCTCTGCCTCTGAAGAGGATAAACCTAAAATTCTTGAATCTCTTACTTGTGATATTCAGTACGTCGAATCTATTCGTGCTGATCTTCAGTCTAAACTTAACTCAGTAAGTGCTGAGCTAAGTGATAAGACTGACAAGCTCAAGGACTTGAGAAATGTCCATGTTGAGCTTGAATCCCAAAAGCTTCTCAACCAAACTCTTCAAATCTCAAATGAGAAGCTGAAAAATCAGGTCACTGACCTTGAAAAGATAGTCACCTCCTGGTCTAAAGCCTCTAGGCTTCACGACCAAATCTTCAGCTTGCAGGTTCCTGCTCAAATGAAAGCCATAATCGGTGGTGATTATGAGACTGCTGCTGTCATCACCAATATGTTCAGCGAGAGACCTGCTGCTGAAGAGAGGATTCCTTCCAGTGCTCTTACTTCTCATGAGGAATTGCTTAAAAACTACTTTGTTAAAGGCATGAATGACTATCATTCTGAACTGAATGATGAGTCTCCCTCACCCAGCACTTCCACTTCTTCGTCACAAGCAGAAACTAGCTCATCAGCTAGCTTTGCTAAGACTGTCTTTCCAAACCATCCCATTATTGACATGATGCCAAATGAGGGTCGTGTTCAATATTCCTCTTCCCAAACATTTGAAGGGAATATTTCAAGCGATGGTTTCAAGCCTCTTGCTCCTAAGGTTTACACTGTTAAGCCCAATGGTGGGTTCATTGTTGAACCCTTTAGAAGGAGCAAGGTCGTTGTCCCATATGACTAAAGCACCCCTCAGCGAGCTGTGCCTGTTAGTTAACCCGCTGAGAATTCCGTTCCCTCAGCAGTCGCTGAACGCCCTGCGTCTCAGCCCTCATCTCTTTCTAATACTTCTCCTGCTGACAGAAAGGCTGTTATGCATGAGCGCTTAATGAATAGACGAGCTAAGTTTGCTGATGCTCGCTATCAGCAACCTAATTCTGTCTATGTCCCAAAGGGAACTTTTGTCCCTCGTCAAACAAAACCTGTTCAGCAGGATAGACCTCCTCAGCCAGGAAGTCAGCAAGTTGCTCTAAGTTTTCATACCTCTCAGCAACCCAGACCCATTCAACAAGTCAGACCTCCTCGGCAAGAAGGTCAGCGAGTTGTTCTGAATAATCATGCCCATTCTTCTTCAAATGCTCAATCTAAGGGCAAGTCCATTCTTGGCCCTGTTCCCAAAACTCTTCCTGTTCGATTCAGGAAGAAAAAGGCCCCTTCAGTAGCATCAACCTCTTCCTCCAATCATGAGATTTGTGAGTTGAATAAGCGTGTCAACGACTTGTCCTCACAACTCAAGGAATTTCTGATTCAAATCAGAAGGCTGGAAGAAAATGCTATTTATGTGGCGAAAGAGGACACATCGCTACTGACTGCAATGACAAAGACTCCAGGAATCCTCCTGAAGTAGTCATTCAGCCAAATCTTCCCTCAGCTTCTGCCGTTCATCCCTCCTCTGAAATCGCTGAGCAAACTTCCCCAGCTGAATCTAATATCAACTTGGGTGAAGATGTTGTTCTCACTGATGACAACATTGCTGAATACATTGCCGCTCAGCGAATCTCCTTTCCCCAGTCTCATGAAATCATTACCAATGGTAGTGATAGTATACTGGCCGAATATGGAGAAAACAGCCAAGTCGCTAACATGGTTGTTCTAAACACTGGAAGCTCTGTCACTTTTACCTCTGAAGATCAATTCTTCACACGAGAGGTTACTCATGACATGCTTGCTGCTCATCAGCTAGTAGATTTCCCAGTTGATTCAAATGCTGATCCTAGTGCCCCTCTTACTCTCGTTTTAAATGATGGTGACTTTGCTCATCTTCCTCTCACATCCTCTGCTGACGATACTATCAGCGAGGATGCTCATGATTCTTCCTAAATCCTTCTTATGTTATCCTGCAGGCCTCGCTAGGAAAAGAAGTGTGGTATTTGGACAGTGGCTGTTCAAAACACATGACTGGATCCAAGGACCTGTTGAATAACTTCGTGGAGATCGATGGTCCCACAGTTGTGTTTGGTGACAATTCTACTGGCCAAACTGAAGGATATGGGTCTCTCTCCCATGGGCTGATCAAATTCACTAAGGTGGCTTATGTGAATGGATTGAAACACAATTTGATCAGCATCAGTCAATTGTGCGATGCAGACTACAAGGTTATCCTTGATAAGCATCAAGGCACAGTGATCAATGTCAATAAAGAAGTGGTCTTGGTCGCTCCAAGAAAAAGGATATCTACTTGGTAGATTTCACTCCTGTCAAAACTGACAGCGAGACCTGCTTCTTCTCAAAATCTGCTTCTCAAATCAACTGGTTATGGCACAAGTGTATGTCGCATGTGAACTTCAAAACCATAAACTCTTTGGCCAAGAAAAATCTAGTTCGAGGCCTTCCTTCTCTCACTTATGAGAAGGACAGGCTCTGTGGTGCTTGTGAAAAAGGTAAAAGCCACCGAGCCACCTTCAAAACCAAACAGGCCAACTCTATCAGTGGTTGTTTCCATCTCCTTCACATGGACCTTTTTGGTCCAGTAAATGTCCAAAGTCTAAGGGGTAGCAGATACACCTTAGTTATTGTGGATGAATATTCACGATATACTTGGACAATCTTTCTTCATTCTAAGAGTGATGCTGCTGAGGAAATAATTAATTTCATTAAAAAGATGGAAAACCTCAACAGCATACGTGTTAAAGAACTCAGAAGTGATCATGGCACTGAGTTCAGAAACCACACTCTTGAGACTTTTTGTGCTGATCAAGGGATTAGACAAAATTTCTCTTATGTTCGCACTCCTGAGCAAAATGGGGTAGCTGAAAGGAGAAATAGAACTCTCATTGAAGCTGCAAGAACCATGCTCAGTGAGTCCTCTCTTCCTAGTAAATTCTGGGCTGAAGCAGTCAGTACTGCTTGCCACACTCAAAATAGGTGTCTTATTGTCAAGCGACATGATAAAACTGCCTATGAAGTTCTCAAGGGCAAGAAACCTCAAATTGGATACTTGAATGTTTTTGGTTGCCTAGTTTTCATCCTAAATGATGAGGATCATTTAGGAAAGTTTGATCCCAAAGCTGATGATGGCTACTTTCTGGGATATTCTTCTATAAGCAAAGCTTTCAGAGTTTTCAATACTCGCACTCAAAAAGTAGATAAATCAATTCATGTTACTTTTGATGAAAGTTGTTCAGCTTTAGGTGATCTCTCAAATAAGTCATCTGCTGAAGTAATTCTCAGCGATCTATCTGACTCGTCTGAGGTATCAGCGACACATCATGATGTTGCTGAACAACCTATCGCTGAGTCTCCAAGTCCTTCACCAAATGATGAGTACATTGCTGCTCACATTTATTCTATAGATCCAGTTGAGCCTCTTCTTCGAACAGTTAATGCCTCTTCCATTAATGTTCCTCTCTCAACTGAACCTCAAGATGCTGACGATGTCGCTGAGGAAACATTTCATGATGCCTCAGCGAATCCTCTTTCAGGAAACACTGAGGATGACACTCCTCAGCAAGAGGTACCCACTGTTCTCAGTGACCCTCCTGTCAGCAACTCTGAACCTCTACTAACCATTGATCTCTCTTCATATACTCCCACTCCTAGTGAGACTACCACCACAGTATCCGCTATGAATCATTCTTCTATTCACACACCAGCACTCAAATGGACTGCTGATCACCCTCTTGACCATGTGATTGGTAATCCACACAATGGTGTCCAAACTCGCTCAGCGACAAGTAATACTTGTCTCTATGTCAATTTTCTATCTCAAATTGTGCCTGCCAATATTGGTGAAGCCATGGCTGATCCCTCATGGGTGGAAGCCATGCAAGAAGAACTAACACAATTTGAAAGACAACATGTTTGGTTCCTTGTTCCTCCTCCCTATAAAGAACCCATTGGTACTCGATGGGTTTATAGGAATAAGATGGATGAAACTGGTGTGGTCATCAGAAACAAGGCAAGATTGGTTGCTCAAGGTTATACTCAAGCTGAAGGCATTGATTATGACGAGACCTTTGCTCCAGTCGCTCGTCTTGAAGCCATTCGTCTCTTTCTCGCTCATGCTTCTTACAAAGGCTTCATTGTCTATCAAATGGATGTCAAGAGTGCCTTCTTAAATGGTGATCTTGAAGAAGAAGTCTATGTTAAGCAGCCTCCTGGCTTTGAGGATCCAAAGCATCCTCACTATGTCTACAAGCTAAATAAAGCCTTATATGGTCTTAAACAAGCTCCTAGAGCTTGGTATGACACTTTGTCTACCTTCCTTCTTGACCATGCTTTCGTAGGGGAACCATTGACAGCACCCTCTTTATCTACAAGCATAAGGGTGATGTTCTGTATGTGCAGATTTATGTCGATGACATTATCTTTAGTTCCCTATCCACCAAACTCTGTCGAAAGTTCAGCTCTCTTATGTCTAGCACTTTCGAGATGAGTATGATGGGTGAATTAACCTTCTTCTTGGGGTTACAAATCAAGCAGCTTCCCACTGGAATATTTATCAATCAAGAAAAATATATTCGGGATATGTTGCATAAATTTGACTTCACCCATGTCACTCCAAAGGAACTCCAATGTCCCCTCCTAATAATCTTCATACTGACCCTGATGGTAAGTATGTGAATCCTACTTACTATCGTGGCATGATTGGGTCGCTCATGTATCTCACAACGAGTCGCCCAGACAACATGTTTGAAACATGTCTCTGTGCTCGCTATCAAGCTTCTCCTAGAGAATCTCATCTCCTCGCTGTGAAGCGTATCTTCAAATATCTCAAGGGTACACCCACGCTGGGTCTTTGGTACCCAAAAGACTCCAACTTTGAGTTAGTTGGATATTCTGACTCCGACTATGCTGGTTGCATGCTTGATCGCAAAAGCACCAGTGGAGGATGTCAACTGTTGGGGGGGAAGCTGACTAGTTGGACTAGTAAAATGCAACACACAGTTTCCATCTCCACAGCTGAGGCAGAATATGTCTCTGCAGCGAGCTGTTGTGCCCAAATGCTATGGATGAAACATCAGCTTGCTGACTATGATTTGGAATACTCTAAAACTCCAATCATGTGTGATAATACAAGTGCTATTGCTATTACACACAACCCAGTTCAACATTCCAAAACTAAGCATATTGATATTCGATATCACTTTATTCGTGATCATGTCATGAAAGATGACATCGAGATCTACTTCATTCCAACTGATGATCAACTAGCTGACATCTTTACTAAACCATTGGATGAAACTAGATTCAAACTGCTTGTTAGCAAGTTAGGAATGTTGAATGGGGAATCAGCGACATGACTTGTCATGTATGCAAATTCAGCGAGCTTAAGTCAGTCTTACTCACTGATCTCAAAGCAATGAAGAGCTTAAAGTCTTCATCTAGTCCAGTAGAAAACGGCTATTGGTAAAGACTTATAAAATCCGTTGATCCCTGTTGCTTTGGGAAAAAGCAAATAATAGCAATGAAGAGCTAAAAGTCTTCATCTAGTCCAATAGCAAACGGCTATTGGTAAAGACTTATAAAATCCGTTGATCCCTGTTGCTTTGGGAAAAAGCAAAATAAAAGCAATGGAGAGCTAAAAGTCTTCATCTAGTCCACTAGCAAACGGCTAGTGGTAAAGACTTATCAAATCCGTTAATGGCTGACAGTTTGCCAAAAACTGTAGTCAGCGACCAACGTTAGTTGTGAAGTCGCTGACAAAAACTTTAAACATGCTGAGCACCCTTCAGCATGTAATCTTTCCAAATATTATTCTTAAGAAATTAAAATTCTCATTTAATAAAACATAGGATATTTTCAAAACTAAGTGTTTTCAAAGTAACTATGTGGGTGACGTGGCAAAATCTTGAACCACATGTTTTATATATTCAAACTGAAAGGTCACCTTGATTTTTGCCCTGATCACGTCATTTGTCTGTATGTGACAGTCTGACTGACAGGTTACGACTGCTCAATACGGCGCACACTCAAGTATTTTTATGGGATAAAATTTCTTTTCTTTTATTTAAACGTTACTCTCAAAATCTTTTTATATTATGCATATGTACGAAACAGTTGTTGGTTACAACTGTTCCACAGATTGAAAAAGAGGAGAGAGAAATTACATTGTAAAATCGTGGCCCCACACCATACCCTATATATACAACCTCACTCTCACAACCTTATTTTCACGCTTCCACACAACTATTCACTTTTTCTCAAAATCAAATATCTCTCTCCATCTGTTCATCTTCTTTCATAAATCTCTTTCTCAACCAAATCAATGGC
>CM067170.1:46849032-46879847 GCA_034093135.1 Erigeron breviscapus | reverse complement strand
TAGCAGAAGAAGAAGATTTTCATTCGCATGGATGAACTTGCTTCCTATTCTGATGGAACGTTGGAGTTTTGTAAGAATGTGTTGTTGTGCCTGCAAGAAGATGAGCAAGATGAAGAGAAAAGTAAAGTATTTGATAAAGCAATCCTCAAGATTAATCAAAGACTCGAGTACAGAGACAGCATTAGAATGATGAGAGAAGCAAAGAATGCTCAAAAGTCTAAGTACGTCGTACGTCGAAGAGGAGGTTGTTGGATCAAGTATGAGCCCGGTCATCTTCCAGGTCCACAGAACATTCCTCCAAGAAATTTTGCAGACAACATGGTTGTTCCTGATGATAGACCCGAAGGAGAAAATTGGTTCTGGCATCCAAACAAAGGTAGACCAAATACAAGAGCTTAAAGAAAGACAAGACTGGAGATTTTTCACAAATCACTACTAAGGGGGAGATTGTTAGAATTATAAATGTAGTAGTTGATTTGTATACCTTATGTCATTTTGTACTTAGAATGTAAACTTGTTAATATGGAAGGGGGCATAGTGTAAATAGCTCTTATGTATATAAACCCCCCTCCGTATGTAATTTGTAACCTTTGAACACATAATAGAAGCTAATCTTTCCCTGACATCTCTCTACTCTCTCTCTACTTTCTCTCACTAGAAACCTCCATTAACACACACTAAAACACACACTAAAGCTCGAATTCTAGTCTTAACAAGTACTTCATGAGTTGGATGAGCTTCGGTTAGGTGCATATGGGGGGGGGGGGGGGGGGATACCAGTAAGGGACTCATTGGGGAGAGCAAAAAATGACTCATACTTTTTATTTAAGGAGACTTTTCTGGTAACAACAGTATCATCACCTCCCTCATGCTGGTTTACTAGTTCATCCCACATACTTTTGGCACTGGGATAGAGAAATAGTGTGGGAATGAGAGTTTCTGGAACAGCCCCGAGGATCATATTTTTAAGAAGTGTATCAAGATTTACTAATCTTTTCTCCTCTTCGGACCAGTGTTCCTCTCTCTTTTCCCTCCCACTTCTTGATCCTGTAGGGTCAAGAGTGCATTGATAGGAAGTCTTGGCACATAGGGTCCTTCGTTTAAAATTTTCATCATATTCCTTTCAATACCAGTAACATGCAATATTATCCTAGCTTTCCACGTACCAAATTCATCACTGCTCCCATTGAATTTAGGAACAGGATTATTTGAGTAATGCACATGCACATGTGGAGAAGCAGGAGGAGGAGGAGGTGGTGTATTGTTATTTCCAGTGGGTGGTTCATTAACATTAGTTTCATTAGTTTCTTGAGTATTTTCTGGGATTGCCATCGTGAAACAGATCTAGGTAAGTATATTAACCTTCTGCTCTGATACCAATTGTAAAGTCCCTCACACGATGGTTTAACCCACGAGTGTAAAATACAAGACAAGTATGAACTAGAATCGGACAAGTATTACTTCAATATAAATATGCAAGAATATAAACAAAGTAATAAATGACTTAAGCAATATTTAAACAAGTAAATAAAAGGTGGAACACGAATGTAGTTTTCAAGTGTATTTTCTTTATTGATGTATAAACAAAATACAAGATCGTTGCGGAACCTAGATATTACACGTATGTAAGTATCTAAACAATCTTTGAATTACAAGTGACCTATACTTGCTAAATAAACTCCTTTGATCGATATACTTAGAGTTGTGAAGTATAGCTGTTTAGATCGAGAGTATTTAAGCAAGTTCACCAATTTGCTAAAAAGTGTTTTTCTCAAAGAAATGACTTTGTATTTATAGGCAACAAAATTCACCAGTGAATTTTGTGCCGTACAAATATGGTTGCATACATTTATGATCCGACAAGAACATTAAATGTATTGGATAAGGAATAAGGATAAAGTCACATCAAGTGCAAGTGTATCCTTTTATCCAACCACCTTAACACACGTATACTTTGGTAAAGAACAAGTGGTTGTTCTTTGGAAAGTGTGTAAAGGCTTAAAGTCAAATCCTCGATATCATTGTTCAGACTTGTAAGGTCTAGAACACTGACAATCCTCCAGTGTACAGATCTGGTAAGACTTTCCAGTGGACTCCGCCATTTGTCAGTCTTCTTTCATCAGACTTCAGTCTTTGACTTCAGTCAGAATGTCTTCAGTAGAGTAGATCTGGACTGGGGTGAAGACCAGTGAGCTCATCTGGAGAATACTCCAGATTTCCTATACAAGTATTTGCTCATTAGTCTTCCATTATTTCTGGACAAATCTTTAGAAGGACTCCAGATCCCAAGTCTGGAGTAGGTCAGATTCTGGACAGATCTTTAGTAAGCTCCAGTAGTCGAGTCTGGAGCGAGTCCAGTAAATCTGGACCTAACAGTTGATGAAGTTTGAATAACACTTGCTTCCACAAATTATTACAATACAAAACATGAAGCATGATCTGGGTCAGAAACAGATCGTAAGCTATGTCAGCTTAGTCTGACCCAGATCAGATTACAAGAACCAAAAGATTACTAAGTGTTTATAAGTCAGATTTGTCATCACCAAATTTACAATGAACATTAAGACTCAACAATCTCCCCCTATTTGATGATGACAAAACCCAACACACTTCTAACTATCAGCTTACAAAGAATCAAAGTAAAATATTACTAACAGCTTGTGACCCTTTGAATCTTTTGGGTTCTTTTCAATCTGATATGAAGTTTTAACAAGAAAACAGAATTTGAGAAAAACAAAATGTTACAATCAATACTTATTCCCCAATCATTTCTACTGCTTCTTGTTTAACTTCAAATGATGGGGCAATTTTCACATCTAACTTTCTATCTAAACCTTCATCAATAAGGAACTGCTCATACCCATTACCCTTTTCACCAAAGTTAGCACATAATCTGTACAAGGTATATAGGTGCATATGAGGTACCTGTTTCAGCTCAGCAGTCCTTTGAAACACTAACTTTCCTTTTGCATTCACAAAATACATCCCATGTTCAGGTTCAGTGATGAACAACCCACATCTTGCATTTGTAACACCAGCAGGTAGAAACAGATCGAGATGACTAAGAATCTTGTCAAGAGCTTCAGGAGATAATTGAGCAAGTAGCTCTGAAGGGTTCAAATTCTTGAGAAAATCTGTGTGATCACCTTCAGGAGCATTGATTTTTCCATGTCTTCTCCTTTTCTTTGATGGGGGGGGTTGGGGGGGGTTTTGGAAAATCTGTGTGATCACCTTCAGGAGCATTGATTTTTCCATGTCTTCTCCTTTTATTTTTGAGTGACTCATCTGACTCATCTTCATCATCCATATCATAATTTTAGGTCTTGGAAGGCCAGTGATATCAATCTTTAATTTCATAATTATGGCAAACTTTTTTTCAATGGCTTCCAAGACAGTCTCTCTATGAATTCCAGGCATACCAGTGATGATATCATGCTATTCAACCCACTCTGTATATCCTAAATCAAATAGCTTATCAAGATCACAAGTTTCATAACTTGATTCATAACCTTCTCTAGTGATCTTGATGCAAGGAATAGAGTGTCCTCTTTTTCTTTTTAATTGAACCTTGGTGATTGGCTCTGGATGCCTTCTATAATTCAGTCTTTCAGTCACCTTTCTTTTATCCAGAGCTTCCCACCTATCATGAGCTTCAACACTTTTCTTCACATCTTTCAACTTTTGTGATGGTTTAGAGTGAACCACCACTTTCTTCTTTCCCTTTCCAGTGCCTTTTCCCTCTTTCTTTTTGGATCCAATGGCTGCAAGTTTTTCTTCATCTTCCTTATTCAGTGTTTCTTGAAGAACCGTGGCAACTTCTGGATTAGATTCAGTAACTGCCATCCTTTCTCTTTGCAGTCTGTCTTCCTTCACCATTTTGTATGCCATCTCAACTGGCACACCCAGTATTGGAGCCTGTTTGATTGCAAGCTCCCAATCTTTCTCTTTATCAGTCAGAATCTTCACACTACTTGACCCAACTTCAGTCGGCCTTTTCTTTATCATAAATTGAGTCAGAGTGGTTGTGTCTTCACTTGAAGAGGATTCTGTTGGTTTTTCTTTGGGAGCTGGGTCAGCTTGAGATGACACAGCTTGAACAGGGTCAGCTTTGGAAGACTTCTTCTTTTCACCAACTTTCACAACCTTTTCAACCTCAAATTCCTTCCTTATCTCTCCAACAACATTCATTACAACCTCAGTGGTCTCCCTCTCAATTGTACCACTCTTTTCACCAGCTTCTTCATTCTCATTTCCAACAAACTTTTCACCACCAGACTCAGATTCTGGTATTTTTATCTCCTTTTCTTTTTCCTTCTCACCTACCACCTTAGAACCATACACAACCATTCTTCTATCATTGGCCTCCCCCTCAGCTCTAGCCTTCCTCTGTCTTTCTTTCAATCTTTCAAAGTAGTTCTCAATCTCCTTGTCAACCTTAACCCTTTCTCTTTCTCTTTCAAGTTCTTCCTGCTCAACTTCAGCAGCACTCTTCTCCCCCTTTTTGTCATCATCAGCAGGGAAAGAGCTCACTGGAGTAGCAAAGACACCTTTGAAGTTTTGGTTGAGCAAGTCAATTTTAAAATTAGTAAGACAGCAGGTTCTAAGCAAATCCACATAGTCTTCATGGAGGGTTCCGATTTTAGTTTTGACACCCTTAGAGACTTCAATCAATTCATTCTTGAAATCTGCTTGTGATTTGTTTGCAGATCGAAGCTCTAAGGTGACATCTCTTATAAACTTGGTTGCAGCATTCTCAATCTGACCCAGAGTGCTCTTGTTTCTTTCCTTCTCTTCATTGATTGCCTTTGTGAGACCATCAAGAGACTCTGTCAGCTTGGATTGGTTCTGCTGCATCAAGTCAACTACCTTCTTCACACTTTCTTCTAGTGCAGTCTGATCTTGACTCAGCTTGTCCACCTTCTTGTCCGTCAATTCCTGATCCTTTTGGATCTTTTCCAAGCATTTGGTCAGCTGTAAGCTCTTAACCTTATAGGTTGAAGTGAACTCAGTGGGCTGACCCACCACATCTGAAAATGAGATAGTGGCAGCTTGGGAAGGACTTGCAGTTGGCTTAAAAACCACTGACTCTGGAAAGAGCAGCCTGCAATCCTTAAAATCAGGGTCATTGGGCTCATATAGAAGGGGGTGGAGGCTAAGGGAGTTTTGGTGAATTTTCTCATGAGAGTGAGTCTCATGAGCAGATTTTTCAGAAATGATGATGTGTTGGTCAACCTGAGAAAGATTGACGTTTAATTCAGGCTGAGGGCCAGTGGGAATGTGTTGATCTTGATTTTGATCAACTCCTCCACTGGCATCTTCCATCAGAGCATCCCTTGAGGATGGATGGGCAAACACATCATCGAATGAAGAATCACTTCCGGAGATAGTGATCTTGTTCTCATTGGCATCGAGAGGACCACCAATGGTTCCCATTGCTGCACATGGGGCTAACATGACTGCCTTAAAGACATCCATGTAACCTACAGGATCCCTTTGTCCAAAGACAGATGCAGACACAGATCCTACAGGTGTAATGTTTTGTGTAGAGGATTGCCCTTCAACAGAGGTGTGTTGTTGCACCAAAGTATCCTTAGGGAGAATTATTGAGGCCTGTACCCCTCCTTGTGATCTAGAAGGGGCATTGACAGCCAGTGCAGACTCAGAGTGTAAGAGAGAAGGTGTCTGATTAGCTTGGGGAAGAGAAGCAGTGTCACAAGTGCGTTTGATACTTCTCTCCTTTGGCTGACCATCCTCAGAATTGATGTGCATTGACTCTGACTCATTTTGGATCTGGGCTGGATCCACTGTTGTCCCTTTAATGATATCATCAACCTTTTGGGAGGTTGATGATGGCGATTTAGGTGGCGACATAGTATGACCTTGGGAGGAGGTCTTTCTTTGAATACCTTCACCCTTTTTGGAGGGTTGGGTAGTAATAGGTGTTCCCTTTAACTCGTCTACACTCTTTTGGGAGAGTGCAGATGGGCGTGGTGAATTCGGCTTATCAGCTTGGGTGGCAGAGTCAGCTTTGGAACATTCCTTAGCTCCCAATGCACCTTGGGGGACTTCAATTGATGGTGTTGCATTGTCAACCCCAAAAGCTGATACAACATTTCTCTTTGATCTTTTCTTTTTCACACTGTGAGGCACTAAGTCCTCAACAATGGGTCTTTTAGATTTGGATTTTGAAGGAGTGGATGAGGGTGTGGCTAGGGTGGCTGATGATGTGGTCAACCCTTCACCCTCTTCAGAAGGAGAAGAATGAATAGATTTAGAAGAGTTTGAGGGTTCAGAAGCATGTGTACCTGGGTCCCCCTGATTAGCAGATTGAGTGTCAGACTCAGATCGCGTCGAAGAAGGGACAACTTCCTCACTTGCTTCTTGTTCCCTTGCTCTTTGCCTGCAGAAATCAAGGTAAATCTGCATTGCTGGGGTCAGACCCTGCGCAGTTACCTTGGGACTATTGAAAATGTTATTATTTATGGCCTTACATTCCACAGTCTGACCAGTTGCCAGACTGAAATCATTATCAAGAATGGCTTCAATAATGAGTGCAAGAATCCTTCCATAAGGTATGGTAAGACTCTTATTATTGACTCGGCCAACTAAGTCTCTAAAAATTACTGCAGCAAAATCTATTCTGGTCATAGTGACCATTGCATGAAAAATTTGCAATTCTAAAGCATTAGGTTGGTCAAAGCTGTCTGCCTTTACTTGCAAAGACTTTGAAATTGTACTTAAAAGGTAATTCCAAATACCAGTTAGATATTTCATTTTTACTACTGAAGCCAATGGACCAGTATAACCAACATCTTGTAAAACACTTTTGGCTTCAGTATGAGACACTAGACTTTCATAAATATCTTCTGGCATATAAGACAGCTCAAACGCATACCTAATCCTTTGTAAAGAAATATATACCTTTTTCTCACCATTGAGGATAGTGCCAAAGATTGCAGGATCTCCCTTCTTGTTCTGACCCACATAACAGCTTGCCCAAAACTCACACAAGAGATCTTTGAACACCATGTCTGGCTTTTCAATCAACATCTTGCCAAAAGGATGATGCCATAAAAATGCCACAATCTCATCATATCCTTCAGCCCAAGAAGGAGGATGAACATTGGCAGAGACGAGATTGACTATCTTGATTTTACCAGTATCAAGATCAGCCGGAACAACCACTACCTTATTTCCCACAACATAAGGTGAAAGCTTATTAGCGCTTACCGGAGCTGGGTATTGGACACCAGATTCAGAAGAAGAATCTGATTGAGAATTATTAGAAGAAGTAGAAACAGATGATGATGCCATTTGTAAAAAGATTTTTAGAAAAAGAATTTTAAACGAAATAAAACAGTATACAGATTTGAGAGAAAAAGATAGATTGATTTGATAAATGAAAGTGATTTGGGGGTTTAGGTTAAAAGAGTATATATACTTTATTATAATAAATATTATTCAATTTTAACCGTTTGAAAATTGGAGAGAGAAAAAGATAGATTGATTTGATAAATGAAAGTGATTTGGGGGTTTAGGTTAAAAGAGTATATATACTTTATTATAATAAATATTATTCAATTTTAACCGTTTGAAAATTGGAGAGAGAAAAATAGATTGATTTGATAAATGAAAGTGATTTGGGGGTTTAGGTTAAAAGAGTATATATACTTTATTATAATAAATATTATTCAATTTTAACCGTTTGAAAATTGGAGAGAGAAAAATAGATTGATTTGATAAATGAAAGTGATTTGGGGGTTTAGGTTAAAAGAGTATATATACTTTATTATAATAAATATTATTCAATTTTAACCGTTTGAAAATTGGAGAGAGAAAAATAGATTGATTTGATAAATGAAAGTGATTTGGGGGTTTAGGTTAAAAGAGTATATATACTTTATTATAATAAATATTATTCAATTTTAACCGTTTGAAAATTGGAGAGAGAAAAAGATAGATTGATTTGATAAATGAAAGTGATTTGGGGGTTTAGGTTAAAAGAGTATATATACTTTATTATAATAAATATTATTCAATTTTAACCGTTTGAAAATTGGAGAGAGAAAAAAATAGATTGATTTGATAAATGAAAGTGATTTGGGGGTTTAGGTTAAAAGAGTATATATACTTTATTATAATAAATATTATTCAATTTTAACCGTTTGAAAATTGGAGAGAGAAAATATTTGATTGGTGGATGAACAAGTAGTGGAGGTACTTTTTCAGAAACCAGCCGTTATCACTACACGTGTCAGTCACCAATTTAATAGAAGATGGATAAATAAGTAAAACTGAATAAAATAATGTAAATAATAAAACGCACTGAGATATTTAAAAACAAAAATAACCACTAAGCTGGGTCAGACTCAGCTTACCCTCAAAATTGAGAATAACTATAAGGGGTCAGATTTGTTATTACTTAGCTCACTACATCTTACAAATTTAACATACCTAGCTTACTTATAAGATAGTTGAACCTTGATTCATCCAATGGCTTTGTAAACAAGTCAGCAAGCTGATTATCTGTTGGAATGAAGTGGAGTTCAACATCTTCTTTCATCACATGATCTCTAATGAAATGATATCTAATATCAATTTGCTTGGTCCTTGAATGAAGCACATGATTGTTGGAGATTTCTATGGCACTGGTACTGTCACAAAGATTGGAGTTTTTGATACAGTGACACCATAGTCTTGAAGCTGATATTGCATCCAAGGAATTTGAGAGCAACAACTTCCTGCAGCAACATACTCAGCTTCTGCAGTGGAAATAGAAACTGAATGCTGCTTTTTGCTGGACCAGCTTACAAGTCTATTGCCAAGCATTTGACAAGCTCATGAAGTGTTTTTTCTATCAATCTTACAGCCTGCAAAGTCAGAATCTGAATAGCCAATTAGATCAAATCCTGAGTCTTTGGGATACCAAAGACCCAGATTGGGACTACCTTTAAGGTATCTAAAGATTCTCTTCACAGCCTTAAGATGAGATTCTTTAGGACTAGCTTGATATCTTGCACAAAGACATGTAGCAAACATAATATCTGGTCTACTAGCAGTCAGGTAAAGTAATGATCCTATCATACCCCTATAAGCTGTGGTGTCAACAGATTTGCCATTTTTTTCTTCACCCAGCTTATCACCAATTCCCATAGGAGTTTTCATAGGTGAGAAATCACTAAAACCAAATTTATTTAAGAGATCTTTGACATATTTTCCTTGGTTTATGAAAATTCCATTTTTAGTCTGTTTTACTTGTAAACCCAGAAAATAGTTTAGTTCTCCCATCATGCTCATTTCATACTTTTTAGACATTAATTCTGAAAACTTTTTACAAAGTCTTTCACTGCTAGACCCAAATATGATATCATCTACATATATTTGCACAAGAAGGATATCACCATTATACTTTCTCACAAATAAAGTCTTGTCAACATTACCTCTTTTGAATTTGTTAGCCAAAAGAAATTTAGACAAAGTTGTTAGGTCCAGATTTACTGGACTCGCTCCAGACTTGAAGACTGGAGCGACACTGAAGATTTGTCCAGAAATAATAGAAGACCCGTAAGCTATTTACTTGTACAGGAAATCTGGAATCCTCAAGATTAGCTCACTGGACTTCACGCCAGTGAAGATCGTTTCTACTGAAGACATTCTTACTGAAGTCAAAGACTGAGGTTTGAAGAAAGAAGGCTGACAAGAAGTGGAGCCCACTGACAGTCTTACCAGATCTCCTGACTGGAGCTTTATCAGTGTTCCAGACCTTACAAGTCTGAACACTGATTACGAGGAATTGACTTTTGCCTTTACACACTTTTACACGGACAACCCATTTGTCTATTGATAAAAGTACAGTACGTGTGTAAAGGTGGTTGGTTAAAAGGATGACAAGTCACATCAATATGACTTTATCCTTGTACTTTAACCAATGCATTTAAGGAATTAAAGTAGTTGCCTTAAATGCATGCAACCATATTTGTACGGCATAATAAATTCACTGTTGAATTTATTTGCCTATAAATACAAAGTCACATACCTCGTACAAATTACTTTTTTGCAATTTGGTGAACTTGCTAAAATACTCTCGATCATAACAGTTATACTTCACAACTTTAAGTATACCGATCCAAGGAGATTATTTAGCAAGTATAGATCACTTGTAATTCAAAGATTGTTTAGATAGTTACATACTTGTAATATCTAGGTTCCGCAACAATCTTGTATTTTGTTTATCATCAATAAATAAAATACACTTGAATATTACATTTGTGTTCCACCATTTTTTTACTTGTTTAAATATTGCTTTAAGTCTTTATTACTTTACTTATACTCTTGCATTTGTATTTAAAGTAATACTAGTCCAATCTAGTTCATACTTGACTTGTTATTTTACACTCGTGGGTTAAACCATCGTGTGAGGGACTTTACAATTGGTATCAGAGCAGAAGGCTAATATACTTGCCTAGATCTGTTTCACGATGGCCAACCCAGAAAATACACAAGGTAATCCTGAACCTAATTTTAATGAACCACCACCCGTTGTCAATAATAATCCTCCACTTCCTCCTCCTCCTGCTTCTCCACATGTACATGCGCACTACTCGAATAATCCTGTTCCTAAATTCAATGGGAGCAGTGATGAATTTGGTACGTGGAAAGCTAGGATGATATTACATGTTACTGGTATTGAAAGGAATATGATTAAAATTTTAAATGAAGGACCCTATGTGCCTAGACTTCCTATCAATGCACTCCTTGACCCAACTGGATCAAGAAGTGGAAGGGAAAAGAGGGAGGAACACTGGTCCGAAGAGGAGATGAGATTGGTAAATCTTGATACCATCCTTAAAAACATGATCCTCGAGGCTGTTCCAGAAACCCTAATTCCCACACTAGTTCTCTATCCCAGTGCTAAAACCATGTGGGATGAACTGGTGAACCAGCATGAGGGAGGTGATGACACTGTTGTTACCAGAAAGGTCTCCCTAAACAAAAAGTATGAGTCATTTTTTGCTCTCCCCAATGAGTCTCTAACTGGTACTTACACCAGATTTATGAGCATTATAAACCAGTTAAGAGGACTGGGGGTTGAGAAAGACAAGAATATACTTTTGGAGAAATTTTGTGATATTCTTCCCACTAAATGGTCTCACATGATTCTGGTCTTGAGACAAGGTAAAACCTTGCACTCCCATACTCTGTCAACATTGTATGGAGCCTTCAGATTCACTGAAGAGAATCAAGCCCAGAGGATTGAGGCTGAAAAAGATGCTTTAAATCATGCTTCCAATAGTTCCACAGTGGTCAGTAATTTTGAACCACCTTGTGCTGCATTAATATCTTCCGAGAATGTATTTTCTATGAAGAAGATGATGTCTTAACTAATGGAATCTGGAGTCACTAATGATATCTCTCCAGACTGTGATGAAACTGACAGTGATGACCTGGTTGCAATGATTGCTAAAACATTTAGTCGTTTTAAAGCAAGAGCAAATAGGCCCACTGGACAACATGCACCCAGTTCCTCTACTGACAAGACCAATCTGACATGCTTTAAGTGTGGCAGAAAAGGTCATTTCATGAAGGAGTGCAAGTCCAGTCAGTTTGTCTCTCAGTCTGGTCCATCTACTTCTTATAACAAGCCTGATGATAGCTACAAGTCCAAGTACAAAAAGCTTAAGGCCCAAATTGCTCTCATGTCTCAACAAATAGAAAATAATAAATGCATGATTGCAACCACTGAAGAAGCATGGGTTCCCTCAGATGATTCATCAGTTGATGAAGAGGAGGAAAGAGATTGTTGCTTTATGGCTCTGGCAGATCAAGAGCATCTGGTGAAGGATGATGTCACATCTGGTCGATGGGTGGACATTGTTATAAAAAAGGTTAGTGAGTATGATAATGAAACCGATCCTGAATTAAAATTGGACATTGCTGAAGCTCTAAATTCTGATTTAATTTTTGTGGAAACTGTTAGATTTGACAGTCTTAATGGCTTAGAAACAGATTCCTCTGAAATCACTGCTTTAAAATCAAAATTAAAAGAACTTCAAGATATTGAACTGGCATTTCAAGCACAAGTTTTGGTAACTGAACAACTGGTTCAAGAAAAACATGACCTGGAAATGATTTTGCAAAAAGAAAAACAGGTCATTAAATCATGGCTAGAAACAAGAAAGCCATATGATGCTGGAATAAACCAATTTCCATCCCAAAAACATGCTTATCTGGATGGAAATACTCATATTGCAGCATTAATACCAGTTATTGACCAGTTACAAGAGGAGGTTAGACCAAGTACTATTTATGATGAACCTTCTACCCTAAAAACTTGTATTATCCCAGCTCAACTTCCAGAGGTTAAGACTGGAGCATTCCAGATGACTGCTCCAGTTAAAAAGGTCAATCAGAATAAACCTTTGCCTCAGACTGCTTCTAAAGAACCCCAGGTTCAAAAGAAAAAGAATAGTTCCCTCCCTAAGCCTAAGGTCCAGTCATCTGGAAAGGCTCAGGTGTCATCTGAAGAATCTATTTTGTTAAGGTTGGAGAGCCAGTTTCAACTACTGGCTCGTCAAGTTCAAAGCTGTAATGCAAGACTGAACAACTTTGAGGGTACTTCATCTGGCCCTAAACAAAATCCCAAACCTTTTTCTAAGAAAGATAAAAATATTTCTTTAATTGAGAAAAAGAAAAAGGTTTCTAAACTATCAACTCCAGTAGTGTTTTCTACAAAAACTACTGTTGAAGAAAGTGAACTCAACCAGATACCCACAGGGATCCATAAGGGAGGATCCAGTGAACCCATCAGTCGATGGGTTCCCAAATCTAACTGATATATCTGGTGGATGTGCAGGGCGATCGAAAGAAACATACGTGGTATCTTGACAGTGCAGCTGGCAGGACAATGACCGGACGTAAGACCCTGCTGGAGGAGTTCATAATTTCTGATGGACCCTCCATTACTTTTGGAAATGATGGTTGTGGAAAAACTGAGGGGTATGGTGTTCTGAACAACGGACAAGTCAAATTCAGACGAGTTGCATATGTGAATGGTTTGAAATATAACCTGATCAGTGTCAGTCAACTATGTGATGATGACTATCAAGTTCTGTTCAATATTGTTCATGGCATCGTATTCAACAAGGACTGGAAGGTAGTATTGATTTCTCCCAGAAGAGGAAATGTGTATGTGATGGACATGGAAAGCTCTCCTTCAGAGCAGTGTTTCTATACTCAAGCTGATGAAGACACAAACTGGTTATGGCATAAAAGGTTATCCCATTTAAATTTCAAAAATATTAATAAGTTGTCTAGAAAACAACTGGCAGATGGGATACCTTCAGTTTCCTTCAAAAAGGAAAGGCCATGTCCATGATGTGAGATGGGAAAGCAGAAACGTACCAGTTTCAAGACCAAGCAGAATTTCAGCATATCTGAACCACTTCATATGCTTCATATGGATCTCTTTGGTCCAGTGAATGTTCAGACTCGTGCTGGTAAAAGATTTACCCTGGTGATTGTTGACGAATACTCCAGATTTTGTTGGGTAATCTTTCTCAGATCTAAAAATGAAGCTGCTGCTGAAATCATCACTCTCATCAAGCAGATTGAACTCAAGTACAAGCGAAAAGTGTGTCAGTTAAGAAGTGACAATGGAACAGAATTCCAGAATGCAACTCTGGAGAAATTCTGTACTGACACTGGCATCTCTCAGAACTTCTCTTCAGCACGCACTCCAGAGCAGAATGGAGTGGTAGAAAGAAAAAATCGAACGCTGATAGAAGCTGCCAGAAGTATGCTTGCTGAATCTGGTCTTCCTACCAGTTTCTGGGCTGAAGCAATTGCAACTGCTTGCCACACCCAGAATCGATCAGTGTATGTGAAGCGACACAAGAAGACATCCTATGAAATATTAAGAAATAGAAAACCAAATATTGGTTATTTTCACGTTTTTGGATGTCTAGTTTACATCCTAAACGACTCCAGTCAGTTAGGCAAATTTGATGCCAAAGCTGATGAAGGATATTTCTTAGGATATTCAGCCATTCGCAAAGCCTTTAGAGTCTACAACAAGAGACTGGAGAAGGTACAAGAGTCAATACATCACATTTGATGAATCAAATAATGCAATCAATAAAAAGCCAGCCCTTGATTCTCCCCCAGAAATCCAATTATCTTCTGTGAATCTGATCCCATCAACTGCAAAGATTCACCTGAAGAAGTTTCCAGTCATTCTGACTTGGAACCAGCTCAAAAGAATAAAACCCCAGTAGTACACCTTTCTATCCTTCAATAAGTTTCAAACTACCCTCTGAACTTGTTATTGGATCAGATGTTCGTACTACTCCCCCAGTATCAGTATCAGTTGAAATTATACCAGAAATGTCTTCAAATGAAGAATTCCAAACTGAACCAGTACTTCAAGAAATGCCTTCAAATGAAGAATTTCATGATGCAAATCGTGATCTTACTGATTCAGATGAAGATGTTGAAATAGTCTGGCAGGATCCTCATCCTGAAACTCAATTAAACTCTTGCACTGATATTGTTGTCAGTAACAATCCTGGTCAATACTCCAGATGGACAAAAGCTCATTCTATCGATCAGAGCATAGGTGACTCCAGTAGAGGGGTTCAGACCAGAAGAGCCTCCAGTGATCAATGCTTATATGTCAGTTTCTTATCACTGATTGAACCAAAGAAGATTGACGAGGCTATGGAAGATCCAAGCTGGGTGACTGCTATGCAAGAAGAGCTTTACCAGTTTGAAAGGAACAAGGTTTGGTACCTGGTCCCTTTCCCAGTTGGCAAGAAAGAACCAATTGGAACAAGATGGGTCTTCAGGAACAAGGTAGATGAAGATGGCCACGTAATCAGAAATAAGGCCAGACTGGTAGCACAAGGGTACTGCCAGTCAGATGTTGATTTTGATGAATCATTTGCTCCAGTGGCTAGACTTGAAGCGATCAGAATATTCTTAGCATTCGCTGCTTATCATCAATTCAAGGTCTACCAGATGGATGTAAAGAGTGCCTTTTTGAATGAAAATTAGAAGAAGAAGTGTATGTCAGACAACCACCAGGTTTCGTTGATGAAAAGCATCCTCACTGGGTATATCGTCTGGACAAAGCACTTTATGGTCTCAGACAAGCCCCACATGCCTGGTATGATACTCTGACTAGACACTTATTGAAAAATGGTTTTAAAAGAGGTGCAATTGACAATACCTTATTTATTCTTCGTGAAAAAGGTAATATTCTGCTGGTACAAATTTATGTTGATGATATTATTTTTGGGTCTACTGATGAAAACATGTGCAGGAAATTTTCTAAAATCATGTCCTCTGAATATGAAATGAGTTTAATGGGTGAATTAACATATTTTCTAGGACTTCAGATTAAACAAACCAAAGATGGTATTTTTATTAATCAGGAAAAATATGTTAGAGATCTTTTAAAGAAATATGATATGAACTCTTCACCATCAAAACCCACTCCAATTTCTGCACCACTGACACTGGACTTAGATCCTGATGGAAAACCAGTGAACATCACTGTCTATAGAGGCATGATTGGTTCACTGATGTATTTAACTGCCAGTAGACCAGACATAATGTTTTCAACATGTTTATGTGCCAGATATCAGTCTAATCCAAAAGAATCTCATATGCTTGCTGTAAAGCGCATACTGAAATACCTTAAGGGTGTCCCCAGTTTGGGTCTTTGGTATCCCAAAGGCTCAGGCATGGATCTAATGGGTTATTCAGATTCAGATCATGCAGGTTGTAAAATAGACAGGAAATCTACTACTGGTGGATGTCATTTCCTTGGTGGCAAACTGGTCAGCTGGACCAGTAAGAAGCAAACTTCAGTTTCATTGTCCACTGCCGAAGCTGAATACGTGTCTGCAGCCAGTTGTTGTGCTCAGATACTCTGGATGAAAAACCAGTTGCTTGATTATGGTATTAAATATTCGAAAACTCTATATTTTGTGATAATACCAGTGCCATTGCTATCTCAAACAATCCAGTCATGCACTCAAAGACAAAGCACATCGATCTCAGGTATCACTTCATTCGTGACAATATTATGAAAGGTAACATTGAACTCCATTTTATTCCCACTGACAAACAACTCGCTGACATTTTTACTAAACCACTGGATGTAAAAACATTTGAATATCTTGTTGGTGAGTTGGGAATGTTAAACCCTTAAATCCGGAACCTTGGTATTGAACGCCTTTGTGTACTATCAGGGATCCTTGATTTAAAGATTTATACATCTATGACTGCTTAGATATTGAACGCCTTTGTGTACTATCTTTGCATTAATAGATTTCTGGATCAACATTCCAGGGGGAAGACTCAGGCCATATATTTTCTTGTCCTTAAAATGTTTTAATTTCAGGGGGAATTTATTAATTTATTTTCTCACTGGACAAAATTTTCTGAAAAATATCACTGGTACCTTGTAAATGTGTCCCTCTCACTGGTACTTAGATAGGTTGAAGTGCATGTTTGAGGTAACTTCTATCTCCTTGTAAATGTGTCCCTCTCACTGGTAATTAGATAGGTTGAAGTGCATGTTTGAGGTAACTTCTATCTCCTTGTAAATGTGTCCCTCTCACTTGTCTGTATTAGTTGATGTGCATGTTTGAGGTTGCCAGTCTTTCAAATGGTTTTCGTTGGTACTTTACTAGAGTGTCCCTCCAGTGTACCATCAGTGCATGCATCACTGGCCTAATCCACCAGTGATACTGGAGTGTCCAGTCAACCTCCAGATGCACTGAAATGAGTCATGGTATGTCAGTCATAATATTTTAATACTTGGTCTTTGTGCGTGCCACGTATGCAAACTCTTTGAAAAGATATTTATCTTATTATCCTACGTGGCATGTAATTTTTCAAAGCTAATGATGGAACTTTTTACCTTGGGAAGACAAAAGGAACTAGTGGGTAATGTTTGTGGGCTGTAAACCGTCACACATTTATGTGTGATGTGATGTACTTAATGCGGATTTCAAAATCCGATCAAAATTACATTTGATAAATTCAAAAATAACCGTTTGAGTTCCACACTCTCTCTCTTATATAAATACCCTCATTCCCTTTCATTTTCATTTACTTCGAAAATCATTTACTCCCAATTCTTCAAATTCCTTCATTTACTCCTTTTTCATTAAATTTCCAATCATCAATCTCTCTCATATTCAATTCATCAAATCTTCATAAATCCCTAATTTCATCTTCATCTTCCTTTTCATTTTTATATCATATTCAATGGCACCCAGACAAACAAATTCGAATAAAAATCTACTTGCCGCCAAATATGATCCTCCGGCCGACGTTAAAAAAGCCCCACACATCACTTTAGAGGCGGAGGCAATCAGAATTAATATGAACAACTGGATGGCAAAACTTTCTAGCACCACTCATGAACCCACTTCTCTTATTGGATGAATAACTGCTTTCTTTCTAAGCTGTCCATTATATGGTGCTCTTACTCTAAATCCAGGAAAGATATACCATGAATACCTGTGAATTCTGGTACATAGCAACATATAATGACAGAGATGACTCCATCCATTATACACTCAATCAAGGCACCAGGGCCTTCACTCTTTCTGTGGACTCTCTCAGAGATGCTCTTAGGTTGAATTACATGGCTGAAAATGAGATGGCCATTACACTCCCTACTGGTTTAAATTACAGGGATGTGTGCAGGCAGATGGGGCATACTGACATTCTTGATGAACATGGTCAGTTGCAAAGAAAAGGCACTATCTACATGAGCAAACTTACAGACTCATGGAGATACTTCTTTACTCATATTGTTGAGTGTCTAGGTGGCAGTTCTGGAGGGTTGGACCAGATAAATCAAATGCAACTCCAGATTGCTTACTGCCTATGGTATGGATACAGGGTCGATTTTGCTCAGATTTTCTTCGATGACCTTGTTGAGCGTCTGAAAGTGAAAGGTAGAAAACCTCATATACCATATATTCGTTTTCTGTCACTTGTTTTTAAAAGAGCTCTAGGTAATCAGTATGATTACGATTCAGACTATTTCTGTGTGTGTGAATATATGAGGGAGCTGACTTCATTAAAATCACAAACTGGTGAGGTTGATATTCCTGTAAATATGCTACACCATTTTAGAAATGATGCAACCGACGCATCATCACCAGATGAGCCAGAAGAGGCTCCAGGTGGGAACCAAATTGGTGAAGGACCCTCTGGAGTCCTCAATGCTGAAATAGTGCCACCAGTAACCCAAGTGGCTCCTGACTCTCAGCAGACTGAAATTGTTGTACCTCAAGAACTCCCCACTCGACCAAGAACTTCCAGACGTCTTAGGAAGGATGGAGTTCAGGTCAATCCTAATAGAGCCGAATCGAGCCATCCAGATTCCTCCCAACAGGAGTCTGGAGATGTCTTAAGAGAGAACATACAAGTAGCCTCTCTTGAACAAACTGGCGTTACTGGAGCCTCACCTCTAGTGATTCCAGTCTCTCATTCTTCGGCTGGTGATATCATGAATGGAGATGGGTCTCTTATTGTTGAGCAAGTACAAAATGTTGAGCAGGAGGAAAATGTTGTACATGATGATGAGTAGGTGACTGGTGAGCAAGATGCTCAGTTGGATTTAAATAGAGAAGTGGATGATCAGACAGTTGGGACGGCTCCAGATTGGGATGTGGTAGATTCCCCAATGTCTGAAGGTAATATGTTTGATGTCAATATGAATTTTCTGGGTGATGAAGTAGAAAATGTTGTTACTTCTGTTATTGCTTAGTCACCCCACCACTTGTCTCTACTGAAATGCCAAAACACTTGCCTCAAGAACTTCATATTATTAAGAAGGAAGTGACTGCTTTGAGGAGTACTGTGAATATCACAACTCCAGTGGCAGGCAGAACATTTGGGTCATTAGACCGTCACATGCTTGAACAATTGTGGAATGATCTCAAGTCAAGAACTGGTGATCATTCCAAGGGGGAAAAGTCTGAAAAGAATGTGCAGGTTGTTGAAAAGAAGAAAGAAGTGGTTGCCAGTGCAATCGAAAAGGACTTTGGCACTGAAGCCATTGTGCAGGAAGAAAAGCTGCTGGTACTGATGCCAGTGAGCCCATTACTGAAGCAGTCCAGACACAAGTTCCATTGGTGCTCAAAATGGAATCTGAACTTACTCCTCCTGGTGGTCTCTCCACTTCTTCTTCCACCGAGGTCCAAGGCCTTTTAAATAAGGTGGCGGACCTGGAGAGATCACTCCAGTCATCTTCTCAGGTTGTTTCTGATTTTAAATCTCTTTTATCAAATAATCTTGCATCAGAAATGAACCTCTTTGCTGGTAATGAAAAACTTGTTTTTGAGAAGTTGAATGAGCTTGTACTGGCCACCAATCAAAACTCTGAAAACTTCAAAGTGGCAGTCCAGGGCTTGGAGGAAAAGCTAGTGACTTCTGTTCAGACTGCAGTGAAGGCTGAATTTGCTCAACCACTGGCAGGTCTAACAGAAGAGATTCAGAAGTTGACCACCAGAATTGGCAATCTGGAAAGCAGACCAAGCCTTGACCAGAATTCTGTCATCAGCAACATCAGTGATGCATGTACCAGAAAATTTAGAGGTGAGATGCTGAAAGAAATAACTGTAGAAATTTCTGGGTCAATCCTTAGAAATATTCAAGATGGGTTATTGCCCCAGGTGGTCAACATGATAAATACTGAAATGCCAAAACACTTGCCTCAAGAACTTCATATTATTAAGAAGGAAGTGACTGCTTTGAGGAGTACTGTGAATATCACAACTCCAGTGGCAGGCAGAACATTTGGGTCATTAGACTGTCACATGCTTGAACAATTGTGGAATGATCTCAAGTCAAGAACTGGTGATCATTCCAAGGGGGAAAAGTCTGAAAAGAATGTGCAGGTTGTTGAAAAGAAGAAAGAAGTGGTTGCCAGTGCAATCGAAAAGGCCTTTGGCACTGAAGCCATTGTGCAACAAAAGGAAGTGCCTGGTACTGATGCCAGTGCACAAGAAGCTCAGAAGCACTTGGTACTGAAGCCATTGTGCAGGAAAAAGAGGCTGCTGGTACTGATGCCAGTGAGCCCCAGTTTGAAGCATTCCCAGATATCACAACTTCTCTGAAGTCAGTAAAAAGAAAGCAACATGTGGTATTTGGAGGAGAGATTGAAACCACTGGGAGTTCATCAGAATTTCCTACTGCTGATGATGACACTTCAAAGAGACTGGAGCAGGAGTGCATAATGATTGAAATTTATAAGAAAAGGCAAAAGGATGAACTGCAGGCCCACAAAATGGAAATGACAAAGATGGGGACTCTTGATTCTTATAATGCTGGCAGGTTGGGCATACATGTTGATGTATATAAAAGAATGAAGGAAGACCCCAGAGTTCATCAATGTTTGGATGCAATGGATGATGTTTATGTTCGCTCCAGGTACTCTTTAGAAGAACAAACATATGATGCAGTGACTTATGGTGTCAGCATAGTTGAGCTGATCAGACAAAGAACGGAGGAACTGGTGAACCTCCAAAAGAAGGTCAGACAAAATGCTGCAGCTCTGGAGATTGAATATCGAAAAAAAATAAAGGGTTTACCCAAACTTACTGCCAAACAGATCAAGGCAGCCAGAGATGCAGACCTCAGTACCTTTATTCCCTTGGATACTTCATTAAGAATAAATCGTGAAGAAATCCAGTCTGCCTTGGAACAAGAAAAGGTATCCAGGGAAACTGAAGCAATGATTCAGGCTGCCAAATTGAAAGATAAGTATAATGAACTAATGACGTTCAGGGCTGATGTCAGAAAGATCATAAGTGCTGAGATTAAGTTTGCTGAAAATCATGAACAGATGACCAGGTTTCAAGTGAAGTTGACCAGAGAAGGTAACTTCATGGATGAAAGGAAGAATGCTTCAGTCCAGACGTTTGGATGGACTGAACTGAAGGAGATAGGCTTAACTTTCAAGGGGAAAACTGATTTAACTTCTGATGTCAAAGCATTTATGAAGAGGATTGAGAAGGTCTGGAAGAGAATACAACAGATGGAAGCTGCTCTGGGTATGCGACCACCAGTTTCTATACCATCCTCACCATCTCCAAAGAGAAAGGCCACTGAAGATGCTCCAGGACAGACTTCAAAGAGAAGGGCCTGACTCTTCATCATTTACTTGTATTAAAATTTCTTTGATCAAAATTGTAACTGTTTATCAGTTGATGTATGTAAATATAGTTGCAATTTTTGATTCACAAGTACGTGATCAGATTAAGTCTAAGTTAGAACTAAAAATGAAAACTGGAACACTGATGATCTATAAGGTGTTTTCCAGTAACTTAAATTTTTAGACTTAGTCAAAATCAAGTGTTTTTCAAGCATACAATTGTATAGATAGAAGCTTGAAAAACCTTGCATTATTTCTGAACAAATAGGGGGAATTTGTTAGGTCCAGTTTTACTGGACTCGCTCCAGACTTGAAGACTGGAGCGACGCTGAAAATTTGTCAGAAATAATAGAAGACCAGTGAGCTATTTACTTGTACAGGAAATCTGGAATCCTCCAGATTAGCTCACTGGACTTCACTCCAGTCAAGATCGTTTCTATTGAAGACATTCTTACTGAAGTCAAAGACTGAAGTTTGAAGAAAGAAGACTGACAAGAAGTGGAGCCCACTGACAGTCTTACCAGATCTCCTGACTGGAGCTTTATCAGTGTTCTAGACCTTACAAGTCTGAACACTGATTACGAGGAATTGACTTTTGCCTTTACACTTTTACACGGACAACCCATTTGTCTATTGATAAAAGTACAATACGTGTGTAAAGGTGGTTGGTTAAAAGGATGACAAGTCACATCAATATGACTTTATCCTTGTACTTTAACCAATGCACTTAAGGAATTAAAGTAGTTGCCTTAAATGCATGCAACCATATTTGTACGGCATAATAAATTCACTGTTGAATTTATTTGCCTATAAATACAAAGTCACATACCTCGTACAAATTACTTTTTTGCAATTTGGTGAACTTGCTAAAATACTCTCAATCATAACAGTTATACTTCACAACTTTAAGTATATCGATCCAAGGAGATTATTTAGCAAGTATAGATCACTTGTAAATTCAAAGATTGTTTAGATAGTTACATACTTGTAATATCTAGGTTCCTCAACAATCTTGTATTTTGTTTATCATCAATAAATAAAATACACTTGAAAATTACATTTGTGTTCCACCATTTATTTACTTGTTTAAATATTGCTTTAAGTCTTTATTACTTTACTTATACTCTTGCATTTGTATTTAAAGTAATACTAGTCCAATCTAGTTCATACTTGACTTGTTATTTTACACTCGTGGGTTAAACCATCGTGTGAGGGACTTTACAAAGATCATACCATGCTCTTGGAGCTTGCTTCAAGCCATAGAGAGCTTTGTCAAGCTTAAAAACATGATCAGGAAACTTTGAACTTTCAAAACCTGGAGGTTGTTCAACATAGACTTCTTCTTCCAATTTCCCATTAAGAAATGCACTCTTCACATCCATTTGATAGACTTTGAAACCTTTGTGAGCAGAGAAGGCCAAGAACATTCTGATTGCCTCTAGTCTTGCCACTGGTGCAAAAGTCTCATCATAATCAATTCCATCCTCTTGTCTGTAACCAAGAGCTACCAATCTTGCTTTGTTTCTGGTCACATCTCCCCTTTCATCCATTTTGTTTCTGTAGACCCACTTGGTTCCAATCACAGTGTTGTGAGGAGGTGTTGGAACAAGTTCCCAAACCTTGTTTCTTTCAAACTGTGTTAATTCATCTTGCATAACATTCACCAAAGATGGATCTGCCAGAGCTTCATCAATCTTAGTTGGTTCCACCTTACTTACAAAGTTAACAAACATGCAAAAATTGCCTGTTGCCTTTCTTCTTGTTTTAACACCAGAAAGAGGATCACCAATGATTTGGTTTATTGGATGACTCCTTGTCCATTTAGTTACATGAGATGGATTATTTGCAACTGGGACAATGGGCTGATTCAGATTTGAAGGCCCAACATGATCAGCTTGAGGAGCTGGCTGATCAGCTTGGATTGGAAATAAGGAATCTGAGTCAGCTGGAGCATCATTTGATGGATTAAGAGTAGGAATTGGATCATCTTGTACATTTTCAAAGATTGGAACATCTTCTTCTTCTTCAATAAGTTGCTCCCCCTGAGTTTGAGCATCATCAGCTCCAACTGGTGGATTAGTTGGAGGCTCATTCTCAGGTACAGCCAGTTCTTCAAAGTTGAAATCTTCATCTTCAGGAGGAGAGCAGTCTGGCTTAGAACAACCTTCATCTATGCTTATATTGACAGAGTTTTCAATAGTTTTGGTTCTTTTATGGGGTTTTTTCTTATGTCGTGGTTATATCCGTAATTGCCATAAGTTTTTTTCAACCCTTTTGCAACCTTTGCAGTTAAAGTTCTAAGATGAATCTAGTTTTTGTTTATTGTTGTAATTCTAGATTGTACATTGGATCACTAGCATCTTGCTAGTCGATTGTATTAATAAAATGTATTTTTGCCGTTCAAAAAAAAGTTTTGGTTCTTTTATTGTACACTCTGTAGGCCTTCATCATTGTTGCATATCCAAGTAGGATACCTTCATCTGCTTTCTCATCAAACTTTCCAAGATGGTCTTTCTGATTCAGAATCTAACAAGGACTTCCAAACATTCTTAGGAAACCAATTTCAGGTTTTCTCCCCCTAAGAAGTTCATATGCAGTCTTCTGGTGCCTTTTCACAATAAGGGATCTGTTCTGGGTAAAGCAAGCTGTGTGAACTACTTCAGCCCAGAAATGAGACTTGACATTGTTTTGAGCCATCATGGATCTGGCAGCTTCAATGAGAGTTTTGTTTCTTCTTTCTGCAACACCATTTTGTTGAGGAGTTCTGGCAGTTGAGTAGACTTGTGAAATTCCCTTTTCACTGCAAAATGTATTAAGAGTGATATTCTTGAATTCAGTACCATTATCACTTCTTAACTGCCTTACATGCCTTTTGTAGAGAATTTCAGCTTGCTTGATGAAATGAATAATGCTGTCAGCAGCTTCACTCTTGTGCTTGAGAAAGAAAACCCAGGTGTATCTTGAATATTTATCAACAATTACCAAGGAGTACCTCATTCCAGTGAATGAAGGAGTACTAATTGGTCCAAATAAATCCATATGAAGCAAATCCAGACAGTTATCAATGGTTGAGCATGTTTTAGACTTGAAAGTAGCTTTGTGTTGTTTGCCTTTCTCACAAGCACCACACAGATTGTCCTTCTCATAATTTATCACAGGAAGTCCAGACACCAGTTCTTTCTTACACAGCTTGTTGATGTCTTTAAAATTCATATGAGACAGCCTTTTATGCCACAACCAGTTTAGCTCATCTTGAGTCTTTGACATGAAACAGACTTCTCTTGTTACAGTTGAATTTCTCATGTCAAAAGAATACAAAGACTCATCCCTTTTTGCTATAAGAACCACATTGCCTTCTAAATCAAGAACAATACCCTTATCAGATCTGAATCTCACTTCATAGCCAGCATCACATAATTGACTCACACTTATCAAATTGTGCTTCAAACCATTCACATATGAGACCCTTCTGAAAGTAAGGGGACCATTTGAAAGTATACCAAATCCTTCAGTCTTTCCTTGAGAGTCATCTCCAAAAGTAACATTAGGACCAACGCGAATCCTAAAGCTACATAGCAGGGACTTACATCCGGTCATATGCTTGGAACACCACTATCCAAGTGCCAGGTATTATCGTCATGATTGCCCTGCATTTTCAATAAGAGATTAGTTCTTTTTGGGAACCCATCCAAAGATGGGTTCACCAGAGCTGACCATCTGGTCTGACTCAGATTGCTGTTGGATTTTCACCAGATCTTCAACAAACTTTTGAGTAGCTTCTTTAGCCATGAAACACTTGGCATCTTTATACAGTTCATCATCAGATGAAGTGGCACTTTCAGCCCAGTCTTTGGCTACCAGACTCTTCTCACTTTTGTTTACCTTCTCAGTCAGCTCAGCTACTTGTGCTTTTAAGGCTTTGTATTTTGTCTTGAGCTTTGAGTATTTTTCACTTCTTCACCTTTGGATGACACAGCTTGAGAAGACTCTTTAGATCTGCAATCTCCAGCCATGTGTCCAGTTTTGCCACATTTGTAACAAGTGACTTTGGACATGTCAAATGGCTTCTTTGTCTTATCAGCTTGGCCAGCTTTTCCTTTTCCTTTAAACTTGCTAAAGGATCTCCTTCTGATCCTTTCAGCCAACATAGCTACTTCATTAGCTAGTTCATCACCATCAGATTCATCACATTCAGATTCAGCACAAACAGAGTTAGGATTAGAAATCACAGGAACTTCATCATTAACACAAGGAATGATCTCATTACTTATTGAGCTAGGGTGTTCAGTCATAGAAGCAACAAGTGTAGCAGCAGGCTGACTATAAGAATCACCCATAGCAATCAACTTTTCAGCCTCTGAACATTCTTGGTTATGAAGTAAACCAAAAAGTCCAGGGAGATCAAGATCATGATAAACAGAACTTAATTGGTTTAGACTTTTTCCCTTTAGTTTGGACTTTGGGTGGTGAAGGAGGCTGATAACAAGGCTCCATAGCACATACTTCACTAATGGCTATGGCCCTGTCATAATCACCATAAAAAATAGCTTGGATCTGATGAGGTATTTGTTCATTTACACACTTAGCAACTCTCTTGGAACATATACACCATGATTCAGTAATATGCTTAACTTTCAAAAACTTTTCTTCTGCAGTTTTAGCTTCTTTAACCAAAATGGAGTTTAATTGTTTTTGAGCTTTAACTTCAGATTCTAGTTTCTCAATGGTGTGATTCTTAGAACTAATATCAATTTTCAACACAGATATTTCCTTTTTGAGTTCTTGATTAAAGTGTTTTTGTAAAAGAACCTCATCACCCAATCTATTTAGTCTAGACAGTTTTTCATTATCAGACAGATTGGAAAAAGAAATTACCTCAGGTGGAGCAGTCTGGCTGGTAGATGCCTGGTGAGCTGACTCAGATTGCTGTTGGATTTTCACCAGATCTTCAACAAACTTTTGAGTAGCTTCTTTAGCCATGAAACACTTGGCATCTTTATACAGTTCATCATCAGATGAAGTGGCACTTTCAGCCCAGTCTTTGGCTACCAGACTCTTCTCACTTTTGTTTACCTTCTCAGTCAG
Organism: Erigeron breviscapus; assembly: GCA_034093135.1. Taxonomy (NCBI): domain Eukaryota; kingdom Viridiplantae; phylum Streptophyta; class Magnoliopsida; order Asterales; family Asteraceae; genus Erigeron; species Erigeron breviscapus. The sequence continues at coordinate 46,853,581 of CM067170.1, read as the reverse complement.
CTCAGCTACTTGTGCTTTTAAGGCTTTGTATTTTGTCTTGAGCTTTGAGTATTTTTCACTTCTTCACCTTTGGATGACACAGCTTGAGAAGACTCTTTAGATCTGCAATCTCCAGCCATGTGTCCAGTTTTGCCACATTTGTAACAAGTGACTTTGGACATGTCAAATGGCTTCTTTGTCTTATCAGCTTGGCCAGCTTTTCCTTTTCCTTTAAACTTGCTAAAGGATCTCCTTCTGATCCTTTCAGCCAACATAGCTACTTCATTAGCTAGTTCATCACCATCAGATTCATCACATTCAGATTCAGCACAAACAGAGTTAGGATTAGAAATCACAGGAACTTCATCATTAACACAAGGAATGATCTCATTACTTATTGAGCTAGGGTGTTCAGTCATAGAAGCAACAAGTGTAGCAGCAGGCTGACTATAAGAATCACCCATAGCAATCAACTTTTCAGCCTCTGAACATTCTTGGTTATGAAGTAAACCAAAAAGTCCAGGGAGATCAAGATCATGATAAACATAACTTAATTTAACAGAAGAAATATAATTGTTCCATTTAGGTGGTAATGAATCAAGAAATTTACTCTTTAAAACCTCATTTTTCTTAATTATTCCAACAGCAGCTAAATCATTAACTAAAGCATTAAAGCGGGTATGAGTGTCAGTCAAGGATTCATTTCTCAAAGAGAAGAATCTCTCATACCTCCTGGTCAAAGTGGTAATTGTAGATTCCATGGAGGTAGAGCAACCCTCAAACATGACAGTCAAAGTACCCCACATTTTCTTAGCTGTAGAACACATTTTAATAGAATGGTAAAGGTCTTTGGGCACAGCTTGGACAATGAAATTTCTAGCCTTCACATCCAAGTTTGCCAACCTCCTATCCTCATCCCCCCAATCTGCCTTGTCCTTAACAATAGATTTGACTGTGGCAGGAATGGTTGGTTGACCTTCTCTGACCACAGCCTCAACCACAATAGTTTGTGTAGGAACATAAGGACCATCCGAAAGGATGTCAGGCATATTATTATCGATGGATTCAAGGAACAAAGACATTCGACCTTTCCACCCACTGAAATCATCTTTATCAAACATGGGTGGTCTGGTTGAAGAACCATTATCAATATAGGATGACATAATGCTTTACTATTAAAGAAAATAAGCAAGGATCAAGTCAAGTTAATTCTTAACCCTTCTCTGATACCAATTGATACGTCCCAAGGTGTATCAATATACCAAAGTATATTGTACACAGAACAGTTGTAGAGGGGGGTGAATACAACTTTCCTCGATCTTTACAAACTTTTAAATAAAACGTTTTAAGATTCAGATTATATATTAAGTAAGTAAAGAACAGGAATCATTAAAACAGTAAAGCAGTAAAGTAAATGAAACATTCTTGAACACAGATTATGGTTTTCAATGTAATCCTTTATTAAGAAATAATCTATACAAAGAATTACAGGGTTGTTGCGGAATAAAGATAGCCTATAGATATCTAAACAACCCTTGAAATGACAAACTACAATCAATAAGTTTCTACTCAAGAGAATCAGCCCAAGCTGATCTCACAACAGACTAAGCTGTGTGTAAGAGCAAAGAAAACTTGTGTGAAGAATGATTCTCAGGAATGTCACGCATATGCAATCAAGGAATGAGGCTTTTATAGGCGAAAGCCCTTCTTCACTTGGTATCCAATGTAGCCACGTATTATTCTTCTACTGGATGACAAAGGAATATTTGATCGTGCCTTTCATGGTACTTGTGGTCCCCCACGTACTGGCGCACATTCTTTATCATCCAATAAGAGTATGGACACACATATGTAAAACCAACCACCAACCTAGATCCTAGGATTCTTCCTAGTCACGTCATTTGTCCTTATCTTCAATCCAGGTTGTTATCTTCACTTGATTGTCAGACACAGATTGGGCCGTTTGTCAAAGCACCAATCTGCCTAAGTGTTTCCAAGCTGACTGCTAATCCCAAGCTGTCTTCCACTACCAGCTTGGTCTTCTATCTTCAATCCTCCTCTTCGACTTGGATTGAATGCTATAACATTGTTGATGCAGCTTGAATAATACTTGCTTCCACAAATTATTACAATACAAAACATGAAGCATGATCTGGGCCAGAAACAGATCGTAAGCTGTGTCAGCTTAGTCTGACCCAGATCAGATTACAAGAACCAAAAGATTACTAAGTGTTTATAAGTCAGATTTGTCATCACCAAATTTACAATGAACATTAGGACTCAACAAAAAATTGTGCTTGAAAAGCCAGTTCAATGTCTTGAAGTTCTTTTAATTTTGATTTCAAAGATGAAAGTTCAGAAAAATCTGTTTCTAGACCATTTACACTGTCAGATCTAACAGTTTCAACAAAAATTAAATCAGAATTAAGAGCTTCAGCAATGTCCAATTTTAGTTCAGGGTCAGTCTCAATATCATATTCACTGACCTTTTTTATCACTATGTCCACCCATCTTCCAGATGTGACATCTTCCTTCACCAGATGCTCTTGGTCTGCCAGAGCCATATAACAACAATCTCTTTCCTCTTCTTCATCAACTGATGAATCATCAGAGGGAACCCATTTTTCTTCAGTGGTTGCAATCATGCATTTATTATTATCTTTTTCACTAGACATGAGAGCAATTTGAGCCTTAAGCTTTTTGTACTTGGACTTGTAGCTATCATCAGGCTTTTGATAAGAGACAGATGGACCAGGCTGGGATACAAACTGACTGGACTTGCATTCCTTCATGAAATGACCTTTTCTGCCACACTTAAAGCATGTCAGATTGGTCTTATCAGTAGAAGTACTGGAAGCATGTTGTCCACTGGACCTATTTGCTCTTGCTTTGAAACGGTTAAACGTTTTAGCAATCATTGCAACTAAGTCATCATTGTCAGATTCATCACAGTCTGGAGAGATATTATTTGTTACTCCAGATTCCATAAGTTCAGACATCATCTTCTTCATAGAAAATACATTCTCAGAAGACATTAGTGTTGCACATTGTGGTTCAGTATGACTGACCACATTGGAACTACTGGAAGCATGGTTTAAGGCATCTTGCTCAGCCACAACTCTCTGAGCATGATTTTCTTCAGTATACCTGAAGGCTCCATATAAGGATGCTAGAGTGTGGGTGTGCAAAGTTTTACCCTGTCTTAAAACCAAGATCATGTGAGACCATTTTGTGGGTAAAATATCACAAAATTTTTCCAAAAGTATATCCTTGTCTTTCTCAACCCCAAGTCCTTTCAACTGGTTTATGATGCTCATAAATCTGGTGTAAGTACCAGTGAGAAAGTTATTGGGAAGAGCAAAAAATGATTCATATTTTTTGTTCAAAGACACTTTTCTGGTGACAATAGTGTCATCACCTCCTTCATACTGAGTCACTAGTTCATCCCACATGGTTTTAGCACTGGGAAAGAGAACTAGTGTGGGGATTAGGGTTTCTGGAACAGCCCCGAGGATCATGTTTTTGAGCATGGTATCTAAATTAACCAGTCTCCTCTCCTCTTCAGACCAATGTTCCTCCCTCTTTTCCCTTCCTCTTCTAGATCCATTTGGATCAAGTAGAGGATTGAGAGGTGAAGTTGGTATATAAGGTCCTTCATTTAAAATTTTCATCATATACCTCTCAATCCCAGTAAAATGAAGTATCATCCTAGCTTTCCACGTTCCAAACTCATCACTGTTCCCACTGAATTTAGGAACAGGTGTGTTTGAGTAGTGCACATGCACATGTGGAGAAGCAGGAGTAGGAGGAGGTGGGGGATTAGTATTAATACCAGGTGGTGGTTCATTATGGTCATTTAAATTAGGTTCAGGACCAAGACTAAAGCCTCCTTGTGTATTTTCTGGGTTGGCCATCAAGAAGCAGATCTAGGCAAGTATGTTAGCCTTCTGCTCTGATACCACTTGTAAGTCCCTCACTTGATGGTTTAACCCACTAGTGTAAAATACAACAAGTCAAGTATTGAACTAGAATGGACTAGTATTACTTCAAATATAAATGCAAGAATATAAATAAAGTAATACAAGACTTAAAGCAATAAATAATGTAAAGGTGGAACACAATGTAATTTTCAAGTGTATTTTATTTATGATGTTAAATAAAATACAAGGTTGTTGCGGAACCAAGATATTACAAGAATGTAAGTATCCTAACAACCTATGAATTACAAATGATCTATATTTGCTAAATATTCTCCTTAGATCGAAATACTTAAAGTTGTGAAGTATTCCCTTTTACGATCGAGAGTATTTAGACAAATTCACCAAATTGCAAAAAAGTAATTTGAACAAGGAAATCACTTGGTATTTATAGGCAAATAAATTCAACAGTGAATTTATTATGCCGTACAAATATGGTTGCATGCATTTAAGGAAACAACTTTAATTCCTTAAATGCATTGGTTAAAGTACAAGGATAAAGTCATGTTGATGTGACTTGTCATCCTTTTAACCAACCTCCTTTACACGCGTGTCTACTTTTAACACTAGACAAATAGATTGTCCGGATAAAA
>CM067170.1:46812766-46848032 GCA_034093135.1 Erigeron breviscapus | reverse complement strand
TCTAAAGCATCCAACAAACATCAATCAGTAACAACAATCCATATCAATGACAATCAATTTCAATCAATGCACGCATTAACCACATCGTACCCATTCCACATTCATCACGTTGAATTCAAGCCATCACATAAGTGGTCTTAACTACGAACTCACTATATACACCTTCTAGGGTTCACAGAATTCACGTTGCACACAAATTTCCTAACCATGCATGCTATATGAAGAGTTTTAACTTAAGCCGTAGTCTAGGTCAAACCGCCTAATTCTCTACGACCACGCATGGGCCACCATTCTGTAACACCCCAAGCCAAGGCTCAGAATATCACGGAAATCATATAGCACAAGGTGGGATTAATGTAGAACATGAACTAAATGCAAATAAAGGATTCAGTGAATCCACACAATAAGATAAACAAGTATCAAAATACATAAGGAGCAAGTCATCATCAAAGATTACAACAGAACATCAAAAGATGGCTAACGGTTCTAAGTACAATGCAAAAGAAGGCAAATGGATCCTTGATCCATGTAAGTCCAAGTCCGGGTTCAACAGCAAGCAAATAATCAGACTCCGCGCCCTGGATTAACCTGGTTACCTGAAAAGTGTACTACGCATAGTCAACACAAGGTTGGTGAGTTCGTAGTAATGGTCCAGAAAGAACCATCGTCAATAATCACAATATACGAGTAGAGGCGAAACATGACTTACAGTGAGCCTCTATGTAACACAATAACGTCCACAATCAAGATTTCACAAACAAGTAAGCGTGTAATAAACGTGCACAAAAGATGTAAATATCAATACAAGTGCCAAATGCATACACAGTCATAATGCCTATCATATGTGTGAGCTACAAGTCACGTATGCAACGATACCCGCCTGTCATCGCAATGAACCAGGCTGTATCTCAAAAGTGTCGATGTATATACGTCTATATACTCGATATCTGTGGACGTCTCGCACAGGCGGGGGTCTATGCAAGCGTCATGCTCCATAGACGTATGAGTCTCACTACTCACGGAAGGGTGTCAATGCGTGCACACCGTGTATATATATAGTATGCTTGCGTATAAATCGCGTATATATATATAGTATGCTTGCGTATAAATCGCGTATATATATAGTATGCTTGCGTATAAATCGCGTATATATATAGTATGCTTGCGTATAAATCGCGTATATGCATCAATCACAAATCGTCTGTCATAAACCAACAATCAATACACGTCAATCATAAACCAATAATCACAATTCAAGCCAAACTATACGTACATACACTTAAGAGGATTCTACTTTCTTCGAGTCCCAGATGCTTATATATAGGGTCACCCGCAGTCTTCCCACCACATCTAAAACCCATTGAAGGCATAACCGACTTCCATGTATGTACGTCTATCCTAATATTAATGAAGTACTTAACAAAACATAAACCAAGTCAATCAAACGTAATAACCGTCTCATCAATCCAACATTTAATCCAAATCAATCAATCAATCAACAACGTAAGTAAACACGCAAGTTTTACACTTTTCAGCCCGAAACTCAAGCGAGTAGGGAGCTACGGAACTCACCTGATCGGCAAAGAAGTTAAGTTTGATATAAAGTCGCGTTACAGTCGCTCGATGTTCACTTCACGTTCACCACCTATAATTCGATCATATACATGCACATTAACATACATAGATATACATAAACGAAGTTATCAAATACTCGGCAAAACCCTAATTAGGTTTCCAAAGTGATTCCCGACATTAAGTGACTTCTAAGACTCTTATTCCTTGTTAAATAAGTTAAGAAGTGAGTTAGATCGAAGCTCGATGCGTTACTAGGGTTCTGGAAGTCGAATTAGGTCAAACAAGAAATCAGAAACTGGACAACTGGCGTAAGCTACGCCCCTATGGGCCGTAACTTACGCCCATACAAACTTAGCCTAGCATAGCCTACGCCCTCCATGGCCGTAGGTTACGCCCCTTGCTGGGCAGACCCACGAACAGCAGCCATTTATGCAGAATTTTAACCCAAAACCCTATTTTCTCTTGAACCAAAACCCTAAATCGATTTCTAAGGCTAAAGGACTCGTTTTGAAGCTACATTTGACCTTCTAACACCTAAATACACTTACCCAAACCCATATTTCATTCCATAACATCATCAAATCTTCCAAATCAACCAAAACCCTAGTTAACCCTAATTTGACCCAAACTTCATTTTGAGTCGTTTTAGGACCTGTAAATCCTCGAAATGACTAGAAACGAGTAAACTAACATAAATAGATGCAAATGGGATGAATTTGACTTACCAAACCTTCCTTCTCGAGCTAGAACCCGAATTGGGTCAAAATGGGTAAAACCTTGCACTAAGACTTTTGATCCTTCGATATGGTGACAAAGAGATGAAGACGATGATGATTCTCGAGTTAAACTAGTTCCAAAACGCCAAATGATGCTAGAAAAGAGAAGAAGGAAAAGAATATGTGGTAAAATGAAATGAGATAAGGGAGGGGGAGATGGGTCATAAAGGGCTGGTGGGTCGGGGTAACCCACGGGTCGACCCATTTCTCTTCTCAAGCAAAAATACAAATCGTTACACATTTAAACGCCGATTAAAACATACTATCGACCCGACTAACATACCACATTGCCATTTAATCACAAAACGACCCAAATATTTCACTAACTTAAATTGTTAAATCAAATTACACGTAAAGTCAAACGGTCAAAACTCACGGATGTTACACAAACATTTGGTCTTTTGGTTATTGATTTGGTTATGTAATGATTGTTAAACGTCAACTTGAACTTGTAATCTTTTGGGAGTTGAATGTCATTTGAAACTTTATGTTGATGTTTTCTACTTAATCTTTTTGTACCATGTCGTTCTGTGGCATCTCGTGTTTCCGCCCTAGTCGGGGTGTTACACACCATCACACTCACACACACACACACACACATATATATATATATATATATATATATACTCTTATTTACAAAATATGTTTATGGTAAACTTCATGGATACTCATAAACTTCATGGATTAAATTGTGATGAACTACATGGATTTGAAATAGCTTCTTCATTGATTATCCTTTGATGTTCATATATATCTTGGTTTTTTGAGTGATGTTCATATATATATATATATATATATATATAGATATATATATATATATATATATATATATATATATATATATATATATATATATATATATATATATATATATATATATATATATATATATATATATATATATATATATATATATATATATATATATATATATATATATATATATATATATATATATATATATATATATATATATATATATATATATATATATATATATATATATATATATATATATATATATATATATATATATATATATATATATATATATATATATATATATATATATATATATATATATATATATATATATATATATATATATATATATATATATATATATATATATATATATATATATATATATATATATATATATATATATATATATATATATATATATATATATATATATATATATATATATATATATATATATATATATATATATATATATATATATATATATATATATATATATATATATATATATATATATATATATATATATATATATATATATATATATATATATATATATATATATATATATATATATATATATATATATATATATATATATATATATATATATATATATATATATATATATATATATATATATATATATATATATATATATATATATATATATATATATATATATATATATATATATATATATATATATATATATATATATATATATATATATATATATATATATATATATATATATATATATATATATATATATATATATATATATATATATATATATATATATATATATATATATATATATATATATATATATATATATATATATATATATATATATATATATATATATATATATATATATACATATATATATATCAGGAAGTACGGCCCCATGTGCTTCAGGCAATCTTTTACAGCAATGCCAAGAAATCTGGTTCCATCAAGGTTAGTTTTTATTGTGTTTTGTTGAATATAGTGATGAAATATAAGCTTTTATTATTATTTTTAGCGTATATTGCTAATGTATGCAGCAAGAGCATGAGAGTATACAAAGCCATTATCAACTTATTGATAGTAATCCAAAAGCATCGGATAACTAATTGTTTTTGTTGCATATCAGAGGGGAGTTAAGAGAAGCATTGATGTTGTCGCCAAAAGATTACACTTTCAACATTGCGGTTATTGTGAAAGACAACAACCCTTGACAAGGAAAGCGGCCACCACAAAGAATTATAGCCTTGGCAAGGTGGGCGCTACCAAACCCTTGAGAAAATAAAGGAAGGGACAACGGTAGCTGCAGGGAAAATGGCAGAGATAAAAGCTATGGATATGCTCACGGGAAAGAAAAGAAAGGCTAAAGATAAGTTAGCTGAAGCAAGTGATGCTACAAATTAAGGTTACTAAGATATGATTAGTTAGTTTTTTTTATTGTTATATGTGACAATGTACTATATATGTGAAATAAGTTTATGTAACTTTGATGTGTTGAAATTAATGGAAGTGGTGTAAATAATGGGATAAAATGGTTTTTTCGGGCAGACAAAGTTTGATGATCAATACAAGAATCTTTCTAATAAATTAGTGCTATATTAGATTTTGAGGAGTATCCGAGTATTGATATAAATGCGCACCAAGATACCTACCTATCTCTAACTTCAATTATATTCATAATGTTAAAAGATAAAAAATAATGAAATTGTTATTGTGTTTTTTGTTATTGAGTTTTTTTTAATCATATACTGGTCATATGCATGTTTTTTTAAAGGCTTGGTTATATGGATGTTAGATACATGTGTTTATACCGTTTGTTATATGGGTGTTTGTACAATTTGTTATACAAGTGTTTATAGTATAATTTTTCATGTACATTTTCAACATTAGGTGGATTAAGTTTTTGAAAGTTAAGACTGCTACTTGGCAATCTCACATTGTCAATTGGGCATAATTTGCAAATTGTGTGGATGGACATATATGTTCACGAATAGTTAAAAAAAGGTATTCATTTATATTTACTATATACATTTGAAGATATGTAATTTTTCATTAAATATATATAAACTTACCTTCTAAACAACGAGATTGGTTGTTTAAATAAAATACACCCAATTAACACTATCTTCTTTACATGTTAATTTATATATATAGAGAGAGATTAGAAAGTATGTGGCTGTTAGACCCCTAAATTTGAGTAAATATATGTTTTACATATTTTCAATACTTTGTGAAATTGAAACTTAAGTTTTCATTTATAAATACATTTGGTTGGTTTTAAAAAAACTTTTTTGTTGAAAGTTAACAACATTATCTTTGTTTTGGTTGAAGTTATAAAATTAATTTCAACAATTATCATGTGTTAGTAGGGATGACAATGGGGCGGGTATTGTCGGGGATCTCAATCCCCATCCCCGTACCCGATTTTCACTTGTAATCCCCATCCCCGTCCCCATCCCCGTCGGGTAATTAAATTAAATCCCCATACCCGTCCCCATCGGGTATCGGGGATCCCCGTCGGGTATCGGGATAACTTTTTTGAATGAACATAAATTTAACGTATTAGAAGATAAGTAGGAGAATGTGTATTTCGACACTTTTTTCTATATATAAACTAATATATATTTCACATCTTAACAATATATAGGTTTTTACTGCCATCACAGAACCTTAATATATATTTCACATCTTAACAATATATAGGTTTTCACTGTCATCACAGAACCTTAATATATATTTCACATCTTAACAATATATAGGTTTTCACTGTCATCACAGAACCTTAATATATATTTCACATCTTAACAATATATAGGTTTTCACTGTCATCACAGAACCTTAATATATATTTCACATCTTAACAATATATAGGTTTTCACTGTCATCACAGAACCTTAATATATATTTCACATCTTAACAATATATAGGTTTTCACTGTCATCACAGAACCTTAATATATATTTCACATCTTAACAATATATAGGTTTTCACTGTCATCACAGAACCTTAATATATATTTCACATCTTAACAATATATAGGTTTTCACTGTCATCACAGAACCTTAATATATATTTCACATCTTAACAATATATAGGTTTTCACTGTCATCACAGAACCTTAATATATATTTCACATCTTAACAATATATAGGTTTTCACTGTCATCACAGAACCTTAATATATATTTCACATCTTAACAATATATAGGTTTTCACTGTCATCACAGAACCTTAATATATATTTCACATCTTAACAATATATAGGTTTTCACTGTCATCACAGAACCTTAATATATATTTCACATCTTAACAATATATAGGTTTTCACTGTCATCACAGAACCTTAATATATATTTCACATCTTAACAATATATAGTGTGGTGGATAATAAGCTTTTAGTGATACCTTCACCAGTATAATCACAATGATATCATTGATCATTAATCCGAAATACTTTTGGAAATACATTTCCATAATAGATAGTCATAATATAAAGATAGATAGGTATTCTATCGTAATGAAAACTTAATTGATATTCATACCATGAATATCCATAGGTAAACTGTTAATACAGAAACTTAACAGATAATTCACACAATAACAATATATAGATCGTTACTGCAACCACAGAACTTTCTCAGATAATTCATATCATAACAATACACAGGTCTTTGTTGGAATCCCAGAACCTTGTATTTCACATTGGACGATATATATATAGGTTTTACTGCCATCACAGAACCTTAATATATATTTCACATCTTAACAATATATAGGTTTTCACTGTCATCACAGAACCTTAATATATATTTCACATCTTAACAATATATAGGTTTTCACTGTCATCACAGAACCTTAATATATATTTCACATCTTAACAATATATAGGTTTTCACTGTCATCACAGAACCTTAATATATATTTCACATCTTAACAATATATAGGTTTTCACTGTCATCACAGAACCTTAATATATATTTCACATCTTAACAATATATAGGTTTTCACTGTCATCACAGAACCTTAATATATATTTCACATCTTAACAATATATAGGTTTTCACTGCCATCACTGGAATTAAATAAAATTAGATGTACACTTGAACATATTTAATGATATGATGGAATTAAATAGATACTTGCTAGACAAATAGTCCTTGCTTACGTTAAAACTAACAACCAAAAGAAAATTAGCCAAGCAGTGTAAGGGGAATAAAAATCGTCGTCATCTTGAGCAGAGTCATAAATTGCACACTCTTGACACGTTGCTTGGAATAAGGTAACTATAGCAATTGAGAATTAGTTAGTCTCTTTCACATTTCATCCTTTTAACTTCCTAATAATCCTCAATAGTAAGGCCAATGAAATTTCAAAACTTCTCATTAAATCACACTTACATGTATAATCAATTACTAACTCTTCCAATAATGCACATACCCACTAATAAATCACATAACAAATCAAAGAATTTACTATCCATGCTACATACATTTGTAAACCATGCAATTAGAGCTATAACAACAATTATGAAAAGAGATTATTTTAGTTTTAGAGTTGATTCATGACTCAACTTTTATATTATATATACATCACTTAGTCTCTTTCATATTCCACCCTTTTACATTACTTAGTCTCTTTCACATTACACCCTTTCAACTTCCTAATCATCATCAATATAATGAATTACTACTCTTCCAATATCTTTCACATTCTCCCCTTTCAACTTCCTAATCATCATCAATATAATCAATTACTACTCTTCCAATAATGCACATATCACTAATAAACCACATACACTAATAAACCACATAACAAATGAAGAATTTAATACCCATGCTATATACATTTGTAAACTATGCAGTTAGAGCTATAACAACAATTATGAAGAGAGATTATTTATGTTTTAGAGTTGTTCCATGACCTAACTTTTATATCATATAAGGATAACTTTATAACTATCTTTCATTTATACATCTATACAACATTAATAAGCATCCTTTTTTTTCAACTAAGAGATTGGTAATTTCCAAAATGTTTATTTTGTTCATAATTTAAGTATATTCATCTAATATATTTATAGGGGTTGGGTATTGTAAAACAAGTATTAAAGTAAAACAAATAAGAAAGATCTTGACCCTTAGATCATGGTTAAATTGATGCACGAAGATTCACGAAGCAATTGATGCACGATGATTTTCATGATGCACGGTGATTTTCAATAAAAAAACCTATTGTTTTATTTGTTTTACTTTAATACTTGTTTTATTTTACCTAAAACCTTGATTTATATTATCCTTAAAAATATGCATTGATGTATGTTTGAATGGGTACTGTAATTATATTTCATATTTAGTAGTAATATGTGTAATGGAAGATTTTGTTTATTTTTTATTTTGTTTTGAAATATAAGATGTTTGATTACATGTAATTATATGTGAATGGATCTATATTTAAGCTTGGGTACATGATAGCCACATATTCACTTTTCATAATATATATATATAGAAGAGAGAAAGAAGTATGTGGCTGTTAGACACCTAAGCTTGAGTGTAGAACCCTCACATACTAATTTTATAATATTTTAATAATATAAATGATTGGCCCTCATGCTTTTTATGTATTAAAGAATCAAGATGTGAGGGGTTTTACACCCAAGTTTTGGTGTCTAACAGCCACATACTCCCTAACCTCATATACATAGTGAAGTGATTTAGTAAGAACCAAAAATAAGAGTGAGAACTATGAGAACCACTAGAAAACCATTTCAAAAGGCGGAGCCCGTGCGGTTAAGGCTACATCGTACCGTATCCAACCACCACCATCTCTTGCATCGTCGTCCATCTAAGACATTCCTAGATGCGTCTAGTGACAACCCCTTTAGATCGGATAAGGGCAACGCTCGTACCGTATCCATCCGTTTTCAACACATAACCCATATATTTTTTTTTTTTTTAAAAAAAAATTTGAATTTTTTTTTTTGGAATGGGTTTTTTTTTGTTAAAAAAAAATTAAAAAAATAAAAAACCACACCAAAAAGGGAAAAGAGGGAGAGGAAATAGTGGTTCTCACAGTTCTCCCTTTTTTGGTTCTCACATTAACCCTACCCTATATATATATCGACCATGGAACCCACGCGTTGCGGAGATACGACGGCGGTGGTTATTGACGGATATAAAGGGGGTGTGTGTTGTTTTGATATATAGAAAGAGAATATTTTGTGTGTGTTGTTTTGGTAGAGAGAATAGAGATATTTGTGTTTTGTTTTAAGGGGAAGGGTAAGTTGGTAATTTTCCATGTCCCAAAAATTCTAAACTTTCAACACCACCCCTATAATTTTTATAAGGGAGTACTAGCATGATACCCGCGCGTTGCTGCGGATACCAGCGTTCGATATCGTGATTACCCCGAAAACAGTATAAGTGGGCAATCAATTAAGCGAGATACCACGATGATAACGTAGCTTCAATAGCAGCCAACATTAACTAAAAAAATACATGTATTTACAGTATAATTGGGCAATCAATTGAAATGAGAATGTGAGAATGGTTTAGATAAAAATGCATTTGAATTGAAATAAAGGAAGGACAATTTCGTACATTCACATGGTTACATTTCAACATTTTAGGAGAGAGAGTGTTATTTCTTTTATATAATAGTATAGATAGATATTTTACTCAAAATACAATGCATGTATCATCTATCTAGATTTTCATTTAACTATTCAACAATCCTTTTCTTTATTCTTTCTTCTTTCTTTTTGACAATGTTAGGCAGGATATTTTTTTATTAAGTTGGTAAATGTGTCATTAGAAATCTTGATGTTACATTGGTAGAAGATGAAAGGTTTGTGTTGGCAACAACGACAGCCAAAGAGATGACATACCTTTGTTCACAAAGAAAAAAGTTTTTTCTTGTTGTTTCATAGTAATAAACAAATGTACGGCAGGAATTCTCTAAGATTTTATCATCAAGTTATCGCTGGTTAATTAACAGTCTTAAACGACAATATAGTCATTGATTTCACTATAATTAAGTTGAATGTAAATAGTAAATACTACATTTACTTTGATTATTTTGATTTAGGGTACAATCTGTGGGATGGTCAAAAAGTTGTAGATAATAACATTATTTCCGGTTATTACTCCCTATTTAAACGAATTGTAAATATGACTTTACTTAACATTTAAAGTTCCGGATAGAATCTAGATTGTGTATTGTTGTTGTGTACTTGGATAGTATGTACTCTTTGAATTGTATAGTCATTTTGAGAAAATGTAACAGTGAAAAATATGGTATAATCGTATCTAGTTGAATCGAGAAGTTTAACAATTTAATAGGAAAGAAATTTTTAAAGTTAGTCAATCCACCATATCTAAAGCAGTTCGGGCCACATCCGGTGTGGGCGTTTGTTACGAAATATTAGGAATTATTAGTTTTAATATTGTTTTCTTTTAAGTTTGGGTCTGATATGTAAAATACAAATAAGCCAGGGGGTGTTGTGTCAAATATTCATAAGGTTGTTGTACTAGCCGTTGGTGGCGGTTATCGAGTCAACGAAGTCAAAGCTGTGTGATCATTGTATAAATACTCAAATATTAATACAAATCATCATAATTCAGATGATAAAAACTTTCTCTCTCTCTCTCAACAAATTCTTCATATCATTTTGGTATCAGAGCTTCCGATCTGGAGCGTTTCCGATAACCGTTTTTTGTTTTCCGATCGTCACTTCCGATCATTATTCCGATTAGGTTTCCGGCGAACTAATTGATTCTCTTCTCCTTAAAATCAATGGCGCCAGATACTCGTAATCAGGATTATGAGAAGTTACAGAAGGAATTCGCACAAGCTCAAAAGGATTTAGCATCATAAATTAGTTCTTCATTATCGATGAGAGCTACAATTGAAGAACTCATGAGTGAGGTTGATTTACTAAAAAATCGACGGCAGTTAACGACGGTGCGCAGCGACGGAGATCGTACCAGTTCTAATAAGCTTACTAGACTTGATTTTCCGAGGTGCAATGGCGATGATGTTGATTCGTGGCTTTATAAATGTGATCATTTCTTCACCATTGATGAAACACTAAAAACTAGTAAGGTGAGGTATGCGCAGTACATATGGATGGCAGAGCACTCTCATGGCATTTAGGATACATGAGAACCATTGGAAAGGCTATGGAAGCTATTTTGTGGACTGATTATGCTAGATCTATCACTGCTAGATTCTCCACTACACAAATGGAAGATCCTATGGCTTCCTTGAAGGCTCTCACTCAAACAGGAGAACTGGAGGATTATTGTGATGCATTTGACTCATTACTTACTAAGGTTAGTCTTCCAGAAGATCACACTGTTAGTTGTTTTATTGAAGGATTAAAGCCTGAAATTAAATGTCCTGTTAGAATGTTTAAGCCAAAAACACTTAGAGAGACCTATATTTTAGCAAAAATGCAGAATGAAAGTAATAAATCATTAGGAAAAGCTTCTGGAGTTAGTAGTGGCTATGGTTACAAAGGAGGAGGAATTAGAACAATGCCTCAATTAAGTAATGCTTCAAAACAGCCTCTGTTAGCTACACCTGTGAATTCAGTGCCTTCTAATGCCTTAGTTCCTGCTAAAATGACTAACAAGCACTTAGAAGATAAGAGATCTAAGGGTGAATGCTTCTATTGTAATGAAAATTTGTGCCTGGGCATATTAAGGTTTGTAAAGGAAAGAAGCAATTTATTTTAATTGAGGTTGAGGAAGGTTTAAAGGAGGAGGTACTTGTTCAAAAAAATATGGAGTGTAGAGATATTGTGGTAAGTAAGCTTGAACAAGCTGTGATGATACAAGGAAAGCCTCACATATCATTAAATGCAATTTTAGGCATTCCTTTTTACTCTACAATGCAAGTGGTTGGGACCATAGGTACTAGGAATTTACATATCCTAGTGGACAGTGGCAGCACTCATAATTTCATGAATAAAGCACTGTCAAAGAAAATTAAGTGTGCATTATTACAAATTCCACATGTTAAGGTGTCTGTTGCCAATGGAAATGATATGGCCAGTATAGATATGTGTAGAGCCTTTGAATGGATGATGCAGAGGGAATGGTTTACTGCAGACATGTTGTTGTTAGAATTGAAAAACTATGACATAGTTTTGGGAGTGCAATGGCTGGCTACTCTTAATGATATATTGTGGAATTTTAAGAATTTGACAATGAAGTTTAGTTTGGGAAATAAGCAGTTTGAATTGAAAGGAGTGGGCAAACAAGGGGTGAGTTTGTGTTCAATGGAAAAGATGAGTAGCATTTTAAGTCATGATGGAGTGGTTCAAGCTGAATTATCAGCTTTGACAGAGCCTAATGGTGATAATAACATGTGTCAACCTAGGCTGAAAGAGTGTCAGACTGATAAGCAATTAGAGGAATTATTAGCCAAATTTGATGATATTTTTCTAGTACCAAAGGGATTACCACCACAGAGGTATTGCGATCCCAAAATTCCTCTCAAAGATGATAGAAAGTTTGACACAAAAATTATTAGACACTGGAGTCATAAGACGCAACAATAGTCCATTTGCTGCTCCAGTTGTATTGGTGAAAAAGAAGATGGCACATGGAGGATGTGCATTGATTATAGAAGCCTGAATGCAGGCACAATTAAGGATGTTTACCCTATACCATTGATTGAGGAGCTTTTAGATGAGTTTCAAGGTGCTTCCATTTTTTATAAGTTGGATTTGAGGTCAGGATACCATCAAATAAGGATGTATGAGCCTGATATATATAAAACTGCATTTAAGACTCATGCTGGGCATTTTGAGTTTTTAGTCCTTCCATTTGGTCTAACCAATGCTCCAGCCACCTTCCAATCTTTGATGAATGAGGTATTTAGACCATTATTGAGGAAATGCACATTGGTATTCTTTGATGATATCTTGGTCTATAGTCAGACATGGTCACAACATATGGAGGATTTAGAGTTAGTTTTGTCAATAATGAGAGAGAATGAACTAAAAGCCAAGAAAACCAAGTATGCATTTGCAGGGGAGAAGGTTGAGTATTTGGGACATGTAATTGATAAGGAAGGGGTGGCTACTGATCCAAATAAAACTAAAGCAATTGTGGAGTGGCCTGCACCTCTTAATGTGAAACAGTAGAGGGGGTTTTTAGGGTTGGCAGCCTATTACAAGAGATTTATAAGGAATTTTGGGATTATTGCTAAACCTCTAACTGAATTTCTCAAAAAGAATAATTTTGCTTGGACTCCTGAAGCTGAAGCAGCTTTTATCCAACTTAAATCAGCTTTGAGCAAGCCACCTATGTTAAGTTTGCCAGATTTCACAAAAACTTTTATCATAGAGACTGATGCATCTGGTAAAGGATTGGGTGCAGTATTGATGCAATATAAGCATCCAATTGCCTTTATTAGCAAGGCTTTATCTGTCAGACAACAAGATTGGTCTGTTTATGAAAAGGAGCTGCTGGCAATAATTTTAGCAGTCAAGCAGTGACACCATTATTTGATCAATAATCACTTCATTATTCAATCTGATCATCATAGTTTGAAGTATTTGACCGAGCAAACTATTGTGACACCATTACAACAAAAATGGTTATCACAATTGATGAAGTATGATTTTGAGATATTATACAAGAAGGGAGTTAATAATATTGCAGCTGATGGACTGTCCAGAGTACATGGTCTCTCCTTGTTACAACTGGGTGTTAGTACTTTTGATCCTATGTTGTTAGATAGGATTAAAGACTCTTGGGAGCAGGACAGTGAAATTAGAAGGGTTTTGGACATTTTAAAAACTAGTGGTAGTGTGGCGAATAGGTCTTGGGATGGACAAATTCTGAGGAGGAACGGAAAAATTATTGTGGGCAGAGTAATTGAATTAAGGATGAATATTATTTCATTACTCCATGCTGCAGCAATGGGTGGTCATTCAGGTGTTGTCCCTACTTTAAAGAGAATTACTGATTTATTTTATAGGAAGGGTTGTGCTAAGGATGTCAAAATCTTTGTGAAAGAATGTAGTATTTGCCAGAGATCCAAGTATGAGTTAGTACCATATCATGGTCTGCTGCAACCATTTCCAATACCTCAGTCCATATTCACTGACATTTCTATGGATTTTGTAACTGGTTGCCAAAATACAAGGGAAGGATACTATTTTGTGGTGGTGGACAGATTGACCAAATTTGGTCATTTCATTCTTCTTTCTCACCCATTTTCAGCTGCCACAGTTGCTAAAGTTTTCCTGGACAATGTATTCAAAATACATGGTTCACCAAGCACTATTGTGTCAGACAGAGATCCTACTTTTGTGAGTAATTTTTGGAAAGAATTCATGAGGTTACAAGGTATTCAGTTGGCTATGTCTTCTGCCTATCACCCTCAGTCAGATGGTCAGACAGAGGTTTTAAATAGGTGTTTGGAGGCTTATTTGAGGGCTATGTGCATTGATTCTCCTGTAGATTGGATCAAATGGCTGCCCTTAGCTCAGTGGTGGTATAATACTTCATGGCATTCTGCAATTAAAATGTCCCCTTATGAGGCTTTATTTGGAATTAAGCCAGCTACACATATTCCCTTCATTCCTGGAGACACTGCTTTGGCTTCAGTGGAGGAATTGCATAGGCAGAGGAAAGGGATGATTCAAAAGCTTAAACAACACTTGGCAGTTGCTAGAAATCGCATGAAACAGACTGCAGATTTGCATAGAAGTGACAGGGAGTTTGCTCCAGGTGATTGGGTGTATGTCAAATTACATCCCTTTGCTCAGTGAGAATGAATGGAAGGCTTGGTTGCCATCCATTGGATATAATTACAATTTGAGAAACCCTCCAGCGATACCCAGCAACCCTTTAAAGCAAAATCTCCCTGGGATCTGGAGAGTTCTATTCACTCATGTGATTCAGTGCATGGGTGGAAATTCTGGCTCTTACATCAAGCATCATCTACTTCGATGCCAATGATTCATGCTCTCGCTGAAGGGAGATATGTGGACTATGGCCAGCTGATCTTCAATGACTTGAAGAATAAGATCAGCATGAACAATAGGTCGCACATAGTGCCTTTTACAAGAATCTTCTCTCTCATTTTCAAGGAGGCGCTGGGTGATGAGTATGTGCTGCCTAAGGCCTCAACAATTCCAACAGCGAGGGTTGGAAACAACATATACAAGCAGCCTGCTGAGCATTTGGTTGCTCGCCTTACTTCTCACATGAAAGAGGTACTCTTCTCTCTCAACTCTTCTTTATACCCCAAAGACAGCGACTGGGAGGCAGCACTTCCCTCTGATGAAGTGGCTGATACGGTCGCTGTGGATGCTAGACTGCCTTCAGAGGCTGGTTCGCTGGAAAACCCCCCAGCGACCTCCCAAGCCTCTAAAAAGACCAAAAGATCATCCAAGGCAGCATCCTCAACACAAAATATCCAATCTTCATCCTCCGCTGACGTCCCAAAACGTAAGCGGAGTGTATCAAAGGGCAACCCAAAGGTTAGGAAGTCCTCAACGCCCAAGGACATTAGTACCCAAGCCACCCCATCAGCAGCCTCCCAACAGGCTGTTGACGAGTTAAATGGGAACAGTAGGCAGCCACCTCAAACTTCTGTAGGCGAGGTTGGTGAAGATATTGGGTCACCCCAACCCACTAGAGGTCTAAGTCCACCCCCATCAAATACTTCCCCTTCTTCTTTAAACCCTTCTGAGTCGTTGTCAGCAGCCAGATCACAGGTGATGCTAGAGACAACAAATTCTACGGCCGATGAAGTTTTGGTGCAACAACACACTGAAACTGAGGCACCAAATGATCCAAACCCAATCTCTTTCTCTGTCTCGGAAACTGTTTGTGCAGGGACCGAGACAACTATTTCTCAAGAGGGCACTGAAACTGATGAAGAATTGGGCAGCGAGTTTAGCCAACAAGATGATGATGCTGAAATCACACTCGCTGCCACTGAAGAAAAAGAGGAGGAAGTGACCAGTGCTTATTTAGATGAAGATCTTGGTTATATTTTGGTCTCTTCTCCTCCTACTCAATTTGATGATGCTGGTGACACCTTACCAGGACATGCCTCCTCCTCCTTGCTACTCTCGAAACTGTTTGTGCAGGGACCGAGACAACTATTTCTCAAGAGGGCACTGAAACTGATGAAGAATTGGGCAGCGAGTTTAGCCAACAAGATGATGATGCTGAAATCACACTCGCTGCCACTGAAGAAAAGAGGAGGAAGTGACCAGTGCTTATTTAGATGAAGATCTTGGTTATATTTTGGTCTCTTCTCCTCCTACTCAATTTGATGATGCTGGTGACACCTTACCAGACATGCCTCCTCCTCCTTGCTACTCTCCAAGGCCCACTGTTTATCATGAGCCAGTTGGGTTCTTTGGAGAGCACTTCTGTACACCACCTCCCGGGCAAGAAGCCAAGATTCCTTATTCTAAGTGTAACACCCCAACTAAGGTGGAACGTTGAGATGTACAGAAAGTCGAGTATTCAAAACAAAGGATAATAGATAACATTCACCATAGCTTTATTTGATAAAAGTAATTTTACAATGCACAAGCATGTGAACCAATTTCCAAGTACAATACGTCTACCATACTTGGATATTGAGTCCACGAAACAAATAACAAATACATGTGATAATATACTACAATGATCAAGGCGGATTCCATTGCCTATCACAAGGTTTGATCTTTGACTCCCAAGTGCAATGCAAATAATCATGATGCATATAATTTCTCAAAGCTTACGCTAATTCCTGAAAAGCATGAAGAAAAAGTGTCAACTACGAAAACGTAGTTGGCGAGTGCATAGGTTTGCAAGTAAATCTCGTTACATATCCATTTCAAAATAGTTGAGAAATTCATGGTAAATTATAAAGTTCTCATTTGTCACATTTATCGTGAGAGAAAAAGTATATCAAGCGATCAATCATATATCGCACCCAAACCGTATGTTCAATCAATAATTTCCATCCATAATAATAATAATTTCCATTCTGCCAAAGGCATAATTTGATGAGTATATGCTTGAGCCACTACTAAGACCATTTTCATGTCCCAATCAACATAATATTTCATTTCATAGCACAAGCTGTCAATCAAGTGCTTTAATCACAATTGGGGTCGTGCCATGGAGACGACCATTTAAATTTAAAGTAGATTAGAGCATCGCTCGGGTCGGACTGGCAATGAAGGTGGCCACAAAGGCAGACCAAACATCCCACCGTTACCTATTTAGTGGGTGAGTGGACGACTCCTAGTTGCGCAACCCTCTAACTACAGGCCTCCCCTTTCGGAGTTAATAGTAGTGTACCGAAGTGTTACAGTTTGACAGAACTCAAGCTCATCGTATAACTTATAACACATTGAACATACAATATATCCCATTTCATAATCATTCTTTCAAGAATCATTTCATAAGAGAAAGTCCTTTTAATTAATCATGCTTTTCACCCCGCAAGTAAAACATATAAAAGAGTTTGAAAGGGGGCTATAACTCACCTTGATATGCCGCATATTATATTCACTTATCCAAAATGGGTACTTCCCATCTATCGCTTCCTTGATCATATATCCGTCATATTCCTCAATCACATTTCAAGCCAAGACTATCCCTACGATAGGACTAATATACGTAAGTTCCTATCTTAAGCCATCACTAAGAAATGCCACCTTCATTATGTTGCCATAAATTTTGGGATCCAAGTGTATTGTTAATATTTGCATCTTTTTGGTTGTAGAGAGTGTTGGTGTAAAAGGGTCACTTTCATTATACATGTAGTTATAGGTTGTTAGAATTTCGGTAACTTGCCTTTGATTATCATGGTTCCCATTGTACGCTTTGCTTAATCATGTTATTTGGCATTAGTAACTTTATAATATTGGTATTCATGAATATTTTCTGATTTATAATCATTTATTCAATTTAATATTATTTATTTAATTATTTATTCATTTTATCGATCTAGTAATTAAATAATTCCTTAAAAATACTTTTAAGTATCATAGTTGCCTTTGTAACTTATGAATAATTATAGTTGAGTTATATTCTGATTATTATGCTTTTTAACTTAGAATATTGTGATATATATATATTTATTTATGTAATTTTTCTATTAATTTAAAAATAGTTATTAATTAGTGATTTTCACTTACTTAATTATTTCTAAATTATATGACATTTGTTCTTTGACTTAAAATGATTTTACTCCAGTAGGTTTTAGTCACTTTCATCATTGGTTGTGATTATTTAACCAATTTCATGATTTATATAATTTATTTATTTATTTACCTTTTTAATTATCATTTAAATTTAATAATTAATAGAAATTCTTAGAAATCACCACATAACTTTTTGGCTAAAATCCCAGGCCTTTTAGGCAACTTTTATCATGGGAAAAATCATATCAATTCAACCTCTCTTGGGTCTCGCTCATTTTGAGGATTCTAAGCTTATAAATCGTTTACCGAAATAGTGAATTTAGCCTTATTTTTCAAGCAATTCAAATGCGTCAAAATGGATTTTCATCCTTATTTCATTATTTACAGAATGTTCATTGTATTTTGGTGTCTTAAGTCGTGATAGTGGTGGTGGTGTGATATGTGCAAATTAAAGCTTTCGGTTAGTGCTTATATGAACCGAATTAGTGATTTGTAGGCTTGTCTTTGCCAATTAATAACCAAGTTAAGTTTTATAACTTTTATTTGACATATTCTCAGTAGGTTTTTATAATACTTTTTGTTACGAGATTGTTGGAGTTGATTAAAGTTGCAATCTAGTGACTTTTAGCTTATTTTGTTGTGAAGAACTTTTACTTGGAATTTTCTGTTTTAACACTTATTTTCATGAAATGTTGAGTAGTCATTCTTGGTTAAGTTGAATTATTTGGACATTGGTGATTTTTATACAGAGACATATATGTGTCCTATATTTATGTGAATTTTTGCTAAATTTTTAGACATCGTTTACTACCTCTAAAAATTACAAAACCAAAGTTGGTCAGAATGCTTGCTGCTATGCGACCCGAAATATTTTATAAAAGATTTCTATGATGAACATTTAAGAAAAATCTCCCAATTTTATTTTAAGTTAGGGACACTTTGAACTCAGTTCACACCAAGTTTAAACTTCTGAAATCTATTAGTTAAGAAATTAAAAATCATCGAAGTTGACTCAACATTAAGACAAAAATCCAGTTTTGACCACTTTTGGTAGAAAAATCATATCTTTTGTTTGGTTTAGTATTGTTGAGTGATTCCGGTTGGAGGTTAAACTTAACTCTTTTATCTACAACTTTTATTTTGAAAGTTTTTCTTGAAACGGCGTTCACATGTTCAGTTCATCCGATTTAAGACAGAAAATTATTTCTGTCAGAATGTCTTTGATTATAACAACTCACCAATGACCATTCTTGCTTAATTAACACTTGAGTTCATCATTTACAAGATTAATACTTTATTTTTATATCCCTCAACATCAAATTTCCAGATTATTATCAATTTCAAAATCATCAATCATCATCCAAAGATCCATCTCATAATCCAACAACAAGATTCAACTTTCTTAGATCTAACATGCATGCATTCAAATCAACACTTTTCATTACCAATCTTTATAGATCTATCATCTACAACATAAAAACATCTTTTTAATGGAAAATCTCAGAAACATATTCTTCAAAATATACAAGAACATATAGATCTATAAAAAGGAAAATCACTTTAAAAGCTACTAATCTATAACAACACTTTTGGGTCTTAAACTTGTTGAATCCTTGGATCTTTCTCATAGTTTTCGACATGCATATGCATGAGGAGAAAGATCCTATCAACTTTGCCCTCCTCAAGTGTGTTTTTCAAAGAAAACAAGAAGAAAACATAAACTTTTGATAAGGTCTTTGAAAAATAAGCAAGAACAAGATAGATCTAGTAAAGAGATGAAGATTTATACCCTTGAAGAACTCGGATTTGAAAGTAATTTTGGGCAGAAATTTCGTGACCCTTAAAGCCCTATTAACCCTTAATCCTTGCTCAAAACAACCCTTAATCCTTGCTTGAATCAACCCTTGTTTAATCTAGTATAACCCTTATTATTGTCATATGTTAGATGAGATTTATTCTTGCCTTTTTCTTGATTATTTGAGCCGAAAATGGGAGAGGAGAAAGAGAGAAAAGTGCAGAAAATTTGAGAGGAAAAGAGAGAGAAATGAGAGAAGTGATTAATGTGTGTGTGTGAAAGGGGGGGGGGAGGGGGATTGAAGGGTTTCCATTTTTTTTTGAAAAATTGTGTATGTAATATCTTGTATATGTATAAGTAAGTGTGTATTTGATTTTATAGATGTTATATGTTATTATTTGTATGTATAAGTTAATTATTTATCCTAGTATGAGTGTATGTATGTGTGTCGTGTATATATTCATATATATGCATACATTTGTATTTTAAAAGTTGTTACTTAATCCATTTATTTATAATCTTGTATTTATATTAGACTTGTACATATATACTTATTATTATTCAAGCATTTTCATGTACTTAAGGAGTTTTAAATTATTTTTAAGATGTTCATGGTGTTTTCATGACCAAATGTAATTTAGTTGGCTTGATGATTAAATTTGTTGGACATTTTGTAAGGTTTATTAAATTTTGTTACAAGTTGTGAGTCTTACATTATTATTTATATAACTTGAGTTCTTGAAAATGAAGTTTTTGGTTTATTGACATTTCATCAAGTTCAATTAGAACTAGTTTATAGATTGGGATTGTCTTGAATGATTATTGTTATTGTTTATGACATTTCTATTTCATTGAACTAGAGGGCAATTATCACTATGCCTTAAATGTCTAGAAGGTCAATTCTCTTAATAAACCTCTAGGGATAATTGTCTAGACAAGTCAAGTAAATTATCCTAGTCGGGATTTTGAGGGTTGTTACATCATTACCCCTTTAACTGAAACTTCGTCCTCGAAGTTCGATCATTCATACGGTAGTAAAAATGGATAGACCAACAGTAAGGGTGTCTACACGGAGACATATAATGTGGGAAAGTCAAACAAGATTTTATCACGATTTCTTGGTTTCATGCGAGCTTTTAACTCTAGGGATAGGAGCATCCATTCCTCGGTTCCCTAAATTCCTCTTGATCAGAAACTTCGAAAAAGAAAAAGGTTACGAATGTCGCTCACCTCTTGAGGCGACTAGAGATTAATCGTATGTAATCGTTGCGGGCTGTCAATCTTGCCTAGAGCAATACTAAATAGTGGGATGATAATGAGAATGGCAATACGGAGGTGTAAAATGAGCAAACGGCTCGTAACGTGAGTTACAATAAAATAGTGAGAGACGTTGGAATATCGATCGTTGGTGGCTACTTATTTCCATTGTCACTTTGCATATTTTCCTTTATCGTCTCCTACCCCAATTAAAGAATCGTTCCAATAGTTTCTCGTCTACTTTCATCCTTCTTTGGTTTGACGTTGGGCACGCTTGCCGCTTCTTGAAAATATTGGCGTCGTTTGTGACTAATCACTTGTTAAGGGATTACCCCTTTAACAAAAGTGATACTAACTGGGGTGCCGAGTTGCACTAAAATTGCAAAGGTACATCTTTGTAGTATCTCATTTTAGGGTTTTCCAATGTCGTCTTTGTTGCTTTATAATGTTCGAGGGAATCATAAATTGTATGACGATAGTTCCATCTTGTTCCTCACACTCACCTTTGTTCTTCAATTTCGCCCTTATTTTTTTTTTCCAAAGTCACCTCTTTCATTATTCTCTAAGTCATATCGTTACCAATTTCTCTTGCTTTTGCCGACATTGGCTTT
This sequence comes from Erigeron breviscapus, assembly GCA_034093135.1. NCBI lineage: Eukaryota > Viridiplantae > Streptophyta > Magnoliopsida > Asterales > Asteraceae > Erigeron > Erigeron breviscapus. The sequence continues at coordinate 46,826,070 of CM067170.1, read as the reverse complement.
TAAATCGTTTTAAGGTACCTTTAATTTCTTCCTTTTACGCTAGAAGGACCATTATCTATGACTCATCACTGACAAGTCTCTTTTAACATCGCACATATAACCTATTCGGTTTCCTTGCTATACCTACGCATTCCTCATGATAGGATTTACACAATCCTTATGCTCTTAAGTAATCATATCACCACCATCATTTCAAGGTAAACACTTCGATGTCCTTATTCGTATGAACTCCTCCTTTAAAATAATCCTTCGTAGGTCCTCCTGACCTCTACAAAACTCTCAATTACTTTGCTCTCCTGAGCCTCATATCCATTTTCAGTTTTCTAAGCTAAGCTTCTTTTCAAATACAATAACCTATTGTCCTTAGAAATTGTGATATCATATAATTTAGGGGAAACATCGGTTACTTTATCCTTTTCTCAACCATTCGGTTTTCTCCATTCTCCTTTCGTTTTCTTATGGGTCACCATCCTCCTTACCGTTTCGTCACTCAAATCCATCTCTAACTAGAGTAATCGTCGTCTTGAACAGCACACAAGCAGTCGCTAGTCCTTGCAGTTATCTCAAGGGTACTTGTCAGATCATGGTGATACAGATCCTTTGATCCTAACTCATCACAGATGCGAATTATCCTTATCACCCTTTCGTTCAAACATTCCATAACTAGCTCTTCACGGAGTTTGTTAGTTGTTTGAAACTTAGTTCAGCGACCCACTTCCTTGATCGTTATGGTAGCATGTGCCTTGACTTCTAGCGTCGTATTTCTTATTTGCTTTCACTACTAACTTAGCGATTTCATGTGGTTTTCCTTCTCCACTTTTCTTGGGCGCACTACTTCGTGGGTCGATGGCCCTTGACGGGTTACCATGTGTTGCAAAATTTCTTGCCCAAGTTCATCTTGTTTTAGCTTACCTTCATTTGGCCGTTGACCTTGAGGGGATAACCATCACAGGTCATCGTGCTTCCTCTACTTATCGACCATGCTTCTCCTTTTTGGTAAAGCTAGCTTCCATCGGTGTTGGACGTATACTGCTTTCTCTTAGCTTAGTTGATATGCTGTACTAATTGTAAGTCACAACTCAATAGATGGTACTACTGAAGACACCTCTATGTCGATGGTGGAGTTACTTTGCAATATATGCACTGAACTGGAGACGACCAGTTGCAGTGAGTATACACCAAGTTCTAGATAGATTACTTATTAAGTGACAATAAGTAAAGAACAATGCAATAATACAAATAACTTGTAAAATAAATTGGTGAGACAATATGTAATTTTCAAGTATAATTTATTTATTAATGTTAAATAAATTACAAGGTTGTTGCGGAACCAAGATAATACAAGAATGTAAATATCCTAACAACCTATGAAATACAATTGATCTACACTCGGAATTTCTCAAGACAATCGAAACACTTAAAGTTGTGAAATGTTCCTTTTAGCGATTGAGAGAATATTGCACAAGTTCACCAAGAATATTGCAGGTATGCAAAGTGTGAAATCTATCGAAGTGTATTCGAAGAAGTGATATTCTTGTTGTGCAATGACTTGTATTTATAAGCAAAGTTAACATTGGGATGTTAACTTTGGCCGTTGATGTGTGAAATCTAGTTTAAAATTTTATAACAAGGTCTACCGTTAACTGACTACAACACACTTACGGGCAGTGTACCCGTTCGTATGTAATATAGGTAACTGGCAAGACCAGGATCGAACACAAGGACTGACTGTTGTACTAAAAGTTGTGAAAACTGTGAAACAAGTAAGGTTTGATAGGTGACCGAGTTGTCACTTTGCGTTTCCGAAAGCTATGTAATTAACAAGTAGATAAAAGTACTCAACCGGCGTCAATCGAGAGCACACTAAAATAGTTTGATTGTAAACGAATAATTAAAAAGCCATCTATGTCGAATCCGCTACACAAGAAGTCTAGGTTGCATATGGTTTAAGCTCAAAATTCATATAAGTTGCTTATGACAATCGTGACAAGACAAAAACACATTCGGCGTGCACTCCGTTTGTAAAATCGACTCAATCACCTAATCAATACAATTTCTTGCAACAAGTGGTACCACCAACCTTGTGACAATTCCTTGCGCTAACTAGTTTACTTGATTATCTAAATAACAATTTTATCTTTGTGAAAGAAACGTGGTACCACCATCCGTTAAATCCACTTAACAAAGTAATTTCTATTAAACTTGCATCTTTACTATCATACCATGACCTAGCAAGAGTTGTTCATAGACAAACAACTAAAACAATACTTGTATTCAACTAGTACCACTATCGAAAAACACAACTATCACCAAGTACACAAGAGTAAATATAAGAAATCACTTCATTAAGATCTTGACAAAATGTTAAGTAAAACCAACTTGAATTCAAAATAATATGCAACCATGACTAATTGTTTCACTTCATCTTCATAGATGTATAGGGATTTAGCTACTCATAACGAGAAGAACTAAATATTCAATTAAAGAAGAGAACATAATGTACCAAATATTGAGGAAAATTCCAAATCGAAGTTACAACCGAGCCACAATAAGTAACTATAGCCAAAATTTGTCTTCAAATCTTCAAATGATATTTGGGAAGTACAAACCCTTGGAAAGCCTTCAAAAACTGCTAGAGAGAAAAAGTGGAGGCTGGAGTGTCCAAGATTAATTATTTAGGGTTGAGTGGGTGTTTGTATTTATACACAGGAGAGAGAAAATCCGTCAGACCAGCAAATTCTCGCGCCGCGAGCTCCATTTCTCGCGCCGCGATATCTTCCACAATTCGAACAGAGGATTGCAGAACAAAAACTCGCGCCGCGACTTTTCAACTCGCGCCGCGACTTTTCTTGATAGGTCGCGCCGCGAGAAATTCTGCTCGCGCCGCGAGGTTTGCTGGTGATCGGTGAGCGAGATCGCGACTAGGCTGGTGATCGGGATCGTGAACGGCTCGCGCCGCGAGGACCAAAGGTCGCGCCGCGAGTTTCTTCAGATTTCGTTCATTCTGCTTCGTTTTCGACCATGCTTCCATCGTTAGTGCATGTGGACCATTCCTAAGTCATTTTCTACCATTTATGAGTGATGTACCTGCCTTAGACCTGAAATCACTAGCAAATACCATAAAGCACCACAAAATATGTATAAACGGCTATCAACCGTGCCTAAAATGTCCAAATAAGATGTGGGAAATATGTATAAATTGAGACACATCAAACCTCCCCACACTTAAACCTTGCTTGCCCTCAAGCAAGTATGCACTTAAACCAATTCTCAATAACCCAATAAATCAAAATGTCAAAACAAAATTAGTTAAATGAGAAGTTTCCAACCAAGCGGTGTTGAATACCAAAAGCAAATGCATTTAAAAACTAATGAGCAAAGTTTAAGACGAAATCAGAAAATTCGACTAATCTAAGGCAAAACCATCTTTCGGTTACAATTAGAATCCCACCTATGCTTGTGTTAACACCTCTTGAACATTTCTATCATTCCAATTGATCTTAAGCTCGTTCTTACTAAGCTTATAATCCACTAGCAAGCTTCACAATTATTATTGGCAACATAAGCAATATTCCACCATGATTACCGGTATTTTTGTCCACTTAAGCACACATGCCCTCGGTTTTCCATAAGGTTTTCATTACGTTATACTTATGAGTCCCTCGACACAACATACTCCTACGGTCTAGAATTGCAACTCTATCCACACATTAGGTGATCATACGAAAGTGCACTTTAAGCGTCCGGCCAGCGGTTCGCTACGGATACCTAAGTATCGTTAAGAGACATACGCCAGAACTCAAGGTTAGGTTGCATATCCAGAGACCATGCTCTAAACACTAACACATACGAGAACAAAATGTTTTATAATTTAATACCCGTGAGTTTCTATGAGACCCGCGTAACGAACTTTCGGACAACTCATCCCAAGTTGGAAGCTTTAGGTGAGTTAGGTAAAACGAAGTTACCCCAAGGACCTACTTATTCGAATCTCAAAGCCCACATTAGCACTAGACTATTGAAAAATGTTTTGCGCGCGTTCCCGCATGTGCCACCCGTTTGATGCCGAAGCACCCCAGACACCCCGATATAAAGACCCAACATAATGACTAGAGCTACAACCTATAACATAGGAATTAAGGACCGGACATCCGGTGTGCAAACCATATGTTAAGTCAAATTACCACAAGCATATTTAATATATTTCAAGCGCTTCGTGCACACAATTTGCAAAATTCAAATGGAAAAACTCAAGCGGTGCCTACCAATACATCATCTAGTGAAACTATTATTCACATTTGATTCATCATTAGGGTACAATTAGCAGGCAACCTAGATTATAATGAAGTTCGGAGCAAGCCTATGACCCCTTGGAACGATGAAATGCCACAAGCACTAGAAAAGGAAAGCTAAAGGTAACTAATCTCTAGTTTTATCCTAAATTAGCAAAATTCAAGGTCCTCATTTCTCGTCTTTGCATAAAACCTATAGCCTCAAAAATTTAAAAACATAACCAAAATGCTAGTAAAGGGAAGAAACTTCAAAAAATTTCATTTTTCCAATTTACCATCCCCCTCCCCACACTTAAGTTGTACATTGTCCTCAATGGACGAATAACTAAGGCGAATAATGGGAAAAAGGGAAAAATGCAATAAATGTAGAAAGGAACAATGAAAAACCTCCGGGTGAAAGCGAGAGATCACCATTGCAAAATTGGAGCCAAAATTCAAGTGGGTGCTGAACTGACTGCCAGCATAAACCCGCTTGCTTATTCAAAATTTCCAACAGCAATCTTCCAAAATTCAACTTGCAACTCAAAATTTTCACCTGGCTGAACACGCCTCGCGCCGCGAGAAGAGAGCCTCGCGCCGCGACCTACCCAGATAACTCACGCCGCGACTTCCTTGCTCGCGCCCGCGAGGAAAACTTCTGACCTGGTCATCGCTGAACTCGCGCCGCGACCATTCTGCCTCGCGCCGCGATCTTGCCAAGGTACTCTCGCCGCGACTTCCTTGCTCGCGCCCGCGAGGATTTGTTCTGACTACGATTCCGCCAAGATCGCGCCGCGAGCACCATTTCTCGCGCCGCGATTTCTGCATATACGTCAGAAGTTTGGTTTTGTGACGCTAAATTTCGCTTAACGGTTCGCCCTGGATGACCTATCACCTGTATATCTCAGCATAAACACACAAAACAGAACGAAAAATACTAAACGACTAAAGATTGTAAAAACACACGGGTTGCCTCCCGAGAAGCGCTTTATTTATTTACGAGTCATTAGCTTGACTCGACCAAACCTCAAAGATTTACCAAGTTGGGGACTTTAACCCCCCTCCCCACACTTAGGTTGCTGGGAGTTCCATCCTTGACCGGTGGGAAGCAATCCTCTCTCATCTTTGTTCTAATCCAATCATTCGCTCGACCAAAGGCATCCACCTCCAACAACAACTCTTCCTTTTCTTTGCTTGACAAATTCGAGCATAGCTCTCTTGACAACTTCGTTTTACCATGAGAGACCGCCGACTTGACACGAGCGTACAATTTCCGGATCTTGGCACTTCGGCTACTTGTCGGTCTAGAATTTATCACTAGGGTTATCTTCCCATCACTTCCCTTCTTCTCTAAGTCATCATCCAACATTTCATCAAAAGGATAGTCACCAGAACTAACACAAACAGTCTCAGGAGAATCAACAACATTAGATGAAGAAAAAGAAAAAGTATTCGAGAATTCTACCGATTCGTCCCCCGACCTCAATGTAAGCTTGCCACGACCTACCTCAATGGTAGCATCGGCCGTAGCCATAAACGGTCTTCCTAAAATAAGAGGGACATTTAATGCTTCACCCACATCAATGATGACAAAGTCCACAGGAAAGACTAACCCACCCACTTCAACCAACACGTCCTCTAAAATACCCAAGGGTCTTATAATAGACTTATCGGCCAATTGAATTTTCATGTTGATGGGTTTAGGTTTTCCTAAGTTCAGTTTAGCATAAATAGATGAAGGCATTATATCAATACTAGCACCTGAATCGGTCAATCCCTTTTTCACAGTTAAATCACCTATTTTGCAAGTAACAGTAAAACTACCTGGATCCTTACGCTTTTCGGGTAGCTTACCCGTCACTGCCGCCGAGCAAACATTCTCCAAGACTTTTGTCTCCACCTCAGCCAACTTTTTCTTGTTCATCAAGATTTGCTTCAAGCATTTTGCATATCCCGGCATTTGCACAATAGCATCCAAGAACGGAATGTTGATGTGCAACTTCCTTAGATCACTTATGAACCTATCCATTCTCTCCTTCATCTTTTCCTTAATCAATCTCTGTGGAAAAGGTATCTTTGGTTGGTACGGTTTCAACACGGGTTCCTTGACCGGTGTGGCTTTGGGAACCGGAGTGGTCACCATCGGCGGTGACTCCATTTCGATCTCTTCATCCAATTCCTCATCAATTTGCTCAACCTGCGGAGAACCGTCAGAAACGAAAGAATCATCACAAGGCGAGATAATTACCTTCCCGGACCGTGTGGTTATGGCATTAACGGATTCATTCCGGTGTTTTGGTGACTTGTACTTGTCGTCCCCGTTCTTCCATGACCCTCCTTGGCCTTGACTTGGATTTTGTTGGGTGTCGCTTGGAAGGGTACCTTGTTGCCTTTGATTGTTGCTCATTCTATCAATCCTCTTTTCCAAGTTTGAGATCAAAGCTTGGTTGTTTTTATTGCTAATGTCAATCTTGTCATGCAACCCTCCGATCTTGTCATTCAAGAGCTTAGAATAATTCTCCATTGAGATGTTCCTTTGTTCTTGGGCCTCCTCTCGTTGGTCTTGTTTGTCAAGGAACTTTGCCATCATGGCCATGAGAGATGATCCTTCCTCGTCATTGTCAACCTTCCTTGGAGGAGATGGTGGTGCTTGTTGTTGTTGAGGTGCTCCATTAGTATCATCTTTTTGCCACCTACCTTGAAAATTACCACCACGATTGTTAGAATAAAAATTAGAAGAGTTCGAGGAATTACCTTGATAGCGGCCTTGGTAGTTGCTACCACGTTGGAAGAGTGGTTGATATTGTCCTTGGCGTTGGTTTTGCACAAAATTGACATCCTCCTTTACTACCGAGTTACACTCATCGGGGTGGTGCGGCCCACCACAATGGATACATCCCCCGGCCAAAATCTTCACATCACGCTCTAGGCCCCCAAAATTGTTTTCCACCGTTGAGAATCTTCCCTCCATTCGGTTTGAAAGTTTCCGAATTTCGGCAACTACCTCGGATGTTTCACCATCATCGACTCTAGCCACTACCTTTCGTGGCCTCTTATCCTTATTTGAAGACCGAGAGACTTGAGCTTTTACCATATCTTCAAACATTTTCCAAAGCTCGCTTGAGGTCTTGTAACTAATACTACCTCCACAAGTCATCACCATCTTGTCATAGTTCTCCCTACTCATCCCATCCATGAATATCCCTACAACCTCGGTGTCACTCACCCCATGCCCGGGACATTCCCATAAAAGATCCTTCATTCTTAACCATGCCTCAACTATAGATTCATCTTCATCTTGTTTGAAAGAACGGATAACAAGCCTAAGTTCTCTTTCCCGATTCGCCGGAAAGAATCTATCAATAAAAGCTTCCTTAACCGCCCCCCAAGTGATCAAACTATCCGGTGCCAACCCTTTTAACCATTTGTGAGCCTCTCCCGTGAGAGACATAGGGAAGAGCGTCATCTTGACATTTTCACCTTGATTCTCCCCATAATTGAAAAGATTGCAAATCATTTCAAACTTGTCAAGATGCTCATGAGGGTCTCTCTTGTGCCTTCCATCAAAGCACAAATCCTTAACCATTTGCAAGTGATTACCTTTCACCGCGAAAGTTTCACTCTCGGGTGTACGGATGGCCGATCGGCGAGATGTAGGTATGGTACGAGGGAGATCCTCGATCTTCATATTGAAGAGATCGGGAGGGTTTTGTTGTCCGGCCATGTTAACGGTCGGTTTGGGTGATTCGGGTGGAGTTTGAGCTTTGTCGGAGATTGGTTCTTCCTTTTCGGGAGAATAACCCCACTCGTTACTTCCCGACTCGTAGTAAGTCTCGTTAAGTATGTGGGTTTGGTAAGGAGTGGTGTTTATGAAAAACGGCTCGGATGATGATGGTTGTGATGATTTGGTTTTGGTTCGCTTTTTGAGTTTTTCGGGGTTGGATGTTGCCTTCACTAATGGTTTCCCGGAAGTTCGAGTGTTCATCCACTACCTGTGAATAATCTGCAAACACAACACAACAAACAAAAACCTTAATAGCACCTGGGGTACAATCAAAGCAAACTAAAATAAAATAAAGCAAGTAACTTTCCCGTGCAAGCACGAAAAAGGGTCGATTCACAGAGTCTCAACCTAAAGTACTTAAACCGCAGTCCCCGGCAGCGGCGCCAAAAACTTGATGTGTGAAATCTAGTTTAATAATTTATAACAAGATCTACCGCTTACTGACTACCACACACTTACGGACAGTGTACCCGTTCGTATGTAATATAGTTAATTGGTAAGACCAGGATCGAACACAAGGACTGATTGTTGTACTAAAAGTTGTGAAAACGTGAAACAAGTAAAAGTTTGGTTTGTGACCGAGTTGTCACTTCGCGTATCAGGAAACTAAGAAATTAACAAGTAAAGTAAAATACTCAACCGGCGTCACTCGAGAGTATACGAAAAGATTTTTGTTGTAATCAAATGATTAAAAAGCCATCTATGTCGAATCCGCTACACAAGAAGTCTAGGTTGCATATGGTTAAGCTCAAAATTCTTTATATGTTGGTGATAATAATCGTGACAAGACAAAACACATTCGGCGTGCACTCCGTTTGTAAAATCGACTCAATCACCTAATCAACTCAATTTCTTGCAACAAGTGGTACCACCATCCTTATTATAATTCCTTGAACTAACTAGTTTGTTTGATTATTTAAATAACAATTTCATCTTTGTGAAAGAAACGTGGTACCACCATCCATTAAATCCACTCACCAAAGTAATTTCTATTAATTTGTATCCTTTACTATCATACCATGACCTAGCAAGAGTTGCTCATAGACAAACAACTAAAATAATACTTGCATTCAACTAGTACCACTATCGAAAAACACAAATATCACCAAGGACACAAGATTAAGTAGAAGAAATCACTTCAATAAGATCTTGACAAAATGTTAAGTAAAACCAACTTGAATTCAAAATAATATGCAACCATGACTAATTGTTTCACTTCATCTTCATAGATGTATAGGGATTTAGCTACTCATAACAAGAAGAACTAAATATTCAATTAAAGAAGAGAACATAATGTACCAAATATTGAGGAGAATTCCAAATCGAAGTTACAACCGAGCCACAATAAGTAACTATAGCCAAAATTAGTCTTCAAATCTTCAAATGATATTTGGGAAGTAAAAACCCTTGGAAAGCCTTCAAAAACTGCTAGAGAGAAAAAGTGGAGGCTGGAGTGTCCAAGATTAATTATTTAGGGTTGAGTGGGTGTTTGTATTTATACACAGGAGAGAGAAAATCCGTCAGACCAGCAATTTCTCGCGCCGCGAGCTCCATTCCTCGCGCCGCGATATCTTCCACAATTCGAACAGAGGATTGCAGAACAAAAACTCGCGCCGCGACTTTTCAACTCGCGCCGCGACTTTTCTTGATAGGTCGCGCCGCGAGAAATTCTGCTCGCGCCGCGAGGTTTGCTGGTGATCGGTGAGCGAGATCGCGACTAGGCTGGTGATCGGGATCGTGAACGGCTCGCGCCGCGAGGACCAAAGGTCGCGCCGCGAGTTTCTTCAGATTTCGTTCATTCTGCTTCGTTTTCGACCATGCTTCCATCGTTAGTGCATGTGGACCATTCCTAAGTCATTTTCTACCATTTATGAGTGATGTACCTGCCTTAGACCTGAAATCACTAGCAAATACCATAAAGCACCACAAAATATGTATAAACGGCTATCAACCGTGCCTAAAATGTCCAAATAAGATGTGGGAAATATGTATAAATTGAGACACATCAGCCGTACAAATGTGGTTGAGAGCATTTAAGGAATAACATTTAATTCCTTAAAATGCAGTGTAAAGTTGCAGGATAAAGCAACTTATTCAACCAGCTTTATGTACCTTTTAGTAATTAAATAATAAGATAAGTCTTATTATCCGAGTAAAAGGACATAAAGCACAAAAGTCAATTCCTCGTAATCAGTGTAAAGCTTTGTAAGAGCTTTCCACTGATGGTCTCTGTAAAGTCCCTCACACGATGGTTTAACCCACGAGTGCAAAATAACAAGACAAGTATGAACTAGAATCGGACTAGTATTACTTCAATATAAATATGCAAGAATATAAACAAAGTAATAAATGACTTAAGCAATATTTAAATAAGTAAATAAATGGTGGAACACAAATGTAGTTTTCAAGTGTATTTTCTTTATTGATGTATAAACAAAATACAAGATCGTTGCGGAACCTAGATATTACACGTATGTAAGTATCTAAACAATCTTTGAATTACAAGTGATCTATACTTGCTAATAAACTCCTTTGATCGATATACTTAGAGTTGTGAAGTATAACTGTTTAGATCGAGAGAATTTAAGCAAGTTCACCAATTTGCTAAAAAGTGATTTTCTCAAAGAAATGACTTTGTATTTATAGGCAACAAAATTCACCAGTGAATTTTGTGCCGTACAAATATGGTTGGATACATTTAATAATCCGACAAGAACATTAAATGTATTGGATAAGGAATAAGGATAAAGTCACATCAAATGCAAGTGTATCCTTTTATCCAACCACCTTAACACACGTATACTTTGGTAAAGAACAAGTGGGTTGTTCTTTGGAAAGTGTGTAAAGGCTTAAAGTCAAATCCTCGATATCAATGTTCAGACTTGTAAGGTCTAGAACACTGACAATCCTCCAGTGTACAGATCTGGTAAGACTTCCAGTGGACTCCGCCATTTGTCAGTCTTCTTTATTCTTACTTCAGTCTTTGACTTCAGTGAGAACGTCTTCAGTAGTGTAGATCTGGACTGGGGTGAAGTCCAGTGAGCTCATCTGGAGAATACTCCAGATTTCCTATACAAGTTTTTGCTCACTGGTCTTCCATTATTTCTGGACAAATCTTCAGAGGGACTCCAGATTCCAAGTCTGGAGTAGGTCATTTTCTGGACAGATCTTCAGTAAGGCTCCAGTAGTCGAGTCTGGAGCGAGTCCAGTAAATCTGGACCTAACAAATTCCCCCTATTTGTTTAGAAATAATGCAAGTGTTTTCAGGCTTATAGATATACAAATTTGTATGCCTGGAAAACACTTAGTCGATTTAAGTCTAAAAATCTAAGTTACTGGAAAACACTTTATAGATCATGAGTGTTTTCAGTTTCATCTTTTAAGTTCTAACTTAGACTAAATCTGATCATTTACTTATATGAAATTAAAAATTGCAACTAATATTACTATCATCAACTGGAAAATAGTTACAACTTTCATCAAACGATTAATTACAATAAGTACATGATAAAAGATTCAGACCCTTCTTTTTGATGACTGCCCTGGTGCATCTTCAGTAGCCTTCCTCTTTGGTGATGGAGATGATGGAACAGACACTGGTGGTCTCAAACCCAACACAGCTTCCATTTGTTGTATTCTTCTCCAGACCTTCTCAATTCTCTTCATAAAGGCCTTAACATCTGGAGACAAATTAGTTTTACCTTTAAATGTCAATCCTATCTCCTTCAGTTCAGTCCATCCAAAAGCTTGGACTGTTGTATCTTTCCTTTCATCTATAAAGTTACCCTCCCTGGTCAACTTTATATTAAATCTGGTCATTCCTTGATGATTTTCAGCCAACTTGATTTCAGCATCAACAATCCTTCTGGCATTAGCCCTGAAATTCATCATTTGATCATAAGATGCCTTCTGCTTCGCCATCTGGACCATATATTCAGTTTTCCTTGGATACACCACTCTGTTGTCCTTCAGTGGACTGGAGTTGTTGGCGATTAATTCTCAGAGAAGTATCCAGGGGAATGAAAGTGCTCACATCAGCATCCTTTATTGCCTTGATTTGTTTGGCAGTAAGCTTCGGCAGACCAGTCACTCTTTTTCTGTACTCTAACTCCAGAGCACCAGCGTTCTTTCTAATCTTTCTCTGGAGGTTCACCAGTTCCTCCCTTCTTTGTCTTATCAATTCTGGAATGGTAACACCATAAATTAATGAATCATATACCTGTTCTTCTTCAGCGTAGAACGAGCGTATATGAACATCATCCAATGCATCTAGACAATGATGAACTCTGGGATCATCCTTCATCTTCTTGAACACTTCAATGTTAATGCCTAACCTTCCAGCATTGTATGAATCCAGAGTCCCATGATTAGCCATATCCCTATGATGGGCCAGCAGTTCATCTCTTTGATTCTTCTTGAAGATTTCAATCATGATGCATTGTTGTTCTAACTTCTTGGCAGTTTCATCATCAGCATCTTCAGTTTGCTCTTCTTCTTCACCAGATACCACTTTTTCTTTTCCTTTAACAGCCTTCAGTGTAGTTGGAATATCTGGGAAGGACTCAAATTGGGGCTCACTGGCTTCAGTGCCAGTAGCTTCTTCAGTTAGCCCGGCTTCAGTGCCATATGCTCTTTGTGCTAATTCTTTCAATGTCATTTGGTCACCAGATGATGGAACAGATGATTTTTCCCCCTTGGAATGATCACCAGTCCTGGACTTGAGATCATTCCATAATTCTTCCATCATATGCCTGTCCAGAGAACCAAAAGTTCTTCCTTGTTCTGGCATGGAATCAGTCATACCTTGCTTCAGTGCCAGCACTTCTTTCTTCATATTTTCAATTTCTTCTGGCAAGTGCTTAGGCAACTCAGTGTCTATCATCTGAACAACTTCAGGCAACAAGCTATCTTGAATGGTTCTTAGAACAGAAGCAGAGATATCATCAGTGATTGTTTTCAGCATATCACCCCTAAATTTTCTAACAATTTCATCACTAAGGGTGCTGACAATATCATTTTGATCTAATGTTGCCTGCTCTCCAGTGAACCAACCCTTGTAACCAGCTTCTCAACCTCTTCTTTCAGACCTGCCAGTGGTTGAACAATCTTACTATCCACTGCAGTCTGAACAGAACTAACAACCCTTGTTTCCAAACCCTGGACTGCCACTTTGATGTTTTCAGAATTTCGATTGGTGGCCAGTACCAGCTCATCCAGTTTCTCAAAAACTAACTTCTCATTCCCAGCAA
>CM067170.1:46785235-46811766 GCA_034093135.1 Erigeron breviscapus | reverse complement strand
ATTTCCTGTACAGGTAATCTGGAGCATTCTCCAGATTAGCTCACTGAAGACTTCACCCCAGTCCAGATCTATCTACTGAAGACATTCTGACTGAAGTCAAAGACTGAAGTCTGAAGGAAGAAGACTTAACAAATGGCGGAGTCCACTGGAAAGTCTTACCAGATCTGCACACTGGAGGATTGTTAGTGTTCTAGATCCTGCAAGTCTGAACACTAATATCGAGGATTGACTTTAGCCTTTAACACACTTTCCAAAGAACAATCCACTTGTTCTTTAACAAAAGTATACGTGTGTTAAGGTGGTTGGATAATAGGATACACTGCACTTGATGTGACTTTATCCTTATTCTTATCCAATACATTTAATGTTCTTGTCGGATCATTAAATGTATGCCAACCATATTTGTACGGCACAAATTCACTGGTGAATTTGTTGCCTATAAATACTAAGTCATTCCTTGAACAAAAATACTTTTTAGCATACACCTTGCAAGAAAGTGAATTTGTCTAAAATACTCTCGATCTTAAACAGGGATACTTCACAACTTTAAGTATCTCGATCCTAAAGAGCTATTTGACAATATAGATCATTTGTAATCATAGGTTGTTAGGATACTCAATTAATTGTGTTATCTTGATTCCGCAACAACCTTGTATTTTATTTAAACATCAATAAATGAAATACCCATGAAACATACATAATGGTCAACTTTATTTGTTTATTGCTTTAAGTCTTGTATTACTTTGTTTATATATCTTGCATCTTTATTTACAAGTAATACTAGTCCAATCTAGTGATTATTAGACTTGTTGTATTTTACACTTTCTATTGGTTAACCATCTCGTTAATTAAAGGGACTCACAACTTATATAATGAATAATGCGCTAACGGTGCGACTTACATCGTAAACAATGCGCTAACGGTGCGACTTACATCGTAAACAATGCGCTAACGGTGCGACTTATATAATGAATAATGCGCTAACATGTCCATATCAACAATTCAATCATACAATCAATCAAATCAACAATTAAGCAAATTGACATCTCGGTCCATATCATAACAAGTGAATCAACCAACAAATACGATGCACATACACTTCTTATAATTCTACTTTAAAGGGATCATCGATGCTTATATATAGGGTCACCCGCAGCCTTCCCACCACATCTACTATTCATAAAAAGTATAATTATCTTCCATGTATGTACAACTATCTAAATCACAACAAGTATTCATAACGAAGTCAAAGTTAACCGAGCAACAAGTCAATACATTAAACAATCAATCAATTAACAAGCATGTACACTTTTCAGCCCGAATCTCAATTGAGTAGGGAGGGTTTACGAAACTCACCTGGAAGTAAAGCAATTCCAAGTACTAGTACAAGTACTTTACTATGCTCAAAATGTACTCCCGGTTACCTAGAACAAGTATAAGATAAACTTATAAGCTACCACAAAGCCTAAGTGCAAAATAGGTAAATTTCAACATGTTCCCAGCTTTGCGCCATCTACTAGACAATGACTTTGGGAAGTCAAGAAGACTAGATACAACAAAACTTAGTTCTAGACATTTGTTGGGCACTCAATGGCCTTTTCAAAAATGTAAGGTTTGGTTCTTGAAGAGCTTTAATGAAAGAGTTATGATTTTTACAAATTCCGTTCTTATCAAATTTTACTGAGACTTGGACCTTTCCAAAAATATAAGATTCGTCTCCTAATTCGTCCAGATGAATCTTCTATGATGTTTGCAAGATGACTGAAAATTTCAGTCCTATAGAGTCCTTAAATTCATCTTGAAACTTCAAGTGATGAACCCAAGACTTTATGAACTTGATTGTTTTGTGTTATGAATGTATGAGAGAGAGAAAAGAGCAGAGATGGATGATAGAATGATCATCAAATGCTTGCTTATATAGCCCAAGAGTTGCAACTAAGTGCCAAGAACACACCTTGGCCATGAGGTGTTCATCCATGTGTTTACAACTCATCCTTGAGTGTAATGGCTGAAACTTTGGCCTTAAAACAAACTAGAATTCAGTAGGAACATGTTCATTGCATGATTACAAGCTATAATCCAAGTCTTGGTTAGTTTGTGTGGGGTTTATGTCAAGAACACAAACTTGACTTGACTAATTGACTTTGGTTGACTCTAAACTTTGATTCTTGGTTATTATTTGTGTAATTAAGTGTAGTAACTAGTTTATATAAGTATAATTACTTTTATCTATGTGGTTATAAATCAATTACATGTATTTATATATTTATTAGTTATCTAATTCAAGTACACAATTGCATATTTATTTTACTAGTATGTACAATATATCTAGCTAGTTAATTGATTCCGAAATTAATAACACAAACAAAATATTCATGAGCGTACAACTTTTATAAATTATTATAAATCCATAATATGGATAAATCATTTCATATAATATAAAGGTTGTGTCGGTTTTTGTCCTATTAATGGAATTATCATCTAACCACCGACACTGTTCCACCGACACTGTTGGAACCGTACATTATACTTAAGGTTTCGTATATACGTTTTTCCTATTACTACAGTTATTCAATTATCATCTATCATATAATTTCTATAACATGTACTGGGCCAATTTCATAGTCTGCTAATATGGCCCTAATTCTTGAAGTTCAAATATGACATTATAATTGGCCCAATTTACAGATAAATGTACACAATTATGTCCAAATTTCCATTTATTGAAATAGTTAATCAAATTACATGCACAGTCAAACGGTAAAAATCATGAATGTTACAAATTTATCTATCTTAAGTGCATGTCTCCTGTAAAACTCCTTTGGGGACTAAAACAAATATTAAGCATAATATATACCTACATGCACCTTTCTATCTAATCCATTCTATATACTAATGCATCCATCGACATGTTTCTATCTATCAAATGAATTAAGTGGCTTTAGTTGATGTAAAGTATAAACCTCCAAACACCACAATTGAGTAAAGCAACCATGGGAGCCTACCTAGCTATTAACTAATGTAAAACTAACTAATATTTGGAATTAACACCTAAAGGTCATGTTGTATTGAGAGTTTAATATGTTCCTACTAGTTCTTAGTTTGTCATAACATTCATTTCCAGCCATAACACTCAATAATGAGTTGTAAAGTCATGGTGAACACCTCATGGTCAAGATGTGTGTTCCTTGACTCTTGGTTGGCAAGTATGGGTTATAACATGCTAGTATCATTCATTCGTTGGCATATCTCTGCCCTCTTTCTCTCTAAATCACGTTCACAACATCAATATAATCAGAAAGTTAAGTTCATGAAGTTCTATGATCATCACTTGAAGTTTCAAGTGAAATTTAAGGGCTCTTTAGGACTGAAATTTTAAGTTACCTTGCAAACATCATAGATGATTCATCTGGACGAATTAGGAGATGAATCTTATATTTTTGGAAAGGTACAAGTGTCTTTCAAATGTGATAAGAACTAAGTTTCTTCTGGTTTTGTCCAGAAAAGTGACAAAAAGATAATTTCCAGAACTGGTCAGATTTCGAACGAATGCTCCAGGTATATTTTCTAAAAATCATATCTCATTTGTTATAAGTCGAAAAAGGTTCAACCTTAACTTTTTGGTAAAGAACAAGTGGGTTGTTCTTTGGAAAGTGTGTAAAGGCTTAAAGTCAAATCATCGATATCAGTGTTCAGACTTGTAAGGTCTAGAACACTGACAATCCTCCAGTGTACAGATCTGGTAAGACTTTCCAGTGGACTCCGCCATTTGTTAAGTCTTCTTTCTTCAGACTTCAGTCTTTGACTTCAGTGAGAATGTCTTCAGTAGAGTAGATCTGGACTGGGGTGAAGACCAGTGAGCTAATCTGGAGAATACTCCAGATTTCCTATACAAGTATTTGCTCATTAGTCTTCCATTATTTCTGGACAAATCTTTAGAAGGACTCCAGATCCCAAGTCTGGAGTAGGTCAGATTCTGGACAGATTTTCAGTAAGCTCCAGTAGTCGAGTCTGGAGCGAGTCCAGTAAATCTGGACCTAACACAAATCAATCAAATAATCAACAACGTAAGTAAACACGCACATTTACACTTTTCAGCCCGAATCTCAAGCGAGTAGGGAGATACGAAACTCACCTCGATTGGTTATGAAAAGTTAAGTTGATATAAAGTCGAGTTATTGCCGTACGATGTTCACTTCACGTCCAACACCTAAATATCGATCATATGCATACACATTAACATACATAAACACATATACGTAACTTACAATTCTCGACAAAGCCCTAATTAGGGTTCCAAAGTGCATCTCGACGTTAAATGACTTTTAAGACTCTTATTCAATGTTACATAAGATAAGAAGTGAATTAGATCAATGCTCGACGCGTAAAAAGGTCCAGAAGTCAAACTAAGTCAAACAGGAAAATTCAGCAACAAAGGGGGCGTAACTACGCCCTAAACTGGCGTAGGTTACGGTGGTTCAAAACCACCTAGCGTAAGCTACGGTCAAAGGGGCGTAAGGTACGGTGCCCTGGAAATGAAGGTTTTGGCGTCTGGAGTGGCGTAAACAGTGGGTTTTTGGCGTAAGGTAAAACTTCAGCGTAAGCTACGCCCCGAAGGGCCGTAACTTACGCCCAGCCAGAATGGAACTAGCGTAACCTACGCCCCATAGGGCCATAAGTTACGCCCCATACTGGGCAGCAAATCAACCAGCAGCAGCAAGTGCAGAAAACAAGAACCAAACCTAATTTTTCACATGAACCTAAACCCTAAATCGACATTTAAGGTTACAAGACTCGTTTTGAAACATTTGACATTCTAATGCATAAATACACTTACCCAAACCCATATTTCCATCCATAACATCATCAAATTCTCCAAATCGATCAAAACCTAGCCAAACCCTAATTCGACCCAAAACTCATTTTAAGGCGATTTAGAACTTGTAATTGTACGAGATGACTAGAAACGAGTAAACTAACATAAATAGAAGTAAATGGGATGAATTAGACTTACCAAAACTTCCTTCTTGAGCTCAAACCCGAAATTAGGTCAAATGGGTTAAAATGCAAGAACTTCCACCTTTGATTCTTCAATAAGACGATAATGTGGTATAGATGGCGATGATTCTAGTGTTATATCAGTTTCAAAATACCAATCGATGCTAGAGAGATGAAGGAATGAAATGGGTTTTTGGTCTTGCCTTTTTACTTGAGAGAAAGAGAGAAGAGATAGATAGATAAGAAATGGAAGGGGGAGAAAGAGAAAAGGAGGGAAATGGGTCATTGGTGGCTGGTGGGTCATGGACTACCCACGGGCCGACCCGTTTCTCTTTTCTAGCCAAATTACAATCGTTACACAATTAAACACCGATCAAAACATATTATCGACCCGAATATAACACATTGATATTTAATTCATAAAACGACTCAAATACTTCATTAACTTATATTGTTAGTCATATTACACATGAAGTCAATGGGTCAAAATTTACGGATGTTACATTATTCCCCCGTTGAAAGAATTTCGTCCCGAAATTCAACAAAACACTAAACTACTAAATAAATGCGGATACTTAGACTTCATATGATCCTCTCGCTCCCAAGTGAACTCGGCTCCACGTCTAGCATTCCATCTAACCTTAACAATCGTGTAGCGTTTATTCTTGAGTTTCTTGTCTTGATGATCCATGATCTCTATCGGCTCTTCAACAAAATTTAGGCTCGAATCCACCCTAATCTCGTCCATAGGCACATGATGTGTAGGGTCCGCCAAACACTTGCGTAGATTGCAAATATGAAACACATCATGCACACCGCTAAGCTCTTGTGGTAATTCTAATCGGTAGGCAACCTTTCCAACCCGTTCAAGAATCTTGAAAGGACCAATATACCTTGGTGCAAGTTTTCCCTGCTTCACAAAACGTACAACACCTTTCCAAGGTGACACTTTCAAAAGTACATAATCACCAATTTCAAACTCCAACGGTCTCCGCCTCACATCGCATACTTCTTTTGACGTTCACGGGCCAATTGCAACTTCTCCTTAATTTGAGATATTACCTTAGTAGTTTCAACCACAATTTCTGGCCCGATAAGTTGACTCTCTCCAATTTCCGCCCAAGCTAGAGGAGAACGACATATCCTACCATATAATGCTCTAAAGGGCGCCATTTGAATGGTAGCATGATAACTATTGTTGTATGAAAACTCAACTAGCGGCAAATGGTCTTCCCAACTTCCACCAAAATCAATTGCACACGCCCTCAACATGTCTTCAAGTGTTTGAATGGTTCTCTCGGTTTGGCCATCCGTTTGAGGATGAAATGCCGTGCTCATGTCGAGTCGAGTACCCATTGCTTTTTGAAAGGCTTCCCAAAAGTTCGATTTGAAACGGGCATCTCTATCCGAAATGATAGAAATCGGCACTCCATGTTTAGATATTACTTCCTTGATGTACAAACGAGCCAAAGTGTCAAATTTATCGGTTTCACGAATGGCTAAAAAGTGAGCCGACTTCGTTAACCGATCTACTATCACCCAAATCGTGTCACGACCGCTTCTCGTCTTCGGTAGTTTAGTAATGAAGTTCATTGAAATATGTTCCCACTTCCATTCGGGCATCACCGGTTGTACCAACAATCCGGGTGGCTTCTTGTGATCGGCCTTAACTTGTAAGCAAGTAAGACACTCACTCACATACTTAGCCACATCACGCTTCATGCCCGGCCACCAATACAAGTTTTTCAAATCAAAGTACATCTTATCCGACCAGGGATGGACCGAATAAGGCGATTGATGAGCTTCATTCATAATAAGTGTTCTTAAGTCACCGAAATTAGGAACCCAAATTCTATCAACCATGTATAGCCCATTATCATTCTTTCGGTCGAATTGTTGTTCCATGCCATCTAGGTTCTCGTCTCCAAAGTTTTCCGGTAGGGTGGCTTGAATTTGGGCTTCAATTATCCGGTCACGAATATTTGGCCTCACCGTGAGGCTCATAGCTCTAGCCCGTCTCGGTTTACTCTCTCCTTCCTACTCAAGGCATCGGCTACTACGTTTGCCTTGCCCGGATGATAACGGATGTCACAGTCATAATCACTAAATAGTTCAAGCCAACGCCTTTGCCTCATATTCAATTCACTTTGGTTAAAGATGTGTTGAAGACTTTTATGATCGGTATAAATCACACATTTGGTGTCGTAGAGATAATGTCTCCAACACTTAAGGCAAACACAACCGCTCCCAATTCCAAATCATGTGTCGGGTAGTTCTTCTCATGCACCTTCAATTGACGGGAGGCATAAGCAATGACTTTACCCCTTTGCATAAGAACACAACCCAACCCTTGTCCCGAGGCATCACAATAAACAACAAAATCTTCAATTCCATCCGGTAGTGTCAAAATAGGAGCATCACATAGCATATCTTTAAGAGTTTGGAAGGCGTTTTCTTGTCTTTCGCCCCATTCAAAGTTTCTCTCCTTTTGAGTCAAGAGAGTAAGTGGTTGTGCAATACGGGAGAAGTTTTCAATAAATCTTCTATAGTAACCCGCCAATCCAAGAAATTGGCGGATCTCGGATGGCGTTTCGGGTCTTCTCCAATTCTTGACCGCTTCAATCTTGCTTGGGTCCACATGAATACCCTCCTTGCTCACTACGTGACCAAGGAAGTGGACCTCTTCCAACCAAAACTCACACTTGGAGAACTTAGCATACAATTTCTCTTTCCTTAGGAGTTCAAGCACTTCGCGCAAGTGCTCAACATGCTCCTCCTTCGTCTTCGAGTATACAAGTATGTCATCAATGAATACGATGACCGACTTGTCCAAGTATGGTTGACACACCCGGTTCATCAAGTCCATGAACACCGTCGGTGCATTAGTCAACCCAAAAGGCATCACGGTGAATTCAAAGTGACCATACCTTGTGCGAAAGGCCGTCTTGGGAATATCATCTTCATGTACCCGGAGTTGATGATAACCCGAGCGAAGATTGATTTTTAAGAAGTGCTTAGCACCTTGGAGTTGATCAAATAAGTCATCGATTCTAGGGAGAGGATATCGGTTCTTCACAGTGAGCTTGTTTAATTCCCGGTAATCAATACACATTCTGAAGGATCCATCTTTCTTTTTGACGAATAGAACAGGAGCACCCCAAGGAGATTGACTAGGGCGAATGAAACCCTTCTCTTGGAGTTCCTTGAGTTGAGTTTGTAATTCTTGCATTTCGGTCAAGGCTAGTCTATACGGAGCTTTTGCTACGGGTGCGGCTTCGGGAATAAGATTAATACGAAAATCAAGTTCACGAGTTGGAGGTAATCCCGGTAAGTCATCCGGAAAAACATCAGGAAATTCACAAACAATAGGAACGGCCTTCAATTCTACCTTTGTGATGGTAGCACTAAAGACTTTCGGATTAGAGGAATCGGAGATTTTGCCTTGAACCCTAAGAATTCTACCGTTAGTCAAAGGTATCTTAACAACTCTCTCCCCACAATCAATAGTCGCTTTTACCGCCGTTAACCAATCCATACCCACTATAATGTCAAAACTACCAATGTCAAGAGGCATGAGGTCAATGAAGAAGTCGACGTCTTCTAAAGTCAAGACACAGTCGCGAAGTATTTGACTAAGTCTAGTTAGTGACCCATTTACCATTTCAATATCAAGCACATAGTTTAGAGCACAAGGATGCACATCAATCAAAGGAACAAAGTTAGAGGACACGAGGCTATAATCGGCCCCGGAATCAAATAGAACGGTTGCATAGTGACCATTAAGGAGAAAGGTACCTGCTACTACATTGGGATCGTTGCGGGCTTCATTTGCATTGGCCGCAAAGGCTCGGCCGCGTGGTTGCACTTGATGGCCTTGTTGTCCCCGGTTTTGGTTAGGCCCGACCATTTGCAGTTGGTTGGGGTGGACGGCTACTTGCACTTGTTGTCCCACCCATCGAGGACAAGTATTACGGTAGTGGTCTCGACTACCACATTCAAAACATTCACCTCTTCGTTGGTTACCTTGAGGAGGGATGGCCCGAACAGGTGCCACATTCATTGGGCCCGTTCTAGGAGCCCTACATTCTCTGGAGAGGTGCCCCACTTGGTTACAATTAAAGCATGCTCTGCATGGGGCATTGGCGGGGTGATGTTGGTTGCATCTCCCACAGAAAGGATGGGGTCCAGTATAAGCTTTCCTGGCCGGTTCCACCGCCGCCATCACCCTACCCCTATTAGCATTTCTGGGGTCAAACCTTCCCATTTTCTTTACCCCACTCGACTCTCCCACTTCTTTCCTCTTGTTTGTTGAGGATTTGCTCAAGACACCGCTCCTCAACAAGTCTTCAGTCACACTCCTGGCTCGGTTAACAACATCGGCCAAAGAAGTAGGCATGTTAGAATTCACATAAGATCGGACTTGAGGATTTAAGCCCAATACAAACTTCTGGATGGCCTGAGACTCGGAACCCACCAAGTAAGGAATGAGGGTAGACAACTCTTGAAATCGTCTAACATAACTCTTGTAATCGGCTCCTTCCATATTGAGATTAGCAAACTCAATGGTCAAGTTTTGTAGTTCATAGGGAGGACAAAACTTTGCCTTCACTTTTTCCTTGAAATCGGCCCATTCCAAGTTATAAGTCCGCCCTAAGGTTATCTCTTGATTCCACCAACTCAAGGCGTCATGTCTAAACATGCCGGATGCATAAGAAATCCGGTCGTCATAGGTGCAATGACTTCTTTCAATCACGGCCTCGATCTCTTCAAACCACCTTATACACTCAGTGGACCACCCCTTCCATTAAACTCCGGTGCCCCACAGCTTTTGAAATCCTTAAATATGCACCCTGTCGATATCCCCCATACTGATTATACATGGGCATTCGGTTATCAACTCCCACTGGTTCCTCTTCTTCGTTTTCCACGGCCTGAGGTTGAGCATTTTCGTTATTTACATTTTCTGGGGCTTCATTGTTTTGAGGCCCATTGTTTTGCCCAAGATTTGCCGTGACTTGAGCAATAATGGTTGGCATGATATTGGCGATCGTTTGAGCGATCACCTCAGCCATGTTCGGCTCAGGAACTTCACCACGACCCCTTCCTTGGCCTCTACCACGGCCTCTACCACGGCCCCTACCACGACCTCTACCTCCTTGTACCTCCGGTTGGGCTTCCGATTGAGGTTCTTCCTCTTCAGCCCTATAGTTCGTTCCGGCTCTCCTTGGTCTTACCATTTCTATAAAACAAGTGACACGTTGACCCGAGAGTTAGTCTCAAATGCTCACATGTTAGTCACACAAGTAGTCAATGCTCTCATACTGATACCACATACTCATTTCATATCATTAAGCTAAGGCAAGAGTGATAGAATCCTATGAGATTGTTACCTAGCATATCATCATGTCAATTTCATTACAATCGTTCATTATTTATTCAAGTAATCATGCTCAAAACATCATGCAATCAAATAACTAACACGAATGATTCAAAGTATAATCCAAATTCGATATGCTCTCTAGTTATCGACCGGGTATGTATACAGGGTGTACCAATGGCTAACCCTCCACCTAATCAACTTCCATTAAGCATATCGGTTCCTTATTATACTTTAAGCCACACGTGCGCAATCCACGATGTCATGAACTTGCTATAATGTCGGGTAACCATAAAAGAGTTGATCGGGTTCTTTTAGGGTTGCCACAATATTATACTAAGTTAATGGCATCACTTCATTTTGCCCTAAATCATCAAATTAGTTCCAACAATTAGCAATAACAAACCATATTAACCACAATTCACATTCATCACATTGAATTCAAGCTATCACACAAGTGGTCTTAACTACGAACTCACACGGGGATTCACATAATTCACATTGCACACAAATTTCCAAACCATGCATGCTATATGAAGAGTTTTAACTTAAGCCGTAGTCTAGGTCAAACCGCCTAATTCTCTACGACCACGCATGGGCCACCATTCTGTAACACCCCAAGCCGAGGCTCGAAATATCAAGGAAATCATATAGCGCAAGGTGGAATTATAATAGAACAAGAACTAAATGCAATTAAGGATTCAGTGAATCCATTACAATACGAAACAAGTACCAAAATACATAAGGAGCAAATAACCATCAAAGTTACAAAATAACATCCAGATGATGGCAAAATCGATCCTAAGCATAATGCAAAAGAGAAGGTCGATGAATCCTTGATTCATAAAGTCCAAAGCCCGGGTTAACAGCAAGCAAGCAACTAAACTCCACGTCCGGGGAGAACCTGATTACCTGAAAAGTGTACTAAGCATAGTCAACACAAGGTTGGTGAGTTCGTGGTAATGGTCCATAAAGAACCAGCGTCAATAATCACAATATACGCGTAGAGGCTAGACATGACTTACAGTGAGCCTCTGAGTAGCACAATAATATCCAACAACAAGATTACACAAGACAAGTAAATGTGTAATATGAATGCGCAAATGAAATACGTCAATGCAAGTGCCGAATGCATAAATAAGCCAACATGCCTATCCTATGCGTGAACTCAGGTCACCCATGCAACGATACCCGTCTGTCATCATAATGAACACGGCTGTATCTCAAAATCATCGAGATATATATGTCTATATACTCGGGGTCAAGATCTACATCCATCAGATGGGTGTATACATCTATACACCAGGATGTCGGCAATCCCCTGCCGAGGGATTATGTACAATGTATGCATGCTTACCATCAATCGTATATGCATCAGTCACAATCGTCTGTCATGAACCAACAATCAATATTCGTCAATCATAAACCAAAAATCACAATACGATGAACATGAACCGACAATCGATATTCGACAAACATGAGCCAACAATCAATATTAACACCAATTCTATACGTACATACACTTAAGAGGATTCTACTTTCTTCAAGTCCCAGATGCTTATATATAGGGTCACCCGCAGCCTTCCCACCACATCTAAAACCCAATGAAAGCATAACCGACTTCTATGTATGTACGTCTATCCTAATATAAATGAGATACTTAACAAACGTAAACCAAGTCAATCAAACGTGATATCCGTCTCATCAATCCAACATTTAAACCAAATCAATCAAACAATCAACAACGTAAGTAAACACGCACGTTTACACTTTTCAGCCTGAATCTCAAGCGAGTAGGGAGATACGAAACTCACCTCGATTGGTTATGAAAAGTTAAGTTGATATAAAGTCGAGTTATTGCCGTACGATGTTCACTTCACGTCCAACACCTAAATATCGATCATATGCATACACATTAACATACATAAACACATATACGTAACTTACAATTCTCGACAAAGCCCTAATTAGGGTTCCAAAGTGCATCTCGACGTTAAATGACTTTTAAGACTCTTATTCAATGTTACATAAGATAAGAAGTGAATTAGATCAATGCTCGACGCGTAAAAAGGTCCAGAAAGTCAAACTAGGTCAAACAGGAAAATTCAGCAACAAAGGGGGCGTAACCTACGCCCTAAACTGGCGTAGGTTACGGTGGTTCAAAACCACCTAGCGTAAGCTACGGTCAAAGGGGCGTAAGGTACGGTGCCCTGGAAATGAAGGTTTTGGCGTCTGGAGTGGCGTAAACAGTGGGTTTTTGGGCGTAAGGTAAAACTTCAGCGTAAGCTACGCCCCGAAGGGCCGTAACTTACGCCCAGCCAGAATGGAACTAGCGTAACCTACGCCCCATAGGGCCGTAAGTTACGCCCCATACTGGGCAGCAAATCAACCAGCAGCAGCAAGTGCAGAAAACAAGAACCAAACCTAATTTTTCACATGAACCTAAACCCTAAATCGACATTTAAGGTTACAAGACTCGTTTTAAAGATACATTTGACATTCTAATGCATAAATACACTTACCCAAACCCATATTTCCATCCATAACATCATCAAATTCTCCAAATCGATCAAAACCTAGCCAAACCCTAATTCGACCCAAAACTCATTTTAAGGCGATTTAGAACTTGTAATTGTACGAGATGACTAGAAACGAGTAAACTAACATAAATAGAAGTAAATGGGATGAATTAGACTTACCAAAACTTCCTTCTTGAGCTCAAACCCGAAATTAGGTCAAATGGGTTAAAATGCAAGAACTTCCACCTTTGATTCTTCAATATGACGATAATGTGGTATAGATGGCGATGATTCTAGTGTTATATCAGTTTCAAAATACCAATCGATGCTAGAGAGATGAAGGAATGAAATGGGTTTTTGGTCTTGCCTTTTTACTTGAGAGAAAGAGAGAAGAGATAGATAGATAAGAAATGGAAGGGGGAGAAAGAGATAAGGAGGGAAATGGGTCATTGGTGGCTGGTGGGTCATGGACTACCCACGGGCCAACCCGTTTCTCTTTTCTAGCCAAATTACAATCGTTACACATTTAAACACCAACCAAAACATATTATCGACCCGAATATAACACATAGTCATTTAATTCATAAAACGACTCAAATACTTCATTAACTTATATTGTTAGTCATATTACACATAAAGTCAATGGGTCAAAATTTACGGATGTTACATTTATTGATTGTTTGATGAAATGAAATTGAATTATGGAACTGATTGACTGAATGATTGATGGATAGTTTTGAGTTAGTGTTTGATGGTTTATGCATGTGATTGTGATATTATAATTTATTAGGATAGATGTACATACATGGAAGTCGGTTATGCCTTCAAAGGGTTTTAGATGTGGTGGGAAGGCTGTGGGTGACCCTATATATAAGCATCTAGGACTCGTTGAAAGTAGAATCCTCCTAAGTGTATGTACGTATAGTATTGTTTGGATTGTTGGATATATGTACTTGTTTATTGATGATTATGTTTATTGAGACATACATGTTGTGTGCATTGGAAACTTACACCAAGGCAAGTTGTTTAGCTGTAAGGCCACCAAGGCAAGCTGTTTAGCTGTAAGGCCACCAAGGCAAGTTGTTGAACTGTAAGGCCACATTTCGAGTACTTTGAGTACTATATGTTTATGTACATCCGAGTACTTTCAAGTACTTGATGCCAAGTATTGGCCATACTTGATGATATGATATGATATGATATGATATGATATGATATGATATGATATGATATGATTTACACCACGATGTGGACCAAGTATTGTGATAATTGATGATGTTGAGGTACATAGCATGACATTGACATGCATATGATGCACGTATTGATATTTGTACGCATTTGATACATTGCATGACATTGATACACATACGATGCATTTCTTGGTAATGATAGATATTGTACTTGATTGTATATGAACTATCTTGTATCGTTTGTTGTTCGGTTATTTATGTGACAAGTTTGAACGATATGTTAACCTCAATTGTTTGACAGATGACGTACATGGGTTTATAGTAAGTACATTGTTTGATGTTATTATTTCATATGTTGTTATTTTGATGATGGTTCCTTGTGAACCATTACTACGAACTCACCAACCTTGTGTTGACACTTGCTAGTACACTTTTCAGGTAATCAGGTGAATCAAGATAGAGATATATGATTGTTGATTGCTTGAACCCGGACTTGGACTAATATGGATCAAGGATTCATTTACCATCTTTTGCATTATGCTTAGGATCGTTTGTCATCGTTTGGGTTGACTTGTAAACTTATGGTGACTACTTGCATTTGACATTACTCGTTGGATTCACTGAATTCATGTATTTTCATTTAGTAGCCTACGATAATTCCACTGTGTGCTATATAATTTCCGTAATACTTCGGGCCCAGCTCGGGGTGTTACATGTTACCTGTTCATCCATTAATACCATTTCAATACAATGATTATGAAGGAATAGACGAGTAATACGTACTTTGATTACACATGAAATATTGCCTGGATTTATATCACCAATTAATGTATAATTTAAATCAGATTCCATTTTAAATTTGTTAACCTAAATGTGTTATTTAATTTCGGAATTTCGGAATAAGAATTGAAGTGCAAAAAATATCTATGCGAGAAAATGTTAAATTTAACTATCAACTTGTATGTATCGAATCAAGATACGTAATGATAACAAAAAGGACAATTAAGCCTCCATTTTCTGATATAGTGCCTGCAAACATTAATGAGAAATGACCAAAAATATTTTTAATAGAAAGGGCGGGAAAATACAACACTAAAATTACAAATATAGAACTTATGTTTATTTAAAACCTTTCGAAAATGTAACAATGTTACTACCCTCAATAATCAATATATATAAATATATAACTTATACAAATATAACTTATATACTCTATATAAATATAACTGACAATTAATAAATTAAGGGATAGTTAATTTATATTTAAAAAAAAACCAAAAAAATATATCAGAGATCAATAGATTTGTTGGATAAATAAATCTGTTGCAACATTGGTAGAAGCAAAATCAAATTACTGTGTTAAACAGTTACAAGTTGACAGAGTTAAGACAAGTTATGTAAAGTAAAAAGACAAAATAAATTAATATATTAAATAAAAAGAAGCTAACTATTAGATTGTGCCACACAAAATAAATTAATATATTAAATAATGACATGTAAATTGCTTAACAAATCTATTCATCTATACAACAATAACAAAATAGCAAAAATCAAATTCATGTTATAAATTATCTGTCACTCCTGCGGATTATTAAATAAATTATCATTAACCATGTATTTCGTATATAAGTGTGGAACATTGCACAAATAGGTAAAAGGCCAAACCGTTTTTTACTTTATAAGCAACTTTGATATAAACCCAAAATTGTGTTTGATTATTTTAGCAAATCTAAAAATTAATTTTGGTTGGTTTATATAACAACATAAACAAAATTACCAATACAATAAAGTAATGAAGAACGAAGATATTTATTATTTAGTGAAAAAAACAACCGTAACAACGCCAAACGATTATCAGCATTACTGTATTTGTAAGGTATTTTTTGGATAAGAAGCATTTACATATTTAATTTATAAAATTTACCATGTAAAGTAAAAAGTAGCACCTAATTTAGGTTTACATGTTATAATATAAACAGGGGATAAACATAATATCAACCGATAGAAACGGAACATAGAAAGCATTGAAGTCATACGTTTTTTAGGCCTTCAATTAACAAAAACCAAGCTAATTTATAAAATTTACCATGTAAAGTAAAAAGTAGCACCTAATTTAGGTTTACATGTTATAATATAAACAGGGGATAAACATAATATCAACTGATAGAAACGGAACATAGAAAGCATTGAAGTCATACGTTTTTTAGGCCTTCAATTAACAAAAACCAAGCTAATTTATGCACTTTCCAGTTTCCATTATTAACAAGAAAGAAAAAAAAACACAAATCGATAGAACGGAGGATACAAACCGTTCGAGACATGCGCTATCTGGGCCCTATGGATGAACCCAGAAGAAGCTAATTTATAAAATTTACCATGTAAAGTAAAAAGTAGCACCTAATTTAGGTTTACATGTTATAATATAAACAGGGGATAAACATAATATCAACCGATAGAAACGGAACATAGAAAGCATTGAAGTCATACGTTTTTTAGGCCTTCAATTAACAAAAACCAAGCTAATTTATAAAATTTACCATGTAAAGTAAAAAGTAGCACCTAATTTAGGTTTACATGTTATAATATAAACAGGGGATAAACATAATATCAACCGATAGAAACGGAACATAGAAAGCATTGAAGTCATACGTTTTTTAGGCCTTCAATTAACAAAAACCAAGCTAATTTATGCACTTTCCAGTTTACATTATTAACAAGAAAGAAAAAAAAACACAAATCGATAGAACGGAGGATACAAACCGTTCGAGACATGCGCTATCTGGGCCCTATGGATGAACCCAGAAGAAGCTAATTTATAAAATTTACCATGTAAAGTAAAAAGTAGCACCTAATTTAGGTTTACATGTTATAATATAAACAGGGGATAAACATAATATCAACCGATAGAAACGGAACATAGAAAGCATTGAAGTCATACGTTTTTTAGGCCTTCAATTAACAAAAACCAAGCTAATTTATGCACTTTCCAGTTTCCATTATTAACAAGAAAGAAAAAAAACACAAATCGATAGAACGGAGGATACAAACCGTTCGAGACATGCGCTATCTGGGCCCTATGGATGAACCCAGAAGAAGCTAATTTATGCACTTTCCAGTTTCCATTATTAACAAGAAAGAAAAAAAACACAAATCGATAGAACGGAGGATACAAACCGTTCGAGACATGCGCTATCTGGGCCCTATGGATGAACCCAGAAGAAGTTAATTTATAAAATTTACCATGTAAAGTAAAAAGTAGCACCTAATTTAGGTTTACATGTTATAATATAAACAGGGGATAAACATAATATCAACTGATAGAAACGGAACATAGAAAGCATTGAAGTCATACGTTTTTTAGGCCTTCAATTAACAAAAACCAAGCTAATTTATGCACTTTCCAGTTTCCATTATTAACAAAAAAGAAAAAAAAAAACACAAATCGATAGAACGGAGGATACAAACCGTTCGAGACATGCGCTATCTGGGCCCTATGGATGAACCCAGAAGAAGCTAATTTATAAAATTTACCATGTAAAGTAAAAAGTAGCACCTAATTTAGGTTTACATGTTATAATATAAACAGGGGATAAACATAATATCAACCGATAGAAACGGAACATAGAAAGCATTGAAGTCATACGTTTTTTAGGCCTTCAATTAACAAAAACCAAGCTAATTTATGCACTTTCCAGTTTCCATTATTAACAAGAAAGAAAAAAAACACAAATCGATAGAACGGAACATAGAAAGCATTGAAGTCATACGTTTTTTAGGCCTTCAATTAACAAAAACCAAGCTAATTTATGCACTTTCCAGTTTCCATTATTAACAAGAAAGAAAAAAAACACAAATCGATAGAACGGAGGATACAAACCGTTCGAGACATGCGCTATCTGGACCCTATGGATGAACCCAGAAGAAGTTAATTTATAAAATTTACCATGTAAAGTAAAAAGTAGCACCTAATTTAGGTTTACATGTTATAATATAAACAGGGGATAAACATAATATCAACCGATAGAAACGGAACATAGAAAGCATTGAAGTCATACGTTTTTTAGGCCTTCAATTAACAAAAACCAAGCTAATTTATGCACTTTCCAGTTTCCATTATTAACAAGAAAGAAAAAAAAAACACAAATCGATAGAACGGAGGATACAAACCGTTCGAGACATGCGCTATCTGGACCCTATGGATGAACCCAGAAGAAGTTAATTTATAAAATTTACCATGTAAAGTAAAAAGTAGCACCTAATTTAGGTTTACATGTTATAATATAAACAGGGGATAAACATAATATCAACTGATAGAAACGGAACATAGAAAGCATTGAAGTCATACGTTTTTTAGGCCTTCAATTAACAAAAACCAAGCTAATTTATGCACTTTCCAGTTTCCATTATTAACAAGAAAGAAAAAAAAACACAAATCGATAGAACGGAGGATACAAACCGTTCGAGACATGCGCTATCTGGGCCCTATGGATGAACCCAGAAGAAGCTAATTTATAAAATTTACCATGTAAAGTAAAAAGTAGCACCTAATTTAGGTTTACATGTTATAATATAAACAGGGGATAAACATAATATCAACTGATAGAAACGGAACATAGAAAGCATTGAAGTCATACGTTTTTTAGGCCTTCAATTAACAAAAACCAAGCTAATTTATAAAATTTACCATGTAAAGTAAAAAGTAGCACCTAATTTAGGTTTACATGTTATAATATAAACAGGGGATAAACATAATATCAACCGATAGAAACGGAACATAGAAAGCATTGAAGTCATACGTTTTTTAGGCCTTCAATTAACAAAAACCAAGCTAATTTATGCACTTTCCAGTTTCCATTATTAACAAGAAAGAAAAAAAAACACAAATCGATAGAACGGAGGATACAAACCGTTCGAGACATGCGCTATCTGGGCCCTATGGATGAACCCAGAAGAAGCTAATTTATAAAATTTACCATGTAAAGTAAAAAGTAGCACCTAATTTAGGTTTACATGTTATAATATAAACAGGGGATAAACATAATATCAACCGATAGAAACGGAACATAGAAAGCATTGAAGTCATACGTTTTTTAGGCCTTCAATTAACAAAAACCAAGCTAATTTATGCACTTTCCAGTTTCCATTATTAACAAAAAAGAAAAAAAAAACACAAATCGATAGAACGGAGGATACAAACCGTTCGAGACATGCGCTATCTGGACCCTATGGATGAACCCAGAAGATACAAAAGGTACATAAAGCAGGTTGAGAAAAGTTACTTTATTCTGTAACTTTACACAGCATTTTAAGGAATTAAATGTTATTCCTTAAATGTTCTCAACCATATTTTTACGGCCAAAGTTGACATCCCAATGTCAACTTTGCCTATAAATAGAGGTCTTTGCACAGCAAGAAAACAAACTTTGCATACCTGCAATATTCTTGGTGAACTTGTGCAATATTCTCTCAATCGCAAAAAGGAGCATTTCACAACTTTAAGTGTTTCGATTGTTTAGAGAATTTCCAAGTATAGATCAATTGTATTTCATAGGTTGTTAGGATATTTACATACTTTGTATTATCTTGGTTCCGCAACAACCTTGTAATTTATTTAAAGTTAATAAATAAATGTGAGTCCCTTAAGTTCGATGGTTAACAGGAAAGTGTAAAATACAACAAGTCTAATAATCACTAGAATGGACTAGTATTACTTGTAAATAAATGCAAGAATATATAAACAAAGTAATACAAGACTTAAAGCAATAAACAAGTAAAGTGGAACATTATGTATTTTTCAATTGTATATTTTATTTATGATGTTAAATAAAATACAAGGTTGTGCGGAATCAAGATAATACAAATAAGTATGTATCCTAACAACCTATGAATTACAAATGATCTATATTTGTCAAATAACTCTTTTGGATCGAGATACTTAAAGTTGTGAAGTATCCCTGTTTAAGATCGAGAGTATTTGGACAAATTCACTTAAATGCAAAATGTATGCTTAAAAGTATTTTTCTCAAGGAAATGACTTTGTATTTATAGGCAACAAAATTCACCAGTGAATTTTGTGCCGTACAAATCTGGTTGCATGCATTTAATGATCTGACAAGAACATTAAATGCATTGGATAAGGAATAAGGATAAAGTCACATCAAATGACTTTGTATCCTTTTATCCAACCACCTTTACACACGTATACTTTGGTAAAGAACAAGTGGATTGTTCTTTGGAAATTGTGTAAGGGCTAAAGTCAATCCTCGATATCAGTGTTCAGACTTGTAGGGTCTAGAACACTGACAATCCTCCAGTGTACAGATCTGGTAAGACTTCCAGTGGACTCCGCCATTTGTAAGTCTTCTTTATTCTGACTTCAGTCTTTGACTTCAGTGAGAATGTCTTCAGTAGAGTTGATCTGGACTGAGGGTGAAGTCCAGTGAGCTAATCTGGAGAATACTCCAGATTTCCTATACAAGTATTTGCTCACTGGTCTTCCATTATTTCTGGACAAATCTTCAGAGGGACTCCAGATTCCAAGTCTGGAGTAGGTCCAGTAGAACACGTTTCTGGACAGATCTTCAGTAAGTCTCCAGTAGTCGAGTCTGGAGTGAGTCCAGTAAATCTGGACTAAATCTGGACCTAACAAATTCCCCCTATTTGTTTAGAAATAATGCAAGTGTTTTCAAGCTTGAATCTATACATTTTGTATGCTTGAAAAACACAAGTTTTGACTTAGTCTAAAAATCTAAGTTACTGGAAAACACTTTATAGATCATGAGTGTTTTCAGTTTCATCATTTAAGTTCTAACTTAGACTAAATCTGATCATTTACTTATATGAATCAAAAATTGCAACTATTATTACATACATCAACTGATAAATAGTATACAAGTTTCATAAAACAATAAATTTACAACAAGTAAATGATAAGAGTCAGGCCCTTCTTTTTGATGTCTGTCCTGGAGCATCTTCAGTAGCCTTTCTCTTTGGTGATGGAGAAGATGGTATTGATTCTGGTGATCTTATGCCCATTGCAACTTCCATCTGTTGCTTTCTTCTCCATACCTTTTCAATTCTTTTCAGAAATGCTTTAACATCAGTCGACACATTTGTCTTCCCCTGAACGTTAAAGCGATTTCTTTCAGTTCACTCCATCCAAATGCTTGGACTGAAATACTTTTCCTCTCATCAGTAAAGTTACCCTCCCTGGTCAACTTTACTTCAAACTTAGACATGCCTTCATGATCTTCAGCCAATTTGATTTCAGCACCAGTGATCCTTCTGGCATCAGCCCTGAAATTCAACATCTCATTGTATTTTTCTTTCAGCTTGGCTTGCTGGATCAATGATTCAGTTTCCTTAGACACTCTCCTTTGCTCTACAGCAGATTGGAGTTCTTGACGATTTATTTTTCGAGAAGTGTCCAGGGGAATGAAATTGCTTACATCAGCATCTTTGATTGCTTTGATTTGTCTGGCAGTCAATTTTGGTAAGCCAGTAAGTCACTTCCTGTACTCTATCTCCAGAGCACCAGCGTTCTTTCTGATCTTTTTCTGGAGGCTTACCAGTTCATCCTTTCTTTGTCTGATGAGTTCTGGTACACTCACGCCATAAATTATAGAATCATAGACTTGTTCCTCTTCGGCGTAGAAAGAGCGTACATGAACATCATCCAATAAACTCAAACATTGATGAACTCTGGGGTCATCCTTCATCTTTTTATACACTTCAATATTAATGCCTAACCTGCCAGCATTGTAAGAATCCAGAGTACCCATAGTTGCCATCTCCCTTTGATGGGCCAGCAGTTCATCTTTTTGATTTCTTTTGAAAATCTCTATCATGATGCATTCTTGTTCAAGCTTCTTGGATGTTTCATCATCAGCATCTTCAATAGTTTGCTCTTCCTCTCCAGATTCCATTTGTTGTTTTCCCTTAACTGACTTTAGAGTTGATGGAATATCTGGGAAGGACTCAAACTGGGGCTCACTGGCTTCAGTACCAGTATCTCCTTCAGTTAGCCCGGCTTCAGTGCCATATGCTCTTTGTGACAATTGCTTCAGTGTTTGGTCACCAGACGACTTTTCCCCCTTGGAATGATCACCAGTCCTTGACTTGAGATCATTCCATAATTCTTCAAGCATAAGTCTGTCCAGTGCACCAAATGTTGTACCTGCTACTGGAGTTGTTTCAGTCACAACTTTCTTAAGTGCCTGCACTTCCTTCTGAACATTTGCAACAGCTTTAGGCAAGTGTTTTGGCAACTTCTCATCCAGTAACTTGTCTACTTGGGGTAACACCCCATCATGAATGCTACGAAGAACAGTCTCAGAAACTTCTTCACATATTTCTTTCAGCATATTGTTTCTGAACTTCCTTGTACATGCATCACTTATTGTGCTGACAACTGCATCCTGGTCTAGTGTGGGTCTAGTCTCCAGAGAACTGACCCTGAAAACCAAATTCTGAACATCTTCTTTCAGACCTGCCAGTTCGCCAGTGACTGCAGTCTGAAAGTGGTGTGGTGGTGGCATGTTTGATTGTGGTGGTGGCATGTTTGATTGTGGTGGTGGCATTTTGATTGTGGTGGTGGCATTTTGATTGTGGTGGTGGCATTTTGATTGTGGTGGTGGCATTTTGATTGTGGTGGTGGCATTTTGATTGTGGTGGTGGCATTTTGATTGTGGTGGTGGCATTTTGATTGTGGTGGTGGCATTTTGATTGTGGTGGTGGCATTTTGATTGTGGTGGTGGCATTTTGATTGTGGTGGTGGCATTTTGATTGTGGTGGTGGCATTTTGATTGTGGTGGTGGCATTTTGATTGTGGTGGTGGCATTTTGATTGTGGTGGTGGCATTTTGATTGTGGTGGTGGCATTTTGATTGTGGTGGTGGCATTTTGATTGTGGTGGTGGCATTTTGATTGTGGTGGTGGCATTTTGATTGTGGTGGTGGCATTTTGATTGTGGTGGTGGCATTTTGATTGTGGTGGTGGCATTTTGATTGTGGTGGTGGCATTTTGATTGTGGTGGTGGCATTTTGATTGTGGTGGTGGCATTTTGATTGTGGTGGTGGCATTTTGATTGTGGTGGTGGCATTTTGATTGTGGTGGTGGCATTTTGATTGTGGTGGTGGCATTTTGATTGTGGTGGTGGCATTTTGATTGTGGTGGTGGCATTTTGATTGTGGTGGTGGCATTTTGATTGTGGTGGTGGCATTTTGATTGTGGTGGTGGCATTTTGATTGTGGTGGTGGCATTTTGATTGTGGTGGTGGCATTTTGATTGTGGTGGTGGCATTTTGATTGTGGTGGTGGCATTTTGATTGTGGTGGTGGCATTTTGATTGTGGTGGTGGCATTTTGATTGTGGTGGTGGCATTTTGATTGTGGTGGTGGCATTTTGATTGTGGTGGTGGCATTTTGATTGTGGTGGTGGCATTTTGATTGTGGTGGTGGCATTTTGATTGTGGTGGTGGCATTTTGATTGTGGTGGTGGCATTTTGATTGTGGTGGTGGCATTTTGATTGTGGTGGTGGCATTTTGATTGTGGTGGTGGCATTTTGATTGTGGTGGTGGCATTTTGATTGTGGTGGTGGCATTTTGATTGTGGTGGTGGCATTTTGATTGTGGTGGTGGCATTTTGATTGTGGTGGTGGCATTTTGATTGTGGTGGTGGCATTTTGATTGTGGTGGTGGCATTTTGATTGTGGTGGTGGCATTTTGATTGTGGTGGTGGCATTTTGATTGTGGTGGTGGCATTTTGATTGTGGTGGTGGCATTTTGATTGTGGTGGTGGCATTTTGATTGTGGTGGTGGCATTTTGATTGTGGTGGTGGCATTTTGATTGTGGTGGTGGCATTTTGATTGTGGTGGTGGCATTTTGATTGTGGTGGTGGCATTTTGATTGTGGTGGTGGCATTTTGATTGTGGTGGTGGCATTTTGATTGTGGTGGTGGCATTTTGATTGTGGTGGTGGCATTTTGATTGTGGTGGTGGCATTTTGATTGTGGTGGTGGCATTTTGATTGTGGTGGTGGCATTTTGATTGTGGTGGTGGCATTTTGATTGTGGTGGTGGCATTTTGATTGTGGTGGTGGCATTTTGATTGTGGTGGTGGCATTTTGATTGTGGTGGTGGCATGTTTGATTGTGGTGGTGGCATTTGATTCTGGTGGTGGCATTTTGGTGGTGGTGGCATGTTTGATTGAGGTGGTGGCATGTTTGATTGTGGTGGTGGCATGTTTGATTGTGGTGGTGGCATTTCTGGTAGACTTTCTTCTTCTTGGACATCTTCACCCAGAAAATTCAAGTTTGCATCAAAACCTTCAGACATTGGGGAATCTACGTCATCCCATTCTGGAGCCATCCCAACTGTCTGTTCACCAGACTGTTCACCAGTCTCTACATTCACTTGTTCACCAGCCCCTACATTTAAGTCTATTTGAGCCTCTTGCTCAACTTCCTCAACAACCTGCTCAACAACTTGGGCAACAATTTCAATTTGTTCATCAGTTACCTGCCCAACAACCTCTTGTACGCTCTCTTCAAAAATTGGAGACCCATCCAAATTCATAACATCCCCAGGATGTCTTTCAGGATTCACCTGAAGTCCTGCTCTCATCAGACGCCTGTTAGTTCTAGGTCGTCTGGAAGGTTCAACAACTTCTTGTACTTGACCTTCAGGAGCCACTTGTCTAATTGGTTGTACAGCTTCAATGATCTGTACATCTTGGTCTCCAGAGGCTCTTTCAACAGCTTGACCTCTATCTGGAGCCATTTCAGCTTCTTCCCTTTGGAAGGTAAGCATGGACTGAGGAATATCTACCTCGTCCAGTGGAGATCTGAGATTGACCAAATCTCTCATATACTCACTCACAGAAAAGTGAGTAGTATCAAAATCATACTGGTCTCCAAGACCATTTTTAAACAGCAGTGAAAGGAAACGAATATATGGAACAAAAGGTTTTCTTCCCTTCACTCTGAGACGCTCTACCAGGTCATCAAAAAGAATTTGCGCGAAGTCCACTCTAAGCCCAAACCATAAACAGTAGGCAATCTGGAGATGGGTTTGATTGATCTGGTCTAACCCTCCAGAACTGCCTCCCAGACATTCAACAATATGGGTGAAGAAATATCTCCATGAGTCTGACATCTTGCTCATGTAGATAGTCCCTTTCCTGGATAGCTGGCCATGCTCATCCAAGATATCCGTGTGCCCCATCAGCCTGCATACTTCCCTTGTATTGATACCAGTGGGAAGCTCAATAGGCAACTCATTCTGTTCATGATAGTTTAACTGTAGAACAGACCTGAGCAGACTTGCAGTGAAACCAAGGGATCTGGTACCTCCCTTGAGAGTATAATTGATAGATGAAGTTTCATCATCAAATGTTGCAGTGTACCAGAATTCACACAGGTACTCGTGGTACATCCTTCCTGGATTTAATGTTAACGCACCATATAATGGGCAAGAGAGAAAGAATGAATTTAATCTCCCAATAATCGATTGGGCATCATGAACACTGGAAAGAGAGAGTCTTGCCATCCAGTTATTCATGTTGATTCTAATGGCATTTGTCCTCAAGATTAATATGAGGTGCCCTTTCAACATTATCAGAAGGGGCATATTCAGCGGCAAGGAGATTTTTGAGCGATTTTGATTGTCTAGGTGCCATTTTATACAGAATAAATGAAGATGAAATTGAATATATATATAGGTTATGATGAAGAATTGATGAAGGAATTGAATGTAAATGGAGTAAATAAGAGAGATGATGATGATTGGAAAATGAATGAAGAAGTAAATGAAGGAATTTGAAAGATTTGGGAGTAAATATGTTCGAAGTAAATGCAAATGAAATTGAAAGTGGATATATATAGGAGAAAGAATGTGGAACTCAAACGGTTTATTTGAAATTATCAAATATAATTTTGATCGAGGTTCTGAGATCCGCATTAATTACATCACATCACACATAAATGTGTGACAGTTTACAGCCCACAAACACTAACAAGTTGCTCTTTTTGATTTCCCAAGGTAAAAATACCATCATTACGTTGAAAAATTTATATGCCACGTAGGATTAAAATATCTCCAAAAAGATTTGCTTACGTGGCACACACAATGACCAAGTATTTAGAAAATATTATGACATATTTCAGTGCATCTGGAGGTTGACTGGACACTCCAGTATCACTGGTGGATTAGTCAGTGAACATGTACTGATGGTACACTGGAGGGACACTCCAGTAAAGTACCAGTGAAAACCATTTTGAAAGACTGGTAACCTCAAACTTGCACGTCAACTAATTCAGACAAATGAGAGGGACACATTTACAAGGAGACATAAGTCACCTCAAACACGCACTTCAATCTGTCCAGTTACCAGTGAGAGGGACACATTTACAAAGCACCAGTAATATTTTCTGAAGAGTTTGTTCAAGTGAGA